>CM068368.1:173776956-174119456 GCA_034769895.1 Magicicada septendecula
TCCTAGCCGTAAACCACATCTCCCTCGTGATCTGTAACTGAGTCACTGCCCATCCACACTCACTATTACCCCCCCTAGACTGTAGCGTCCAGTTGCTTTCACAAGGACTGATGCGGAAGGGGTGGACATTTTTTTCTTTTATTCCACCCCCATCCTTGCTTCGGCATTACAATAAAATTCGGTATTACACCTACTATTCTTGATTTATACACCCCTAATGGACTACCACCCCTATCTGGGTGAAACTAGCCCTGTTCCAAAATTAGGTAGATTCCCCCAAAAATAACCCCCCTACTAAATCTAACAAACCACCGGGTTAACAAGATAAAACAAACCACAAGCCGGTTATATCAAGTAAAATTTATGATTTGCCACAATTAACTACTTTCATGGTCATGATCCGGTGAGGTCATGGCCGCACTTAGGTGGGGAATCTACAGTTAAAACATAAAACACAAATTGTCAATTATAAAAGTTTACATAAGCAGTAATATACATGTCTTATTCTCCCAACACTGTTTCAGCTTGCGCGTTCTATCAGTTTTCCATTTTAAATAAGTATATTAATCATTATGTTTTTTATCAATTAGTATTTAATTTATAATTCCAGTTTGAATTCGAATGAAAATAAAGTTTAAGTTCATTATTACAAGTTCATTATTAAAAATCATCTTCTCAATTAATTTAATTACCAACTTAATTGACTTATATTTAATTTCTCAAACTCTAAATTCATTATTTCAATCTTATTTGTTCGAAACAATTTCATTTGTTTTAATTACATTTTACAAAAGGACCCTACCAAAAAAAAATATTACCTACATTCCATCACAGGTGTTTCTTTTATTTCACAATAGGATTGTCCACTGGCAATGATTCCGCAGACTACAACATTTTTGTTATTGTCACCAAGTATGTCTGTGGACATTAGTCACAACATACAACACACCTGTTTACATAAACAGTTGTATGCCAGACTGTTTTAATAAACACAGTTATAAACACTCCTTCAGTTTCAACATTCATGGTTACGTCATATACTGACACATATACTTCCTACAAATTTTTTGTTTCTATAAATCTTTTAAATAAAATAAACATTTCTTAATCAACTAGCCTATGACAAACTATTATGAACCAGTAGTAAATTTTTTCCCTTAGAGATCTCATTTGAAATTTAATACGTTATACATAACAAAGGAAATTACTAAAAATGGTGTTTAATTTTATTCAATTGATTATGTTCTTTAGTTTGCTACTCATCTGGTCAATGCAATCCACAATTTCCGCCACCACGTGTTACGCACTTTTTGTTTGTAGAACACTCCGAAAACTGATTTTATACTGTTTAACTTGGATTATTTTCTCAATCACAAATTTTAAGGCTGTTTCACAAATAACCTCACTATTCTTTTCAATCGGTCGGCTTACATTGTTCGCAAGCACATTTTTTGGCAAACTGCGCGTTAACATTTTACTTGATAGGCCGATTAGATTATTTTCGGCCTATCTTGCGCCCGAGGCCACTATTTAACTTACGACCGCTCTGGTTGAAGACTGCTATCTGCTACTGGCTGATGCAACAACTGGTGATAGACTGCAGACTGTGATTCACAAAGACTGCTGCTTACTGGGCGGTTACGCAACACGTCTGTGCAATTGTTTTGGCTAACAATGTGCATTGCTGGTTACTGGGGTACCTCACAGGTGAAAGTCTGCCAATTTGAAAAGTGATTGAATTGATGCAATATAAAATTAAACTGGGGTAGCTCACAATTCTGTACCGTTACAACCTAACCTAACATAAGCTGACCATCAATGAGAAGGCAACGATCGGAGAAAGGGAAAGAAAGATATACAGAGCATTCAGAGTACACCAGAAGATTCACAAATACAAATCACTATACTACCAGGTGAAATTCAATCACTACAGTAGGGCAGTAATCCTTACATGTGGCAGAGACTGGGTCGTCAAAGAACTCTCTAATATAAAAGAAAGACAAATTTCTAAGGAAAAACTTCGGACTCAGAAAAGTATCAACAAATACATTTCATTTAAGATCAAACCTAGAGTTGTATACAGGCCTATATCCGGGGGGGGGGGGCGCTCTTGCCCAGGGCGGCAAATTGGAGGTTAGAAAAATACACTATATTGAGTGCAGTTGTGACATTTCAGTCCCTCAGCTAAGTGGGAATTTAGGTAATTTAGGTCGATGGCAAGACAAAAAATGTATGGCGGGGGAGGAAAGTGTGTCATATTAGAAGAGACTGAATGATTGATAACTGAACATAATTGTGACTGAGTGATTGTTTGTGTCCTTTACTTGCAGCATAATTTTTATCATTTCATAATCACAGACATTTTTGTAATTGACTTCAAAATTAAATATTCACAAACTTTTATGAATTTTGTTCTTTAATAAGAATCGGTCCCTCGAACAACGTTGTAAGCCACACTTTTTCATAAAGTGAGTAAACTGTGGATAAATAATGTATTCAACATTACACATTATGTAGAGGTATATTTATCAGTGTACGGCTTCAGTTGGAGTTACTGCAAAACAAACAAAACCGCGCTTTGTGGAACAACATTGTAACCACACGGCAAGATGGATGCCAACGGTAGCACGTGTTCCACAACAGCAGCTGAAAAACGACTGAATAAAGGCAGAAGACGAAAAATCCAGATAAGTAAATGGAAAAATGAACACCGAAAAACAATGAGGAATGCTGTACTGTCATACATATCAAAAAGAAAGAAACCTATACCTGGGAAAATACCAGCAAATGCGGTAAGTGAAACAAGGCTGTAACCAACGTTATAGTTATTTTGTAGTCTATTTATTCCTATATTTTTTCTAATGTTTAATATTATCTTTATGGTAATAGTTAGTTGTATAAATGGATACAATTTTTGATGTATAAATTGTTAGGTTATGTTATGTCAACTTAGTGTTCCTATAAGTAAATTAAAAAAATGTTCAGTACTGTATTTATTTTAGATATAACAAATTGTCTGTAATATAATTTCTCTGATTTCAGGAACGGGTTTGCCACTGCCAGTACAGATGTGGAGAACTAACTGCAGAAAATAAAAAGGTTGCTTTTGCTGAATTTTATAAAATGAATTATGACAACCAATCTCTTTTTTTGGCATCGCAGTGCCTGGACGTGTCTGAGGTGAAAAGACGGTACCTATACCAAAGAAAATATTTCTCGCCGACATTGTAGTGTTACTTATTACACTCCACTGGAAAATGGTATGTTATGCATTTGCCAAAAAAAACAGTATGTGATATTTTGAAAATTACCTCTCGTCGTCTGCAAAACAAGATTAAGTTCAATAAAAGTCTTACTGACAAACGTGGGAAACATTGTAATCGTCCTGTAATGGGACAATTTTGAGGGATTTTATTTTTATTGCAATTATAAATGTAACATAAGGTCTACCCAAACAGGGCCTCAGTTTTGAACAATTAACATTCCTTGTTTTACCTTGTCGGGGCACCGAGACGTACACTTTGCCAGAGCCCTGCAATGAGCACTGTTTCTTAAAACATTGGAATGCGAGTATGTGTGCGGGTGATTGCGTTTTCCATTGGCAAACAACATAAACTTTGGGGCGAGCCCCAGGACAAAACAAATATATACCGACTCGCTACCAAGAGCGCAAATTGTAATTTCACTAATGACCATATCATGTGAATTTTATCAGTGAATCAGAACGCAAGCTGGTGAGCACGGAGCGGAAGTGGCAGTGAGTGATGCCGTGGTTAGCATCTCTTGTCTGTTGCCACACCGATAGCCGGCCGGCTGCCTATTAGTCTCGTGCGCCGAAAGAAAATCTTTTATTAATAAAATGTGAACGTAGAAACCGGAAAACAGTGCCACATGGAATTCCCTGGAACCTAGTGAAAGCAAGTGAACTTTTTTTCTTCAAAATTAAAGCAATAACTTTATTTTTTGGACATCGTGTGAGAAAAAATGCAGGACGCAGCATGTGGTCGGCAGTGACGACGCTTCAGAACGTAATTGTATTTCATCAAACCTATTATTCAAATTTCAAATAGAGATCTCTTATTTTACATCAATGGGGTAAAACATGAATGAATGAGTGCGTGAGCAAGCTTGGTTGCTTTGTAATTTAAAGTATTTAGATACCGTAGTTATTAGCATGAGTAAGTCACCATGTTGGTTTTCTTTCTTGTGCCTGTATAAAAAGAAATTATAACAGATCAATAATAGTTTTAAAAAGGAAATGACAAGTAATTAAAGTTGAAAGAATATTTCAGAATCTATTTTCAATGTAACGTAAAAGAAAAATGAAATTGTTGATGTGAGAGTTGTGGTAGTATTTGATGACTAAGTAAAATGAAATAAAAAAATGTGTTAAGTGAACATATAAATATGTGTGTGTCAATTGGATTCACCTGTTGTTTTTCTCTGCTAAAGTACACCAGACGACACCTTGGTCAATTATTAATAAGGAAGGTAAGACAAATTTCAATATTTTAAACCTTTATTTAACTTGTACTGCTTTAGTCCTCACAAAATATCTGAAAATGTCATTGCCTTGATTAAGAGCCACATTGAGTTATTTCCGAAACCGGACAGTCATTATTCGTGGAGAAAAACGAGGACTCATATTATTTGAGTGCTGAACTAAACACACATAAAATGTATAAATTATTTTGTGATGCTCAGCCTGACGTCAAGTGTAGTGAACATACAGATAGAGACATATTTAAATCAGATTATAAGTTAAGATTTGGACTTCCGCGCTCGGATACTTGTAGTTATTGTGATAGTTTATTTTTGAAAATCTGCAGTGCAGAATCAGATGACCAAATAAAAAAACATAGAAATTGAAACCAAAATTCACCATGCAAGGGCTGATGCTGCATATAAGTGCTCAAAACCCAGATGTTGTGGTTATATGTGTAGAATTGCAACAAGTGCTTTTTTGTCCTGAGTTAACCCATTCTAAAATGTTTTATCAAAGGCAATATTCTTGTTATAATTTAGCAATACATGAAAGTGCAGTTAATCAAGCATTCTTTTGTTTCTGGCATCAGAGTGTTGCAAAAAGGGGAGCTGCAGAAATATCATCCTCAATTTTGAAATACATCAATGAAAAATTTATGCCTTTGCTTCACGGTAAATCACGACATTTGATAATTTGAGCGGATAGATGTATTGGCCAAAACAACAATTGGCGGATGGTGGCTCTACTACAACACTTAATCATGCAAAATTTTTTATGCCTGTTGAACAGAAGTTCCTAATAATAGGGCACAGTTTTCTGCCCTGTGATAGAGACTTTGCTTTGATTGAAAGAGCAAAAAACAATTTTTTAATCTATGAGCCAAAAAACTGGGTTGAGGTCATAAGCAAATGCTCACCCGAAGTTTTCAGTTTGCATAATGAATACTGATGATTTCAAGGACATGAGTATTACCAAAAATTCTCTGTACAAATATAAATTCAAGATAACTGAATGTGTTGGCTACAGATGACATCAGACGATCCAACGACTCTCAGAGCTAGGATAAGCCACAGTGTTTTACATAGCTGGACACCACATCACTTAACCAAAAAAATAAAAGGATGAACAGCCAGAAATAATCCTCCTGTCTGTGTGTCTTAGTTGCCAAGTTTGTACTCTGGACCACTGTCAATAAAGGCTGCTACAAAAAAAGATTTAATGGACCAGTGCAATTATATTACCAAAGAATGCAGAATGTTTTATGAAAATTTGTTATCTGGTGAAACATGAGCTGTTTTTCCTTATACCGTGACAGTAAAAAATGGGAAATTAGTAATTTAACTTCACTTAGAAATGAAAATGACAATTTAAATTTACCAGTAGATTATAATTTAATTTTCATAAATTATTTACCAATACAGTATAGTTAATGCATATTATTTTCTTATTCTTCTCAGTAAAATTTTTTTAATTTTCAATAAATATTTATAGTAATATTTTTATTTTGAATACAAAATCTATTTTGAAGTATACAAAAATGTAATACTGAAAACCAAAAATGTGTATATCTTGAATTTCATACTTTTATATTATATTTTATGTGGGAAATAAAGTAGGTTTTCAGGTTAAAAAACTGAACATCACCTTTTTTTTAAAACCTTTTCCTCTTTCCTAAACAACGTTGTAACCAACATAATGTGTCGCTGGTTACAACGTTGTTCCAGTTTTATAATTAATATTAAGTTTCTTCAAAATTAGCTTATAAATTAAGTAGAAATTTATCAGTTTATTTATTCTATTCATTTTTAAGTTTTTATGTAACACAAAAAAAGTAAAAAGAAGTTATTGCTCTAAAATAAACAATATATTTAGTTTTTGATGCTTACAACGTTGTTCGAGGGAACGATTTTAACACTTTGTTTTTTTTTTTATAAAGTGATATTATCACATTATCTTCATTATTATAAGCTTCTCTATTCCCGAATCCAGCTTTGTGAAAGCAGTTGCAATATAATGCATTGTCTGATAAATGAGAGTAAAACATTATGAATTTGTGGAAAATAGAAATTTAATAGGCCTATACTGTAATTCCTTTAGGTAGACCTACGCCTATAAGTAACTTTACATATGGATTACCGCACTGGCTATACCAGGTATATACAGAAATCAACTGTAAGTTTTAGAGTAATGCCAGTAAATCATGGTAGAAAATACAAGGTCTTAGTAAAAGAATTCTGGGATTAAAAAAATCTACTCCTCTCCTGCTGTAATAACTTTTAACCTTTCTGAACATAATGATAATTTTTTCATTTCAATCTATTCATTATTTATGAAACAGTATGTATTTGAAATATTGCATACAATCATATGGTAAAGTATTGCTTTCACTAGTTTCAAGTTACAAAAAATCACGGATAAACCTTATCATTTTCATTTCATTCTTCTTTCCAACATCTACACAGTGGATGGCATACTGTAGACGTGGATATTGTAATGGTAAAAAGAGAGACGTGTCTTTCCTTCTAATAATTGAATATTATTTATTTATTTTTTATCTTATCTTAATTTAATTTGTTGTTAAAAATTATTGATTAAAAAATATTAATTATTATTTACTTTCGTTGGTTTGGTAAAAGGTTCCTAAAAGAAAAGTTTTGTTGATGTTGATTCGATAGTAATAGCGAATTGGCTAATATAGGTTATCTGCTTACTTCCTTGTTTACGATGAAGTTCCAATCGCCAATGTGGGTTCACTCTTCTTTTATTACTCAAAAATCTTTTAATCTTAATTTATTTTATAAATAAAACTCATTTAAAACCAATTGATTATATTCATTAAATTTTATTTTATTTAAATTCGGTTTGACGACTCTTAGGTCGAAAGAGCTTATTTCCCGTATCGACACCTTCACTCAGTTCGATTGTGAAATAATATTTTTATTTTTATAATATTAATTCTTGGGTTCTTGGTTGACTGCTATTGAAAAGTTCAGAAATACATACATGAAGCACAATACATCACAATCATTTAAATTTTGTTTACTAATACAAAACAGAATTAATTTGATGTAAGTATGACAAAAATAATAATTTAATTCAAATTATCACAACAAAGTGTCATGGCGTCTTTACCCAGAGTTCCAAACAAAAAGACAAGATGGCCGCTTGTTGTTCACAACTTAATGTAAAAGTTTCTTCCACCAGTTTCATTCAAATAAAACTATATAATATGTCCACTGTGTTTATATTAGTTTTCTGTTTTCACTAGTGTTTTGTTTAAAAGTGTTAGTTCAGTTAATCTTGGTGTTGTGTAGTTGTAAGCTTGATATTATAATAAGGTTATTTTTTCTCACCAACATTTAGTACAAATACTTTCACTTTATTTTATTTTTATGATATTCTTTTTACTTGTTCTTCCTTTGATTTAGTATTATTATTTTACATTATCTTCACTTGTTTTCCATTTTAATTTTTATTCTGGTTTTTATTATAATTTTGCTTCTTTTCTTCAATTCAGATTTGATCCTTTGTTATACTTTTTAGCTCTTGGCTACACATAGCTGACCTGTACACTTTTATGTCTAACAATAGAATGTTGAGTTTTTCTTTTTCTTTCAACTAGCTTGACCAAAATATGCTAAATTCCCATTGGCCAATACAGTTGAACTTAAGGGTCATGTGACACTTATTATTTAGAATATGTTGTTTTTACATTTTGCACTCCAAATTACTCTCTAATTAATACTTAATTGTACTCAAATTGGTTTACACAGTGTTCTTCCTTATTAAAATACAAGCATTATGATACCTCACTTGATGTGTGTGTTTCCTAATAGATGTTTTATCATCTTTACAAAATTCTGTTTTATGGCTCTTTATACAGTTTGACATTTATAAAATCATATTCTAATTCATTAATTTATTCTAAAATTGTCGTTACCATTATAAAAATGATGCCTATCTTATGTATTTTACTCTTTCTTATTAATTTGCATTGATTTGTTAGTTTACTGGCTATTCTGACAATAATTTCTTTATGTTAACATTGGCCTATGTCATGGTGTTCTTTCAGCACCATGTTTCATTTTGTATTTATTATTTGGCCTGTTGGTTTGAACCCTTCTTATTAATTACAATTGTTCTCTTGTATGTTATTACATGAAATTAACATACTCATCATATTTTTATATCATTACATTAATAAAAAATACAAATATATTAACTTAATGTCATGCCTTCTTGGCTAATACTCCAATAAACACTAAACAAATAAACTAACTTTCATAAACCTAACAAAACTGTTTAACTCATTTAAAAGTATAATTGGGAATAATTATTATTATTATCCCAACATTGTTTATACCCTTTTTTGTTGTGTACACTTTTGTTTTTGACATGTTGTGTTTACACTTATGTTTTCACTGAAAGAACTCATTAATCTTTACAGTCCTGTCTTTTTTTGTTTGATTAACTATTATTATTTTTCACTTATCACTTCATTTTTACTATTAAATATTGTTTACAGTTTTTTCTTATAAACTAGAATACATTAGTTTTTATTAAACATTGTATTGTACTTCTGGGTTTAATACAGGGGTTTTATTTCTTTCATTTTATGGGTTTAAGTATTTTATTTTGGTTGCGTTTGATCTTATTTATCTGGGCCTACCTACTTCTGTTACATTACAATATTGTACATCATGCTATGATGCAATTTAAAATAGGGATTATTCCCAGATCCAGCGGTTGCAGTTTGCTTGTACAATTTGCAGGAAATTCTACTCTCATGTTCTTAAGTGTGATGTATCAGGAGGGTGTGCCACGCATCTGTCCACAAACAGAAGAATTTTTCAAAGTTATGCGCTCATTTTTGCATTGATGTCTTGCAGCCAATTTTCAAACACTTTTGTCGTGATCCAAAACTTATTGTTATTAGCGTATTTCATAGGGAGCGTTACATAATTTTTAAAACACAGTGGCTAACAAATTTCTCTACAGTTAGGGGAACCAGTTTTTCACTTCTGTCACTATCTGCAAACAACAACATCGTTACATGTTGTTTACCCCACTTCCCACAATGACAGTTGTCCCTTTGAATGCCACTGTGCGGTCAGGAAGTAAATAAAAAAAAAAAAAGGCTTGTTTCATCGGCAATGAACATGTCTTTGGGAGCACAGTGAGACATTAGTTCCCTCACACGGGGTTCTTTCACTCATGCCCTGTATTAATGTCTACACTCTTACTCACCAAACACGCTTTTGCTCCCAATGACATGCCTTATCTTAAATTTAAGCCAGCCGGTTGATGCATGAAAATCTTCTGACACTGAACCTGGCTGTCAGTTCATTTGCTTTTTTGTAAAGCACTGGCCCGCTGGTAGGAATTTCTTCTGCCCTGTGCTGCTGGAACTCACTGTAACAGTCTTTCAAGCGTTCATATTTTCTGCCTTGAATACATGTTAGTTTATTATTAGAAACACCAAACACATGAGCACTTTCTTCAATTTCGGTTGCCTTAGCCACAACTGAATTTAATGTCAATGGAGCAATACCTAACTTTGGCAATGTCTACCCGCTTCTTGTTTCAGCTTTCCTTGACTACTTCCAAAATGTTTAATTTCTCAGCAATTGTAACGCACTTCCTTCTAATTACGATGTTACATGTAATAGAAACAGTAATGAACTGATGTCGGCGAAGCGATGGAGCTTTATGAGCAGTGAGCAAATACCATATGGTTCTAGGAATCTAAGCTAGCTCAAAAGTTCAAAAGTTACTCAACAACATCTAACTCAGCTGAATGGCACTGATTGACAATTCCCTAGAAATATGCAGTCTGTCTAATATATTTGTGTTCAGATATTCATTTTGTGATGTAAATGACGTAAATCAGAATAAATATTTAAACATATAAATACAATTCGTATCTCCAGGGATTTAAGAATGTGATCGTGTAAAAAACGAATAAACAAAAATGTATAACTGAAATAAAATAACATGGAATAAAGTATAGGAATTTCTAGGGGAAGAATAGGAAAAAAAGTTGTACTGCAATTTATTTTCTGTAAAATTATAAAAGCTAAATTGAAACAACTGTTTTCATTTTATTTTATTTTGAATCATACTATAACCAATATTCATGACTTCTACAATTCATTATTTTCTCCAAATCATCACCCCTAAAATCTTGAAGGCAATGAATTACATAGTCTAAAGCCCTGTTACCATATAGAGTGTAGAATATTTTTCCACTAAGATTTCAATTTTGCATGAATGTCTTCTACTATTTTTTATTCTTTGCCAGTATTAATATATCAATAAGTACAGTAGCAAAGCAACACCCTCACCATACACATGCACAGAATAAATAATAATTATTTAATTATTTGTCATTAGTGTGATAATTAAAATTAAATTCTTTGTATGACTTACCTACAAGACCATTTTCCAGTACAAAAGGTGTGTTTGTATACAAAATTTCAAATGAAACAAGGTGAAATACTTTGTTAACAGTATTATTTGTGCCAACAATACGAATGTAACGAACTACTCTTGGTTCAAAGAATATATATTGCCATGATCTGCAGTAATAGTTTGTGTGGTCAATGACACGAGTCCAGTCTTTCTGATCAATTGACACCTCTATATAATATGAATATGACCTAAAAATAAACACAGAATAAATTTCCTGTAGGTTTTATGCAGTTTGTACTAGAGTTTCTACTAGTACTGAATTTGGGTATTTTATAAACAATCACATGACATCATATATTCTATAATAGCATACGCATTTATAATTAGGATATAAATTGTTAGACTACAAGAAATAATGATTAAGGAATCTTTACTATACACGCTATTAGTGGTAAAATGTCCTGGTAACCAGGTCTGAGATATGCCAAATACATATCCAATTTTTTCACTACTGGACAGCAAATAAGTAAAAGTTTTTTCTTTTTCTTTGTGAGAGGAAGTTCTATTTCATAGAAAATGTCTTTCAGCCTGAAAATATGTTATTACAGTACTTTCTTTTTTGTCACTACATCAATAAGCTTAAATGAAATTTACTTATAGCTATACTGGTGTTACTGCACTACATGTAACAAAATGAGTTTATATGAGACTTTTACTGGTAATATACTGTCTTTTTTTAAATTTATCACATAATCATAAATCTAATTTTTTTTCTTTATATCTGTCACCTCCTTCTACGTTATTAGCTCCAAAAAGTCTTATCACAATCACTATTCTTTTCACTTTTGAAGATGTTATTTAGAATTAGCAGAATGTTGTCGCAGATTTATACTGTGGTTTCCATGTTAATTTCCCAGCTTATTTCTTTTTGATCTTCTAAATAACCTACATTAAAAAAACCTACAAGTTTAAATTAACATTCATACTTGGTTATGTATAATAGTATTATAGTATTTCTGTATTTCCTGAAACTGGATGTTATTCAAAATGAGTAGAAACATTTTATATGAATCTTAATTTGAAGTATGCAGGTTTCACCATGAATAACTTTAAATCAATATTTAAAATTAATTCAACTTCATTCGGTAAAAAACTAGAACTGGCAAACAACCTGTCCAAATACATCCTCATAACTTAACTACTACGACAGCAAAGTGTTCAGAGCAAAATATTATTGTGGATATTTATTTTATTAAATGCAGTTCACTGAATATATCCACTTGCCAGTCTTCATTGAATTTTGATCTATTATGACTGCACAATAACTGAAATTAAATTCAATAAAAATATTTATAAACAAAAAAAAATCTCTGTTGCTTATTGACAAAATATATTAACAAAAATAAATTATTTATTGAATTACAAATTTTTTTAATAGTCATATTTTGGTAATGGTTGTTGTTGTTTCTTATGACTAGCCCAGACTCCAGTCCATCAGGCTTTTGCCATCCCAATACCAATACAGCTGTGTGATGTTTCCTAGCTTGTACGCTTGTGTCTAGTTTTTGGCAGTGGAATGGAAGACATGTTTCTTATCCAACTTGGAGTTAGTTTCACAGTATTCTTCAGAAGAGTAGATGCTGATTCAGCTGTGTGCAAGACACTTGTGCCTGGTACTGAGATGAAATAAAGTAACAGATATCTCCTAGATTTATTTTTCTCCCAGTTTGCACCTATTTTTTCATGTTTTTTTTTGTTTTGTTTTCAGCGTTGACCGCAGGTATGCTAATTATTACACTAACATTACACCAGGTTCTGTGTTGGTGAAGAGAGAGGTACCTTTCTTTGCTAGATTGTCTAGTGCCTCATTCCCTCTGATATTCCACATGTAAAGGAAAATGATATTTTTTCTTGAGCTTTTATAGAATTTTCATCATTTGTTGTGGTCTCTGAGAGCTTTGCTGGTCGATGTGCTATATGAAGATACAGCCTGTATTGCTGCTTTGGAATCTGTCAGGATAACAACATTTCAATAGTTGTGGGGACAACACTGCTCACATCCACAGCACTCCTTAAGCTGTACGTGTTCTTTGGGTGGTGCAAAGTGAGCAACAGACCTGGCATACACGTTTTGTTATGGCACTGGCAATATTTTGGCTGATTTAAGTAATTATTTGGCTGATTACATTTTCTGTAATAAAATTATGATCCTTGATTCGATTCTGTTAACCAGTTTTGTATATAATATACACACAGGATCTGTACTTCCAATTTTTATTGTAAACTATATTAAATTTACTACATTTTATATTAACACCATCAACCTCCACCACACACACCTATAGTCCATAACCGTTATTCTGTAAAATGACATTCAGTATTTACTCCCACTGAGGAAGAGGCACATCACCTTGAAACGTATGGGAAAGTGATAACCAAAGTAAGTTCATATGTGAAAGTTTATATATATAATAATATTTAAAAAAGTGAACGAAGAGGATGAATCAACAAGATAATTTATATTAAATTTTAATTCAACATGTTAAATTTTAAATAAAATTTGAAGATTTAAATATTTTAAAAATCTGGTACCAGAAATTATCAATTATTTAGTTGAGTGGCATCTAAATTGGATCACCTGTTACAAAACACACACACAAAGAAAAAGAACAAACTATACACTGTATGCACTCTGTTTCATCGGTGGTGAATACTATTGAACTTTGCGTACTACATATGTTATACAGTATTAAAAATGCTGAATGTACAGTATCTGTTGTGACATACCTAAGATCTCTATCCCACAGTAACATCTTTATGTGGTTGACAATAGACTGTGTTCCTAGTTTAATAAGGATTCCATTATCCCCAGCCTCACTGATAGCGTGCCTCGTGTAACCCCTTTCCATATCATAGTTGTGACAATTTCCATCTAACAATGCTGATCTCATTTCTCCTTGAAGTACCTGTGTCCCATACTTTGGATGTGCAACATTCTCTTCTGGTTCTGCGAAAAACAACAGTCAGTATTGCAATTGTCTATACAATTAAATTCCAAAAACAGGATACATATTTGACTATACAACAACCATAATTAGCATCAAAAATTAGAATAGGCGCAACTCCATAGTCCAGCATTTGTCAATACTGTGGGAACAACCCCTGGGAACAGGGAGAAGTAAAGTATGTTCGTAATTATAATTAGAAATTAAAGTAAAGAAAGAAATTTATAAGTATACTTGGTGTGGTGGAAGAGGAACACGATCATTAATTGACTATATTATCGTATATGATAAGTTAAAGGCACTAGTTAAAGATACAACAGTGTCTAGAAGTTATAGTACAGATACTGATCATTATATGGTAATTCAAAAAATTAAAATATTAGCTAGATGGTGGTGTGGAACTAAGAAAACTATAAGTACAGAATCACAAATGAATTTGCTATTAGATGAAGGGGCATAACATGTCTATCACTCAAGATTGAATGAGACTCTATCGCAAATGCCGTCTGTTACCACTACAGACAATGTGTGGCACCAACTTAAAGGAGCTATAAACAGGCAGGTTTTGAAGCTTTAGGTTTTAAAAAGGTGAACAAAAGGGAAAAGGGTCTCAATGTTTGGAATACCAAAATAGAAAATGCTGTACAAGAAAACAGAATATAATTTTGGAGTATTTAAATACACAGTCTGATGAAAGTAAAGAGAAATATAAAGAAGTAAGGAACAGATCAGAGATGATAGTCAGACAAGCCCATCAAGAGTCCTGGGATAAATTTATTTATCAGTGTCATAGAAAATGGTATTCATGGACTACAAACAATTGCATACAAATTTTTTAAGACACTGAATTTAAATGTATAAAGAGACACTGAAGAGAAGGACAGGGCAAATTTAAATGTTATAAATAAGAAAAGGTGGATTCAATACTTGTGATGTTAAACTGTTTTGTCCGACGTTGTGTACGTCCAATATAACGTTTTTACTGTTTTTATTACTCATTGTAATTAATTATATTGTTAATTAATAGATTACATTTTTTTAAATCTAGCAACGGTAATTAAAGTTACAATGAAGTCTACTGATGTTAATTGTAATTGTGTTGAGTTACTTATGCGTGATGAGTACAAAGAAATCTTATATGCTCAAGGATACTAATTGCTGTATCATCCCACAGGTAGTTATTAAATAACGAAAACGCATACACATTTATCAATATAATTGTTGCATTTATTATTATTACTATACTTGGCATTCATATTAATTCCATATGATTTAATATTTTATGATCATTCGTTAATTTAATATCATGATCTATCTCAATAGACATTCATTCTCAGATCTCTATCTTAAGGTAAAATTTAACACATCTCTATTAAATATCATGTTACACATATTTTATATAGAAATGGATTCATGTTTAATATATGAAGTTTATCTTTAATAAGACATACGTGAGTTTTTTAAGTATGCCATAGTTATATACGTAGATTCTTTGAGTAGGACTGACAGGTGTTTTAACAATATATTAATTAATGCATAAAATTTACTCCTGGTAAGTTATCCAAACTGCGGAGTGTAGAACTGCGTTATCATCCCCACTCCTTAGCTCTGCCATGAAAGTGTAGATGCGCTAATCATATCGTGGTTTATTCACGTAGTGCATGATAGTTGAACACTTTTTTGATCACTACACTCTGATTAAGACATTCCGTCATCTTCCAATGTTCCAATAATTAAATACCGGTTACTAGTGATAACGTTTATTCTTGTTACACTCGTTATAATTTTTACACAACTGTTTTCGAACTTATGTTTCGATCCGAATTGTTTTATAAGTTATATATTACTATAACCTTAGTTCTCACTTCTTAATATTAATTGTATTATACACATTGTTTGTGAACTTTGGTTCTACAAAATATTATATAAGTTACAAATCTTCACAATTATTTGTACATGTTAAATCTTCGTACATTTTAAGTCAATTCGCGGACTTTCACGACCGACTAATTCTGAGTTTCCGTAAAGACTCTGAACTGTTATGTTAAGACTCCACGAAACTTATAATCATCTCGTCAACACTTCCGACCGACTCCTCCGAAAGATTATTATTAGACTTCTCGATCGCGCTCTCGGCTTATTTTATATACTGATTCCACATAACTCCCCTTTAAGACTCTCGTGGTCCACCACCTTCTTTATCATTGGTTATCGTTCTTGCTTTCCAAGAAAATTCCCTCCTATTCCTCTTACACGTTGCCACGTTACGTTTCCATTGGTTTTTCGTTCTAGACTTCCTAGAACTTTACTTCTGGAAACCCGCCTACGTTGAACTCTGGTTTCTGATAGGATATCTTACTTCCCTATTCTCTTTTCCTTGCTTTTGGTTCCACCCTCAGCCTGTGACGATAGTTCGATTTCACATGTGTCAATCATCATGTCACCTTTTTCACCTTTTCTTATGTCCCATTCAGACACATTCTCTTAATTGCCTTCTAACGCACAGCTGCCTCTGGTTAATGAGTGTACTCCACTTTGTTCTAGATTTCGCCGTATCTCTTTGTCTGGCCCCTCACTGACTTTTCTATACCCAGGCGAAACCAATTTCAGCATTGTCTTCCAATGTCCAGCTGCATCCTCTGTTAGAGTTCACACACTTGGTGTGGCTTTTCTTAGTAAATTTCTCTCTGGTGTTTTTGCTATCCCTTACTCAGAATCACCCTTTTCTTTAACGTCCAGATGTACTCGTTACATTAGTTTAATAACCTCCTGTGTTATTTGTCATAGGTTTCTTCCTATGACATTCAGCTAGATCACTCTTTGGTTTCGCTACGCGTCCAGTTGCCCCGTTGATTAGTACGTTCGCCTCCGTCGTATTCCTTCTTAATATTTTCACATTGTACTTTGTTCTGGCGATTCTTCTGCCTATCAGCCAGAACAATTCCTTAATTGCTCCATGCTTTCAGCTGCACTTGTTAACTTTGTTCACACGCCTCTGCTGTATTTTCTGGTAAATTTTCTCTCTGCCGAACCTCTGCTCTTGTTAGATTTATGATACCTACAGACATGTGCACGCTGACACTGAAGGCTGTTACACTTCTTTGTGTTAACTCCTTTTACAGCTTCTCACATATGTCAATGTCAATCCAACAGCTGCCCCGCCACTTGCTTCAACAACAAGCCCCTTTTTTTTTTTCCGTTACATACTATAAAGAACTGTGGTGTATTCATCATGTAGATACCCAGGTTCAAGACGAAATCAGCGAAGGTGAGGCGCATTTGAATATAACAGTAGATTTAATAACAATGGAAGAATTAGAAAGTGAATGAAACAAACAAGTCTTGAATGAATAATCTGCCATTTGTTTTACACAATTATCCCAGTTTGTGAGTGTACCCCCCCCCACACACACAGTACTAAAATAAATGTGTAGATCTCCAACGTCATACAGTAGCCATTGTGAAAAATTTTTCACTGACATTCTGAGCCTTACAAATCCTTGGTCTTTAGACTTCTACAGTGACTCTGAATCAGTGTAGGTTAGTTCTCTGGGACTCCCACCTCATGATCTAATTTCAACAAAGGAGGCTATCTGAGTTTGAAGACTTGCTCAGACTCAGACAGCTAGACTTGTTAAGACTATTGGCTAGTTGTTTCAAAAAACATTATGTGTGCATGGACCTGGAATAAATGTAATGTTCTGAAGGCAGCTCCAGAATGAAATGGAAACATTTGGAATAACTAGGTTTTATGGTAATGACTGTCTGAAGTTAAGAGATTGTTTAGAATACAATTAACTATAAGTTACAAAAATATGTTTCTACATATTTTTCCTTCTTAAACAAAATGACTTTATTTAATTTACAAACTGATTATTTTATAAGAAGACAAAGTAGTACAAATAGGGCTGTTAACTGTAACAGGTTCATGAGTTTTTTAGCATATTATAAAATGAATAGAAACATAAAAATATTAAAGTAACAATTATAAGTTAGAAATAATTAGTGAAAATAAACATTTATACAAATAAAATTACTAATCTAAAATACAAAAAAACCTATGCTAATAATATCTGCCTATTGAAACAAAATTAATGAGATAGAGTTTAATATCATATCCAAAATAATAGCTATTAGCCTATAATTTATACGAACAAAATTTCAATTAATATAACACATGCTTCCAAGAACAGATTTTTTGGACTTACTTAAAGATCCTCTGTAGCGAAGGGTAGAATCTTTGCATGTAATCTGCATGAAGAGTGCATCCAAAATTGTATCTGGTGTAACAAGTTTTAGAGGCCTAACAACATTAAGTAATTCTTCTTTGGTCATTAGCTGTAAGCGAACTGAAGACAAAACATCATCTAACTCTTGCCCTGGATTGACACAGTTTACCTTTGCCCACTCAACTAATGCTCTGAATATATCAACTTCAGGTGCATAAAATGAATCACGTTCTATTAATTCCTTCACAGTACTCTGTAAATATATGTATCAATTAGATGATGGAAAAATTACCAGAGTAATACATATAAAATCTTTATTTTATTGTTCATAATTTTTATCACTAGAATCAACCCCCTCCCCCGCCATGCAGACAATTTGTATTATCCATAAACAACTTCTGTGTCATATTTAAGAACATTATTATATTATTTCAAGTATTGGATTAAGTTTGATGCTTCACTATACACTGTATACAACACTACAAACAACATTGTTAAATATATGTATTTTTGAACAGACAGTTCATTCTTGTTTCTCATTTTTTTTTCTTAAGTCATTTTATAAGGGTCATCCAGAAAGTAAAGAAAATTTGACCTTTGTGAACAACACATGCCCCCCACTGTCACTGCCACCATGCCACTGAACTTTTAAATTCCACTAGCTCAGTCTCATCCAAGCATTAAGAGACTGTAAATGATTATTTATTTTCTGTATGCTTTTAAAATGTATGACAAATTCAAAATCCCACAAAGTATGAAGTTTGCGGTGTGATTCGCTTTTTGAATGCAAAAAATTTTCATCCTGTTGAAATTCACTGACAAATAATGAAAGTGATAACATTACAAATGAAGCATCTGTACATAGCTTCACGTTTAATGGAGGAAAGTCAACTGTTCATGGAGAACATTCAGATTGACTCTCTTTTGTTACTTACATACTCAAGACAAAAACTGATGAAAAAATCGTGAGGACAGACATTTCACCTAAGCAGATGGCACATTCTTTTCCTGAAATTTCTAAGGGCCTTCTTCATGAAATTGTTACGAATCATCACGAATTTAAAAAAATGTGTACCAGATGGAAGCCTCAAATTCTGTCTCAAAAACACAAGAAAAAAGAATGAAAGCTGCTTCTCACTCAATATGACAAAGACAGACACAAACTGTTAAAACATATCTTGACTGGTGATGAGACATAGGTCTTGCATAAAATTCCACAAACAAGTATCAATTGAACAGCATCATCCCCAATCTCCATCAAAACAAAAAAATGAAAATAAACAGCATACAGGTAATGATAGCAATAATGTTTTAGGACTTGAAAGGGCATCCTTTTGATTGATTGTATGCCAAGAGGAGACACAATAAACACAGAGGCCTATTATTGTCAGATGTCTCAGTGGCTCCAATGTGCCATACAACAAATAACATGGCTTGTTGTCTAGCAGAATTACTTTGATTCAAAACAAACTTCACCAACATATGACTGCAACAATGCAAAGACTGCTTTAATGTTTTGGCTGGGAAGTTTTCCAACATCCACCACTTAGGGCCTAGCGATTTTCATCTGTTTCCTAAGCAACTTTTTAGGTAGCAGTCACTCTGAAAATGATGATGTGCTGACATAAGCTGTCATTGATGGATTCAACAACTTGGTGGCAGCAGAGTACAATGAAGGAATACACACTATGGTAAATATTTGAATTTGTGTGGAGACTTTGTAGAAAAGTAGTATCCGTCCGTCTTCCACTATTTATTTGTCAAATAATTTTGTTTAATTAATAATTCATTTGAATTTTTAATAACATCATGGTCTTTACTTTCTAGATGGCCCTAATACATTTTTTCGTAGTCCTTCAGTCTTCGACTGGTTTGTACCCTCCCCGCATATACCCGTGGTGCGTGTGGTACTGATTCTCTCACAGGTATATGGGACCTACAGTTTAACGCCGGATCCGAACGGCATAGTTGGGGAAGGTTTATACTAAGCAGGATACCTCTCGCTGGTTTGCCATTGCCTTGTGAGGGGGAACGGTCGTATCTAAATAAGATGGCCCCCGGCGGGAATTGAACCCACGCCGACAGCGTAGCAGCGCCACACGCTAGCCACTACGCCACGACCGCTCCCCCTAATACATATGACTTACAAAAGATGGCCCTTATCTTTTCCAACTTGCTACTCTGTGTTATTTCTTTTATTTTTCAAATGTAAAGATACAAAACTTGTTATTTAATATTACAAAACATCAAAGAACTGTTAATGTGCCTTAGTTCATCAGACTAAGGAAATCCACAGAGACCTGAAAATGAGGTTCATGACTGATAATATGCAAACATTTTGCATGGAAACATGATACGACACTACATCACTATGAAAATGTTGAAGCCCTCCAACTGCTTAACAATACCGATATGACATAAACATTCAAAGGAAAAAAACTGTAATGGTTAGCTTAAAGTGATGCATGTCAAACATTCAAGCATTACAGAGGTACAATTCATGTGTATAAACAAAGCTAAGAGACAATGAGAAGCTTTTAGATTTGACATAACCTAAATTTAGGTTAGATGGATACTTCCAATTAGATATAATTGGTTAGATTATAATTACAGTGAAACCTTGATATAACGCTCTTCTGCGGACCGGCCAAAAAGCGCTTTATATCGAGGGTCGTTTTATATAAAGGTCCCAAGTTTAACTATTTAATTTGCTGGGACCATGAAAAATGAGCAATACATCAAGGGTCGCGTTATGTCAAAAGGGTGTTATGTATAGAGGTTCCACTGTATATAAGTGTGAATGAATGCTTTATAAAAAAAAGTTTGTATTTATTACATGACAACATTATAAGATACGTAGGAAATTCTGGATCATAAAAATTGGTAAGCATACCTGCTTAAATGTGTTACAATTTTACCCAAAATTAACACGCTGGCTGCTAAAAAAAAAAAAATATCAGCTTACCGTAGGTGCTAAAAATCCAGGTCAAAGCAAACAAATGATGGTCGCATGTCCCAAGTATCGGGTCATGCGCACTCGGCTAGGTGGCGTCAAAGCCCAGGACCTGGGTCATATGTAGCCAATAGGTTAATAAATTTTTCAACATATTTTCATAATACAATATATCTGAATTTCAAGTTACAATAATAAAAACTCATTTATAAAGGATTTTCAGTTCTTACAAGTACACCTCTGGGTATTCCAGTCAGTGATTTTCTTGGTTTTTCATCCAAGATGCATTTCTGAACAGTTGTGTTCCACCTTCAATTGGAATCATTTAGTAAACTTACATATATATAAAAAAATTTCTACTCAGATGAGCGTCATCGACACAGGTACATAAAACATAACACTTAAAAACAACACTTTTTAAAATAAGTTAACATTATAACGAAAACCGAATTCGAACGGACGATTTAAATAATCGTGGCTGGCCAGCATTTGTTGCACGCACGCCACACGGAAGCCGACTAACGATAAATTACCCGACGCTCAACCCTTGTGCGCACTCTTCGAGGTAATCTAATATTTTAAACGTAACCAAATCCCTATAATCCCCTTTTCTGTTAAGCAGTGTTTTTTCACCGGCTCCTTGTTTGTATTTGTAAATATGGTATTGCTCGTATATTTTTGATGGTTCTTTGTTTCAGCTATACCTTAATAGTTAAACTACAAATTTTATTAGGGGTTAAATAATTTATGCTACACTCACTTGTTGCACACACTACTGTGACACCGATTAGTGCTTTTGAACGTACCCGTTCATCATCAGATCGTAACTGCCACATCCGTCCCTAACTCCACCCTCTTTATATACCTACCTCTACCGAGGGCGTCCACGTCACTGCAGGTAAACCCACTGTCAACGGTTATCAACACTACTTCCTACACACGGGCGAAACCATCAACCCATGTCTATGTTTTCTTTCCTTACCGAACCTACCTTTTCACGTTTTATTATATTATAAAATATTTCTTCATTTTCAAAATTTATCTTAATATTCATTAAATTATTCATACCTTTTTCCCTTTCTTTTATAATTTCTAATTCTTCTATGAGCTTTCTTTCCATCGTATTATTAACTACCTTTATAATATTGCTATGACAGCACTGAACAATCTACGCGTTTAAGAAACAACAGTTTAAGAAGTCAGCAGCACCACAACGATCTTTCGAACCAAAGGACAAAAACAGAAGACCGAAGTGTTACAACTGTGGGAAACGTGGTCATCTACAGGTAGACTGTTGGGAGAAGAAAATACCGAGAGAAGGGAGTGATCGCACCAATTGGAGAAGTAAAGCCTCAGAACAGCACACAGTTTCCACGCTACATAAGATTAGTGGAAACCTGATCGTTAATGGATTTGCGGAAGGTAAACGAAGATCATTTACAGTTGACACGGGCGCTACAGTGTCCATTGTGCGCCCTGACTTAGTCAGCAACCGCCAGCCTCTAATTAGCTCTTGTACAATACAGACTGTGACTGGAAGCCCCGTCAAGGTGCTAGGAAAGGTAGACATACGTGTACGCCTGGGTCTTCTCGAGTTTAACCACCAAATGCTCGTTGCAGACATTGTCGATGAAGTGATTCTTGGCACGGACATTATGAATGCCTACGGATTCATTGTGGACTTAAGAGAGAATGTCCTGAAGGTTGGCCAAGAGAAGATAAAGCTTTGCATGGCTAAAATGACAGGGTCTACCAACCATTTGATTAAGCGAGTGGCATTAGTCGAAGAAAAAGTCAACAGGTCTGGTCAAGAGGAACCCTCCCTATTGCAAGCGGAAATGGAGGAAGAACTAGCAGAGGAAGTACAAATAAGTATAAGGACAAAAGAAGTGATTGGAAAGCCAACTATGGGTGTCGAGACAAAACTCTCGTTTGTTCCTGAGCTGATAGAATCGCCCGAGGGTAAAGTGGCTGAAGATGAGGTTACGCAAGAGGTTGTTGACGAGGACCAAACAGACTTGGATCAGCCAGTGGTATTTCGGTCTTCAGTAGGCCTACATGACGCAACGGGAGTGATTCCAGCGAAACTAGTGGTTGCGCAAAAGACTCGCATTCCTGGGAACGTGGTGTTCGGATCACACGAGACTGAATTCGAAGAACGGGAAAATTATCCTTCGCAAGGACGTCCACCTAGATCGCCTGGTCGAGTATTACTTCGGAGACGCTTTGCCAGTTCGGGACGAACAGGCTTAAGGAGGGGGCAGTGCTACGACAGCACTGAACAATCTACGCGTTTATCGAATGTGCCAGAAAGATCTCGATGTAAGCGTGTGGTGTACGTGCTACTAGACGCATTTTGCGAGAATTTTCTCGACTATGCCGGGCTTCGCTCGGGCGCTCGGACTGTGTCAAGGCCGTAGTAATTACGTAGTGCACGAGAGATAAGACGCAGTTTGGAAGCTTCTGGTGTGTGAGCGTGACTATAAATACATCGGGTAGCGGCCTTAGTTTTTGAGTTCCATGCGAGATTTTGGATAGAGCGGTTCGAGAGTATTAGTGCGATATATTTACAGAGCGGTTCGGGTTATTACTGTGTACGTGCAAGTAGTTAGTAGTGAAGCGTTGCGTTTTATATTCGGACAGTATAATTGTAATACAATTGAGTTTTAATATTTGTGGACATTTTATTGCGTGTGTACAATTTTCATTTGATTTGTTGTAGAGACTGTGTTGTTAATTACGAACTGTTTTACTGTAACAATTAAAGGTGTGATTAGTGACTTAATTGGTGTCTTGTACTTATTTTGTTTCCACTGTACCTACGACGAACGAGTAGACCGTCGTAACAATATCAAAATTTTCCAACGGATTATTAAATTTATTTTTCTCCTCTATAAAATGCCTAGCATAAAGAGAATTCGTTGTCCTATTTCCCTCTCCTCTCTTGTGTTCTCCCAATCTACATTCAAATCGGCGGCCCGTCTCACCCACGTACACTTTTTTACATTCTTCACACCTTAATTTATATACCACATTCTTCTGTAATATAGGTATTGTTTCTATATTATTGTTTTTTATTTCATCAAATACTGTTTTACACCTTTTTATTGCTACGTCCACTCCATACTTCTGAAAGCACTGTACAATTTTCCTCGTCTGTGTTCCTATATATGTTACTGAGCCCAAATACTTCTTCTCTTCTTTCTGTTCTACGTCTTTTTTCTTTTCAATACTTTTCATCACTTTATCTACTATGCCCATGTTATAATTATTATTCTTCACTATTCTCTTTATCATTTTTATTCTCTCTCTTTTCTTTCTTTATCTTTCAAACATTTCTGTGCTCTATAACAAAATGCGTTTATTGCCGCTAATTTATATCTGTATGGGTGATACGATTCTTTCTATAGCGATCAAAAAACTTAAAAATTTTAAATTTTCCTTCTCGACCAGTTTGTTTACACGCAGCTGTGTCAACGACTCTGAGTTAGGGCAATAAATAAAGTTTAATTGGAAAGACGACAACCCAACGCCAATATTAGACAATAGAGATATGTTCAACTCGATGCAACAAAAGGGACGACAGTTTGAGTTGACAGGAGAAACTCGACTGAAAATTATGACACCACAACAAACCAGACAATGTACGAGAGTTCACTCACACGATTACGTAGAACTGAAGCGAGCATCCGCTTGGGGTTCAGCCAGGATGCGAGAGTACGGCAAAAACGAGAAGAAGTCACAAAAGAGTTGAGAGTGATGCACTCTACAGAAACAATATGAGAAATAACCAGAGAATAGAATCGACGATGTTACACAGCGGGAAGTAACGTTTACGTGACGTGCTGAAATTTACGACGAGAAAGCGAGGTGGCTGCACCAACTGACACGTGACAGAAAACTATTAATAGCCAGAAAAAAGGGTTGCAAGTAAGAACAATACTCCAGGATGTACGAGGCGACAGATGAGGGTGTTAGGACAGCCTTGCGTAAAGTTCAAGACAATACATTGATTGACAGGCGCTTTACGTCCTGCATTTCTTCTATTGGCCTATCATATGTAACCAAAGGCGTGGACAGGCTTTAGACCAAATTTTAGTAGGGAGAAGTTAATAAAAACTGATTGTCCACCACGGGACGCTCTCAGTCTCATAAATTTTGCGCTCAGTCTCATAAGTTTTGTGCTCAGTCTTATAGTTTTTTGAACGTATATTTTGTTTAGATAATTTAATAACAAGGATGAAGAATAAAAACAATAGGCCTACAATAACAACTGCTCAGAATCCATTAGCAATAGAACAAAAACAAACTTCCTTTCACTGCACTATACAGACCAAAATTCCTTAAAAATAGGAAGCATTTTCAAAAAATTTGGCTTCAATCCAGCCTACAAAATAAAAAGGCACAACTTACACAAGAAAACACAGGTTACGCCAAAAGAAGAAGCCAAAGGCGTTTATATGATTACTTGTAATGCAGGGGAAGAAGTTTGCAATAAGAAGTACATCGGCTATACCGATCGCACCTTTCGTAAAAGATTCAATGAACATGATGCAAAAAATCACCGTATACCTTCGTCAGTTGTGCCGCAACACCTAAAAAGCCACCCACAACACAACATCAATTTCAACACTTCATTAGAAGTATTAAGGTATAGCTCAAAACAAAGAAGCATCAAAAATATACGAGGAATACCATATTTACAAATACAAACAACGAGCCGGTGAAAAAACACTGCTTAACAGAAAAGAGGATTATAGGGATTTGGTTACGTTTAAAATATTAGATTACCTCGAAGAGTGTGCACAAGGGTCGCGCGTCGGGTAATTTATCGTTAGTCGGCTTCCGTGTGACGTGCCTGCAATAAATGCTGGCCAGCTACGATTATTTAAATCGTCCGTTCGAATTCGGTTTTCGTTATAATGTTAACATTATTTAAAAATTTTTAAGTGTTGTGTTTTTAAGTGTTATGTTTTATGTAAGTTTACTAAACGATTCCAATTGAAGATGGAACACAACTGTTCCGAAATGCATCTCGGATGAAAAACTAAGAAAATCACCAACTGGAATACCTAGAGGTGTACTTGTAAGTACTGAAAATCCTTTCTACATTATTAAAGGTATTCTTTGACTGTTTCATAAAAAAAAACTCATTTATTATTATATGTCATACATAACACTCTAGTAGTTGAGCCCCTTTTAAGGAGCTTTAGTAAAAAAAAAAAAAAAATAGTAGTTTGTACTTTTATTTAATTTTTTTAATAACCTACACACATTTGGCTAGATTATTATATCTTAGAATACCGGCAGTAAACTTTGTTAATGGGTCAGGTACAGAATTGTGATTTATTTTAATATTCATAAAGTGAGCATGAAGAGATCAAATAACTTTAGGAGTGTTAGAACAGCATATTAATAAAGATGTGCATGTGGTTGCCACAGAAACAATAAATTTTATTTCTGATGTTTCTTTGTGTCAGTCACGTTTCTGATACAAAACATATCAGGAGGTGTTGCATTTTTCACTGAGCATGTTGCATAGTGTGTAAATTGCTGTATGTTCAGTAGTTTTGACAATTTATTAACTACAAAATGTCTTATTTTACTTTTAAAAGTAAGTGCTTAAAAACTTATATATATATTACATATATGTGTGTGTGTGTGTGTGTGTGTGTGTGTGTGTGTGTGAAATAAATGTGGCTTCCAGTGATATACAATGTTAATGCTCTGAATTTTTTTCATCCATATTTTTTGTGTATTCAAATATCTTTTTTAACAAACTTAAAAAATAAATATGGTATAAATCTTTTTTATATGGTAACTTAAGAGAGTTTGGAAACAAAATTGTATTACCACTAATTAAAAAATTCAAGCTTTATAACAGTTACCTTAAAAAGTTATCCATATATAACGAAAATGATGCAAATTACTACAAAAATAGCCTGAAAAAGTACAAATATAAAAGGTATTGTTATATTGGTATGATGACTTAAGTTACTTCAAAGTCACTCTACCATTATCTGCTGTATGCTTTGTGGGTTCGCCTAACAGATCTGGGGGAATTTCTCTTTAGGGAAATTTAAGGTTACGATTAACAGGGCTAGCGATCAGTTATTACATGCTAGCTGTCAAATGCAGTTGGCATCTCTGGGCTTTTGTGCTTTTTTTATGTCTTTTTGGGGTTGGGGGCTTTGTGTAGTAGGTTTTAGGGTTATCTTTCCTTCTTTCTACCGTTATAACTTCAATCAGGTTTGTGTTGTATTGTGCCTCATAATTAAGAACTCATAATCACCAATGTTTTCAGGAGGAAAATGTTACTTTAATTTGGAAAACCCAGTTGAACTTGCAGATAAATCAAACAATTACTGCAAATGTTGTCAACATTCATTCCCGGGCTGTTTGGCCGTCGTCCATTGTTTCTAACTAAAACAGTTGTTTTGACAGTACCATCGACTGCCACCATCAGTGTAAACAGCGTAAACAGTCTGATGATGGCTGTGGATGGTACTGTCGAAACGTCTGTTTTAGTTACAAACAAGGGATTATGGCCAAACAGCCTGGGAATGAATTTTAACAACATTGACTCCGGCCATGTAAGCCTACAAAGTATAATACTGCAAATGTTTATAGGGCAGAATAACAAAATGGTACTGACTTTACTCATCATTAAAACAATAAATGTTAAAATATTAAGTTGTTCATAGTTAATGTCTTACCATATTTCTGAAAAGAGATATCTGAACTTAGGAAGATTTATAATTATGATAACATACACTCACCAAAAAGAACTCTAAATGTTACAGAGAGTGCACATATACAACATAGTGACAGATTAACCATAAACTGTTTTGTGTTTAAGAACTAAAGATGCCAAAATTGGAGAGAAAATGATATATTGCCAAGCAAACTGAAAATGCCTATAATACTGATGATAATGGGATAATAAATGAGAACTATCTACCAACTACAGGCGTATTACATTATATAAGATTCATATATGCAAGACTGTAAAAATTCACACATGTATATAATCAACAACATGTGATTTGAAGGCAATGAGGAATGGAAATGGGCTGTACTCACACACTTGAGGCCACAACAATTTTTTATGAAGGGAACAATATAGCCAGTTTTTATTATCAAATTTAACTCTGTTACTTTGTTAATAATAATATCTCGCCGCAACAGAATCTGATTACTGAGGTCCTTTCTTTATAATCAGCTTCAGAGCTACAGAATTCCTTATCAAAGTAAATAAAACAAGTTCCTTATCAAGTAAGTAAAAAAATAAAACAAGTGTTTTCACTTGTTTTAAAATGAATTCACAAGCTCCGTTATACTGAAACACACCTGACTCAGATCATTTGTTACATTTAATTCTGTAATTTTTTATCTGTAATGCAAACAGTGTAAATCATAAAACTTACTGCAGACAGCTGTGTAAATGACTCATGCTTTATGATTTCAGAGGCATTGTTGTCCATATAAGCAGCACATACTCTGGTGAGATAATGTAGCTGATAAAGACGAGCTGCATCAAATACGGCACACACATTGTTAATATTCAATGCTTGGCGAAGAAAGTCTGATATCGCAGCCTCTAAATCAACAAAACCATATTGGTGTGCCAAGCCTAATATATCTAGTATCACATCTCCCTGAAAAAAAAACAACAAAAAACAGTACAGCATAGATACATATCAACAAAATGAAAAAAATGAACAAAGAACATATTTAATATTACTTGAGACATTATCTGCATAAGAAAAATTAAATAATGTAATTATCAATTTTGTTATTTCAATAAATCAAGAATGGTAATTGCTAAAACCAAATTACAGATAGTTTAATATAACATACATTATATTATTACTAGAAGATACAGCAAACCTACGAAATAAGGAGCTCTGATTTAATAGACATGGTTTGACGAGAAGTTTTTACTTTTGGTTGTTTCTTGTATTAACTTTGTTAATGTCACTGGCTATAGTGAGCACTTCCCCTTCCATACTAACTTGCATTACACTGCATTAAAAACAAGGCTGTACCAGTACTTGGTGCACTTAGATATTCAATTCACAATAACAACAGGATTATTACAATCTCTTATGTTGACATGAAAGATAATTCAGAAGAATTTGTGTTTACTCTTGAAAAATCACAACATTTTTTTTAAATAGAAATGTTCTAAAACCACTTACATTTTGACATGCTGTTAGTGCAAAGTGCTACATCTTAATCTTAACAACATAAATAAAAGTTATTGTATGTATGTATCTATATATGTATGTATGTATGTTCCACATCTCCTCCTAAACCAATGGACCGATTTCAACCAAACTTGGCACAAATATTTTATGCAATGGGAGAACCAACATAGGACAGGTGTTTTTTTCGATACGATCCTTTGGGGTCTAAAACAAAAACTATTAGATCTGGTTACCATGGCAACCAAATAGAATACATTCTGGTTGCCATACCAACCAACAAAATAAATATCTTTGCAGTTTGATAAGAACATTTTTTGATTCTGTTAACCTTACATTTCTAATATTATTGTTGCTCTTTTTGCTTGGCGAAAAATCGTGCACCATATCCGACAATTTAACCAAGGTTTCTAAGTTCATACCAGCATTAATTATAAATAAAGATATAGGTTATGATATCGAAGGTGGTGTATGCATCTTAAGAAACTTCTTAATAGTGCATGAATTCAGAGTTGTTTCAGTTTGAATTTAAAAGTGGATAAGTTAAGATCGAAGTAAGTTATAAGCGAGTACAAAAAACAACGTTTTGATAGCGAATGTATTCAGATCGTAGTGTTCAGACAATATAAATACGCTTGCTTCAGTTTGAATTTAAAAATTGATAAGCTGAAATCTATAGAAGTACTGTATTGTTAGAATAAGTTTAGGAGACATTAATTTAACAAATACCTTATTTCAACATTAACACAATGAATTATAAAACGACAGTTAAATACGCAGCGTGTGCAAGTACTGTAGACATTTTATTGAAAACTAATTTAGCTGTTTGCCTTCTCCCAAAGTTAGAAATCGAGCAGGAGCATCACGCGCAACAGAATTCTTCTCCAGATATAAGAATAAAGTTTATGACATGTTCTTAAGCAGGTGCGCTACAGAGTATTCCTTCAGTGAGAATGCGAACGTAACAATATAAGGAAGATTATACAATATAGAAGTAATATCACATTAGAACAAGAATAGGTGCATTTTATGGATAACTAAATTCGCCGTTTGCACTCGCATGAAGGCAGAAATCGAGCATGCACATTACACTCAACAGAATTCTTCTCGAGGTATAATAATAAGTTTGATGACAGATTCTTAAGCAGGTGCGCTGCAAATCGAAGTAAGATATAAGCGAGCATAAAAATCAATTCCTTGATAGCGCATGAAATCAGATTATAGTGTTCGGTCAATATTATCAGCGTATATACTTTAGCGTTGTTATCTGGTGATGCCTAGAAGGAAAAGAAAGTCCATCGGTCAAATTCAACCGAAAGCAAACAAAGCCAAGCTTTTGTGAGCAGACAAAACAGATGATCAATGACAGCAATGGCTTCAGGACATGCGGAAACGTGCTAGAACATCCTGGGCGGCTGAATCTGAGGATCAACGCCAACGTTGTCTTCAAGAAATGCGGGAGCATGCTAGCACACCCCGGGCGGCTGAATCTGAGAATCAACGCGGACGTCGTCTTCGAGAAATGCAGGACCATGCTAGCACATCCCGGGCGGCTGAATCTGTGGATCAACGCGAATGTCGTCTTCAAGAAATGCGGGAACATGCTTGCACATCCCGGGCGACTGAATCTGAGGAACAATGTGAACGTCGTCTTCAAGAAATGCGGAAACATGCTAGCACATCCTGGGTGACTGAATCTGAGGAACAACGTGAATGTCGTCTTCAAGAAATGCGGGAACACGCTAGCTCATCGTGGGCCACAAAATCGGAGGAACAACGTGAACGTTGTCTTCAAGAAATGCGGGAACATGCTAGCACATCGCAGGCCACTGAATCGGATGACTAATGTGAATGCTGTCTTCAAGAAATGTGGGAACACGCTAGCACATCGCGGGCGGCTGAATGGCATTCCAATTTATTTCTCGAAGGTTTTCATTACAATCCAAGAAAAGAGTACAGCAAACATAAAAGCGTTGTTATTGGAAGAATGGACCAAATATGTAAGTACTGTTTTGCCAAGAAATTTAAAGGCGAACCTCAGGGTATGTGCTGTTGCAGCAGGAAAGTCCGTCTACTAGCACTCGAAATGCCACCAGAGCCGTTACTCTGTTGCATGTCTGGGACTACTTCACATTCTAAACATTTCCTCAAGAATATCAGGAGGTACAATTCATGTTTTCAAATGACTTCGTTTGGAGCCTCATCCATAGAAGGACAAAGTGGGTTTCAAACCACCTTCAAAGTTCAGGGTCAAATATACCATAAGGCGGGTTTCTCTTCTCCCTCTCCCGAGTGAAAATGCCACGTTTTTAGAAATTTATTTTCTCGGAAATGAAGATCTGGAAGTGGATCAATGATGTGACTACACAACAGGGGTGAGACGTGATACTGTGTTAAATCTCCAACGAATGTTTCACGAACATAACCAACTCATAAAAACGTTCAAGACAGCTTTAGAGGATATGCCTTCGGATGAGTGTAAATTAGTCATCCGTGCCGATAAAAGACCAGTTGGAAAACACGAGTGGTGCTTCAATAGTCCCCAAATAAATGAGGTGGCAATCGTCATAGCCGCCAGTGACTGTGACAGAAGGGACATAATAATACAAAGATGAGGCGGCTCGCTACAACGCAATGCAGAGACTCAGAGAGCTGATATGATGCTCTGCAGTATCTCATTATATTTTGGCTAGGTGAGGATGGATATCATTTTAACATCAAGCAATACAATCCAAATACGGAGTCAACGATTGATACGAAAGTTTCAATGATGAACTTTTATGCATACAGGATAATGATTCGAAACAACTCATATAATCATATTTTAAAAGCTCGACAGCTATTTCATCAGTTTATCGTTGATATATACGCTACAATTGAGGCTGAGCGTCTTCTTTTCATAAGACTTAACCAAAAAAAGCTTCGGAGTGAAGAATATATTCATTTAAGAGACGCCATTGCGATTGAGAGAAATGTCGATGATATTGGGAAAATGATGATTTTGCCTGCCACTTTTACAGGAAGTCCCAGGCAAATGCATGAGTACGCACAAGATGCTATGACCTATGTCAGATCATACGGACATCCCGACCTGTTTATTATATTTACATGTAATCCAGCTTGGCCAGAATTAAAGAAAGAACTAACTCATAGGCAAACATCAAATGATCATCATGACTTATTACCCAGAGGTTTTCGACAAAAAACAACAAAGTTAATCAATGTATTGACCAAGAGAAACCAGAAATCAATGTTTTGACCAATGTATGTCTTTGGAGACACCAGATGTTGGATGTATGCACTAAAATTGAGGCTGAGCATCTTCTTTTCATAAGACTTAACCAAAAAAAGCTTTGGAGTGAAGAATATATTCATTTAAGAGACGCCATTGCGAGTGAGAGAAATGTTGATGATATTGGGAAAATGATGTATATAAACATGTTAAATACATGTGGAAACATTAACCAGAATGCACCTTGCTTGAAAGATGGGAGATGTAGCAAGAAATATCCTAGACAATTGATTAAGAAGACACAAACTGGGGATGACAGCTACCCCAAGTATAGGAGAAGGGGTCCAGAAGAAGGTGTTTACACAGTAAAATTAAGTGTTTGAGGCGAGGAAATCGAGATCGACAAGTGGGTAGTTCCGTACTCACCTCTGCTTTCTAAAATGTTCCAGGCTCACATAAATGTTGAATACTGTAATTCAGTAAAATCCATAAAGTACATATGCAAATAAATCAACAAGGGCAGTGATATGGCTGTCTTTGGTTTGATGAAGGCCAGTGAGCATGATGAGATATCCAATTATCAGTTGGGACGATACATAAGCAGCAACGAGGCAGTTTGGAGAATACTGAGTTTTCCCATTCATGACAGGCATCCTACAGTCTTTCATCTGAACGTACACTTAGAGAATGGCCAAAGAGTCTACTTCACAAGAGAAAATGCACAAGCAGTTGCTGCTGAACTGTCCAGGACAACTTTGACAGCCTTCTTTCAGTTATGTCAACAGGATGCATTTGCAAGGACATTGTTATATTCGGAAGTTCCTCACTACTATACCTGGGATTCTGGAAGGAAAGTTTTTTCCAAAAGAAAAAAAGGAGTACCTGTTTTGGGCAGTGACGTTGTTGCAAGTGAGGCTTTAGGGCGTGTCTACACTGTTCACCCGAATAATGCCGAATGTTTTTTCTTAAGAATGCTGTTTCATACAGTCCGGGGACCAGCTTCTTATGAAATGCTTAAAACTGTGAATGGTGTAGTATCCAACACCTTCAGGGAAGCCTGTCAAAAAATGGGTTTGCTGGAAGATGATGAACACTGGGGCAAAGCAATGTCCGAACCAACGTTAACGTCATCTCTTGAGCAAATACGAAAAATTTGTTTGCAATTATCTTGACTACCTGCAATCCATCTAATCCCAGAATTTTGTGGGAGAAATACCGCGAAAGCATGATAAAGACATCCTTGCCAGACTTTGCTGAAACAACATTAACGATAACATACAATTTTCTGCAGAAATATTTAATGAAGTTCTCATTATACTAGAGCACAAATGTCTATCGATTTGTAGCAAACCTTTGCTACAGTTTGGGCTACCAGCTCCAGAAAGAAACTCTGACAACGCAAATAATGCAGATCTTCTCTGTGATAAAAATTACAATACCACAGAATTGAAAAAATTTATTGATTCCAATAAACCACTATTGATGGATGATAAAAGTAAAGCTTATGATGGCATCATGGAATGTGTCAACAGAGAAAAGGGAGGTATCATTTTCCTAGACGCTCCAGGGGGAACTGGTAAAACTTTTTTGATTAATTTGATCCTTGCCGAAATTCGATCAAAAAAAGACATAGCACTTGCGATGGCTTCCTCTGGCATAGTGGCTACACTCCTTGATGGTGGACGGACAGCACACTCGGCATTAAAACTGCCTCTAAAGTAAATATGGAAGAATACCCTGTTTGCAATATTAGCAAAACAAGTGCCCAGGCAACGGTGCTACGAATGTGCAAAATTAGTGTGTGGGATGAATGCACAATGGCCCACAAGAAATCCCTAGAAGCCCTTGACAGGACTCAGCGGGACCTGAGAAAGAATGATCAGTTGCTGGGAGGATCTCTGCTGGTTCTTGCTGGTGACTTTCGACAAACTCTTCCAGTTATACCGAAATCAACTCCGGTGGATGAACTCAATGCTTGCCTGAAAACTTCGTCTCTGTGGAAGTTTGTTAAAAGATTCACATTAAAAACAAACATGAGAGTTCGGTTCTTTGGAGATGAGACGGCCCAACATTTTGGAGATAAACTTCTACAAATCAGTGAAGGCACATTTCCGACTGAATCAAACAGCGAAATTAGCTTTCCACATGATTTTTGCACTCTGGTTGCAACGGTTGAAGAACTGATCGACAAAATTTATCCAGGTATACCTGAAAATTACAGAAATCATGAATGGTTATGTGAAAGAGCCATTCTTGCAGCTAAAAACGATGCTGTGCACGAGTTGAACAGCCGAATTCAAAATATGATAACAGGCCCAGTCACTGAGTACAAATCTATAGATACAGTAGTGGATGCTGATGACGCAGTGAATTTTCCCAAAGAATTTCTGAACTCACTAGACTCTACTGGAATGCCACCACATTGCCTTCAGCTTAAAATCGGTTCTGTTATCCTGCTGTTACGTAATTTAGATCCACCGAAACTTTGCAACGGTACCAGACTCAGCGTGAAAAGACTTTTAGCTAATGTTATAGAAGCTACAATCTTAACAGGCAAAGAAAAGGTGAGGACGTATTCATTCCTCGAATACCATTGATCCCAACTGATATGCCCTTCAGTTTCAAGCGATTGCAATTCCCTGTGCGAGTTGCTTTTGCCATCACAATTAACAAGGCGCAGGGGCAATCAATCAAGTGGTGTGGTGTTCACCTAGAATCCCCGTGTTTTTATCACGGACAGCTCTATGTAGCGTGCTCCAGAGTTGGCTCACAAAAACACCTCTTTATTAGTGCTCCAGGAGGTAATATAAAAAATGTCGTTTACAGGGAAGCATTGCGATCGATAGACTCTGTCATTGCACCCTTAAATTTACTGTTGTATTATATTCTGAAAATTGTATTTATTTGTATGCATATCGTATATTTGTATAAGTTATTGTTTTTGTACTTCTGTGTAAGTTTCAAATACATGTTTCTTTTAAAACTACACACATTTTCATTTAAACAAAAACTATTGTAATATTCTATTCAAATTGTTGCAACATTGTATAACAAACTATTATAATAACTATTATAGTACTCAAGCTACATTTGAAAGATTTAAATTTAAAATAGCATGGAAAAGAGGTTTATTTTTCGCCGCTGAAAGTTGGTGATAATTTTTGAAAAAGAAATGTATAAGCCTATGAATAAATTATGAACCCGAGCAACGCTGGGTAAATCGGCTAGTAAGAAAATAAGGAACAAAGGGATAGACCAAGCGATACAAGAAAAACAAATGGCTTATCACAAGTACCTTCAGACAAGAACCAGTGAACATCTGGAAATTTATATACAGGAATGTAACGCTGTAACAAATCATGGAACAGATTTATTAGTAATATAGAGAATGACATACATGGGCACCAAATTGTATATAATGTACACTATTAATGAAGCATCTCAACCAAGAAGAGAGGGAGACAGTACGTCTGAATTTGACTGCAAATGACAAATGTATTGAGCATTACAAGGAACTATGGTATGATTCTAACATTCCCCAGGAAGGTGCAGAAGACGTAAGAGGGGGCAGAGGTGTAGATTAAATAATGTTTGAGAACTAGAGGGGGCATTTTATCCACGAAAAATCGGAAGTCACCTAACTGGTTTGGATGGGATAAACTCAGAACTGCTGAAATATTCTATTACTTAATAAGTTTAGACTGCTACATTTGCTGAATATGTGCTGAATGAGGTGCATGCTCCATATGAAAGGAGAGTAGTCAAGCTTATTTCTGATTTTAAGAAAGGTGATAAAACTATGCCATTAAACCATTGAGATATAAGCCTGATAAATACAACTTACAAGTTATATGGGAAAATTATTAATAACAGACTTTATCAGATATTTTACTTCATGACAAATAGGCAGGATTTTATAAGGGCTGATCTTGGCGCGATTTCCATAAAATACCGTGATTTTAAATAAGAAATGATTTTGTCTAATTTAACTGATATCCCCATGAAATCGTTAACATTTATTGCACTTCTAAAACCCTTGGTAAAGGGTGCTCTTGAATTTACAATATCAAACAATAAATCTGTGTATCTAATAAATTTAACAGTATTGTCACTATTTTGAAAGTTTGCATCACCATCCGTTTTTAATACTCTATTGCATCTGCAATGCCACTAGTCAAGGTATGAACAGCTACATTTTAGATTTATTTTACAATTTTTATAATTTACATGTACATAAGATAATTTATTGTAATTTATAATCGCCATTCCATGTGAAATTGAACTAAGTGACTGCTGTCAGAAATGTAAGCGGCTGCTTCTTGCCCAAAGGGAGTGGGGGAACGTAGTTGCTGTCGGAGCTGTGGGGATGTATGTGGTGAGTAGTTCCTCCAGTAGATATATTATATCTCTATGACTGACACGCTATAAATTTAAACATTTGTTTTGGCATTTTAGCAAAATTTGTTGTCATCTTTAGGATAATTTTAGACTAGTTGTAACCACACTCAAAATAAACATATGGTGTACATATGTATGTCAAAATATTGAAAAAATATTTTAAAATTGTGTCTAGTTAATTGACTGAAACTCATCAACTTAGTATCTTCAATTTGATTATTGTAACGTGACAGAAGATAGCACAAGATTTGCAAGTTTAAATGAATGAAGAAAAGCTGTAAACTGAAAAGCTAATCAACAGAATTAATAGAACAAGACCAGTAAACTAAATCTGACACAGACAAAGACAATGACTATGACAATACCCAATAGATTGGAAAAGTGATAAAAGAATATAGTTAACATAATGAGTCCAAATGCCCTATTTCAGAAAGAATTATCATAAATATTACCAATAATGAAAGTACAAAGTTGAATTGTGAAATAAAAATAGTAAGTAAACATTAGGTAATTTAATGTGAAAATCAAAGATAAGAACAAATAATAATAATAATAATAACGGAATAGTGTTGATAAAATAAAGATACAATGTTATGAAGTGAAATAAACTAGTGATAATCGAGAAAGAAAAGTGATGTGAGTATTATAATAGCTAATAAACCATGAATAGGACCCAGAGATAATAAAAAACTATATGTTACCAGAAATAATTATAGTTAGGAGTAATTGAATAGTTTTATAAAAAATAAAATGTTTATCATCAGTATAAAAGGAATGTTTGTTAAATATAAAATACTGATAATTCCTTAAATGTTTAAAGGAGGAATTATGTTGTGTTATAAGGATAGTAAACAATCCAGTGTTATATTTCAGTTATTTGTATTAAGGGATTTAGAGTTCAAAACTATTAAGCTTAATGGCAAACCCATAATCTGTTATACTAAGCACAGATAAAGGGAATTATGTATTGTATACTGTAAGTATATTCAATAGGTAATACTAATACTCACCTAATGTTTAATTTATATTATGTTTTGTTATGATTATAATTAATTAGATGTAATATTACAATTAATGAGTAACAGGGCCAGAGAACAAGATATGTTCAATATTGGATACTGGCAATCAAATATATTGCAACTTACCGTCTGCGGCTTCCAGAAACGTCTTCACAAAGTTGACATGTTTCGGGACACTTGTCCCATCATCAGAACTTAAAATAATCGTGTATCATTTAAGTTGATACATTTGTCAATTAATTAAAATATTAAAATTCAACATGAAATAAATAATTTACAACAATATAAATACGTCAATGTCTAAAAGCGAGCGCAAACGTTTAACGATGTATATCGTACGGAGATTGACCGCGCACTGAATTACGTTTTGCTCCCACCACGACAATATCGCAAAGCAGTGTCGTACAATACATTTGATTTGAAAAGCAGTTTATCATTTAAAACATGCGGCTTGGTATCAGTATTGTTATATGCTTTATAAATTTCATACTCTTCAAGAGCGTTCAAATATCGCCCTTTCTTACATATGTGAAGGGGTATTAAATTAGTTTTAAAATTTGTGTAATTATGATCCTCGGAAATGAGGTGTTCTGTAAATTTTGACTTGATATTGTCCAAACTGTGAAGGTGTGTAGGCGGCCTATGTTCTGTAAAGCTTTTTAAAAAACTACGTCCTGTCTGGCCCACATAAAAGGCGTCACAATCGTCACATATCAATTTGTAAACATCAGTTTTGTGTTCAAGGCTGGTAGATCTGCGGATACGAAGATTATTCAATAAGGTTAATCTTAAGTATACGTAGGGTCTCAGCTACTGGTATATTCGTATATACTTAAGATTAACCTTATTGATACTAATAAATTGGATATTGATAGTATAAATGAATTGATGCACATTTTGGAGTTAGTTCTTGATCAAAATTACTTTACCCACAATAATCAATATTTCAGCCAAAAAAATGGGTTAGCAATGGGTTCTCCACTTTCAGGTCTTCTTGCAGATATATACCTGAATTATTTCGAAAATTCATTCATTCTCACGAATAACAAACACAAGAATAACATAATATTTTACGGCAGGTATGCTGATGATACCTTTTTAATATACAAAGGTACACAAAGGCAAATTGATAATTTACATAGTTATCTGAATAATATCAATGACAAAATGCGGTTCACACTTGAAAGTGAAAACAATGGTAAACTGAATTTTCTAGATTTAACTGTTGCCAAGGACAATAATAAAAAATTACAATTTAACATCTATAGAAAACCCACAACGACTGATATTGTAATACATGCAAAGTCCTTTCATCCTTTATCCCAGAAATTGGCTGCCTTCCATAGTATGATTTATAGACTTTTATCTTTGCCCCTCGGTGATAAAGAATACCGTGAGGAATTAGACATCATTAAACACATTGCAGTTGCTAATGGTTATGATGTCGATATGGTGAACAACATCCTTCAAAAACATAAGAAAAAACATAGAAACATTAACGGACATAAAACACCCGAGAATACAACACGCAAATACATTGCAACACCGTACACATACCTTATGCCTAAGATTTTTGGGTCAATTTTTAATAAAAGCAGCAATATAAAGGTCACTTACAAAACCACTAATAATATTATGAATAATCTTCGTGTCCGCAGATCTACCAGCCTTGAACACAAAACTGGTGTTTACAAATTGATATGTGATGATTGTGACGCCTTTTATGTGGGCCAGACAGGACGTAGTTTTTTAAAAAGATTTACAGAACATAGGCCGCCTACACACCTTCACAGTTTGGACAATATCAAGTCAAAATTTACAGAACACCTCATTTCCGAGAATCATAATTACACAAATTTTAAAACTAATTTAATACCCCTTCACATATGTAAGAAAGGGCGATATTTGAACGCTCTTGAAGAGTATGAAATTTATAAAGCATATAACAATACTGATACCAAGCCGCATGTTTTAAATAATAAACTGCTTTTCAAATCAAATGTATTGTACGACACTGCTTTGCGATATTGTCGTGGTGGGAGCAAAACGTAATTCAGTGCGCGGTCAATCTCCATACGATGTACATCGTTAAACGTTTGCGCTCGCTTTTAGACATTTACGTATTTATATTGTTTTAAATTATTTATTTCATGTTGAATTTTAATATTTTAATTAATTGACAAATGTATCAACTTAAATGATACACGATTATTTTAAGTTCTGATGATGGGACAAGTGTCCTGAAACATGTCAACTTTGTGAAGACGTTGTTTCTGGAAGCCGCGGACGGTAAGTTGCAATATATTTGATTGAACAACACGTGGCTTGGTACTAAATATTTGGAATTATTCCTTTTAAACATGAATACTGGCATTGGCCTAAAATGTTTTTAAAAAGAGTTATGTTATATTGTATAATGATTATAGCTAATCAAATGTTACAGTTTAGTTAACTGTATTATGGTAATTATTTTTAAAACACTTAAAATTAACAATATTAACATAATCAGTTGTAATGAATGAAGATAAAGAGAATTATTTATTCTAGGCATTAGGCCTATATTTGGGAACAAGAAAATTGTAAAATTTAATACAAAAACAATAATGAATTAATGCATGTAATCCTGTTAGGTTTCACGGTAAGAGTATGGAAAACAAAAAATAGACATAAAATAATTAGTTTAGAGTTAATTTACAAAAGAAAACCAAAATGTTAAATGTATGGATTGGTTATTAGTTGAAGAAAAGTAGTTATGAAGGATATCAAATTAATGTGTAGGGGAAAAGCAATACAATGATGTTATTATATTTAGTATTACAGTTAGTATAAGAAAATTATGTTAATTTAAAAGATTTTAGTAATTTTGTATAGAAGAACAATAGCCATGTTTAAAAATATTCCCAAATTGTCAACCAATGAGAAGGAGTGTTTGAACCTTAGCAACCAAAATATCTAGTAAATAAATTCATTAGTCTATTATTAACTCTTGATGAGTACACACTGGAAAAAATTGCAGAGCATTGGAGAGGAGAAAAATATTTAATATATAAATAAGTGATGGAATATTGTACCAGAATGATGAACAATAAATAATAACCACATTGATTCAATACCAAAAGAATAACTTCATTAATCCATAATTAATTTCTGAGGAGTACAAATTAGAAAAACAGCAGACCATTGGAGAAGAGAAAAAATATCTAATGTATAAATGATTGATGGAAGACTGGATCAGAATGATGAACAATAAATTATAACCATTTTGAAAATTTTAAATACCAAAAGAAGATCGGAGTATCTAATTGAGCAAAGGAAAACGAGCTGTACCTAAAGTAATCCTATCCGAACTGAAAATAAAGAGAATTGCTAAGTATAATTTAAATACAACTGTAACATCAACACGAAAAAATAATAAGTGAACCCCACTATTAATACTAATTATCACTCACTGATCAAACACTTGAACTCCTTATTATTTAATGAACACTTAGAACTGAAAAGTAATTTCACCGTTATAATAATTACTTATTTGAAGAAACTTTAAGATTAAATATTAGTTAAAAACAATTAACCTACAAACACATTTTCAATAAATATAGGTTATAACTAATTATAATTATTTCACAACTTGTATAATATTTGTGTGTTGATTGTAAAATTTTGTACTTTTATTAGTATATTTAATGACATTTTCTGTAACCTCAAGAACTTCATGACCTGAGATATTAATACAATATAAACAAGAGAAACTCCCATGTTGGAACAGAATAGCCAACCGCAAATAATTAAACATGCCGGCACCGATTTCGTTATATAATTTGGAAGGATTTGTAATATAATAAGGAACACAAGAATTGCTAATAAAAACATTATTGAACTTCTCACTGTATGTTTGATTTTTTTAATAATCTTTACTATAATTTGGGTATTATTTATAACATAATAAACATTAAAAATGTTGATGACCAAAAAGGGTTGGTAATACCGGTTTGGCAGAGAATTCAAATTGGAACGTTAGAACAGGTGAGTTTAACTCTATAATTAATATACCAGAATATTAATTTCGTTACAAATTGACTTTACCAACGGGTGGCTGGTAAACCATACGACATCGGTTTGTACAACAGATTCATTTAGTCAGTGATAAGAAATCCATGAAAAGTCTATGACTCCAGGTAAGTATGATTAGGACATGCAGCCTCCAGTCAAAACAAAACATGTTTGTTAAGAGCTTGTGGAGTGGCCAAAACAATAATACACTTATTCAAAAACAAATTAAACAAATATAGGAGGTCCTTAACTTTATACAAAAAAGTAGAATCAACGTACTATATGTACAGAATTTTTATTTACTGCACTTGTAAATTTGTAGATTTGGTTTTACACACGATAATATACTGTACTGTACTAAAATCAGATACTGTCAATGACCTTTGTAATAGTGAGAAGAATAATGAATATGTGCAACTGTCTAGATGCTGACTGACTCTGTCAGTGTAGAATGTATGGAAGTGTGAGCTATATTACAAAACGTGATACATTTTAATGTTCAAAAGGAAAACATTAAGAAATGAAGAATGTCTGAAAGAAGATAACTGTTTGTACAGATAGACAAACCAATTTCTTTTGGAATTTTATATACAGTTTATGAAAAAAAGTCAGTTCAGCATACAAATAAACAATGCTACAATCAAAGTGATTTACATTTTTAATTATGATTTACAATTTATGTAAATTATTTCAAGGTACCTTAAGTATGGCCAAAGACATCTGTCCAGTATATATATATTTCAGTAGGCCTTTAAATGCTGCAATACTTGTTCCTTTCAGTTCAATTTCTGCTTGTTGAGATTCTTTCATTCCTCCAAACAGCAGTGCTCTACAAATATTTTGAATTTTATAATACAGAATTTTGAAATAAACACCAGACTATTAAAGACAGTATGGAGAATTTATGTTTACATGAATGAAAAGTCACTACAAATACATGAAAATGTCAGGTATGCATTTACCTACCTATGGAGATATTACTTGTTCATTATTAACAAATATGGTAGTTATAACACTACCATAGCACTACCTATAGTGGTTGTTATAACACTACAACACAGTGTTATGTTTTAAGATAGTTGGGTCTAAACAGATATATTTTAAGACAGTTCGAAATGTCTGATCAACATGTTTTTACCTTCACGCTAGCTCAAAATTTTCATGAATGGCAAAAAACTGAGATAAGTTCTTTAGATAAGAGTCTGTTTAAATAAAGATATTACTGTGCACAGTAATTAGTGCATACATGTGTTTTGTTTATAACTATGTTTTGTTATTTATACTTTTGTATAAACATTTTTCCCTTTAGGATGTCTACAGGTCTAACTGTTCCAAATTCCTACACAAAATATATCTGGCGCATGAAATCATCTTAATATAAGACATTGTCAGCAATGCTGCAAAAGTTGTAAGTAGAATAACTATTATTGTACTACAATCATAAACAACATTTTTAGAGCATTTTTTATTATTACTTTACTCATCATCATATGTCTAAACGCTATACTAACGCCAAGTGTGTAACCAGTTGCTTCTTATTTCTAATACTCTTTTCATTTGGAGGTACTCTTACTTTCCACTTTTGTCTTGACATTTCCAAATACAGCACAGGTCTTCTTCATTTGTCTTTCCTTCCAAAACATTTACAAGAAATCTTCTTCATTTGCCTTTCCTTCCAAAACATTTACAAGAAAGTTTAATGGCACACAAGTCTATAACTTCAATCTTCATTTTCCAATTCCAACCCTTTCTACTTTACTTCCTTCTTCACCACATCCACATTTCTGTTGCTTCAAGACAGAGGGCTTCTACTGTCTTCCCAATGTCTTTTAATTCCACAAAAACATATGCTCCACACCAGAGATTTCCAAAGGCTTTATTATTTAAATAGTGAAGTGCTTAATTGTTAACAAACATTTTCTACCCATAAAAGCTTGCTCGGCAAGGGTATTATTCTTTTCACTTCTAATGAATGCATACTGTTTTCAGTAATTATAATTCCTAGATAACAGAATTGATTTCCCTGATCAATTTTTTGTTATCTCTATTAATATTCAGTATGATTCATTCCATATTCCCTCTTATAATGACCACCTCAATTTTCTTTAAGTTCACTTTCAGTTTCCATTGCTTATGAGTTTTTTCACATTGCCAATTAATTGTCTGCTATGAACAACAAATACACAATTAGTTTACCCATAGTTATAAAGATGCAAAATGATTGGCCTAGCCCCTGTCAATCAAAAACACCAAGAACTGGCTCAATGATCATAATTCGCCAGTGAAAATTAGCAAGTTCACTGTATGGAACACCATATCCATTGATGGACTACTGTACTTACAGCCAAACGTCTAAATGAAGAAGAAACACTGTCTTAACATCTAGAAGAGAAAAATGAAATAAGATGGATTCAACTCCAGCCATGGAAAATTTACTTTAAAAATCAATACCTTAATTCACGAATTCTGTTTAAATTTTTTGATACAGCAAGTATTCACTATATGAAAATTTTAGTTTGTCAACTTATTTATTTATTTATTTTTTACTGGCAGTAGCATGTTTTAATTCCTTTTCCATAACTTATGATAAAGTTCCATTTTTAAAATAAAATTAAAAATGGGACCAATAATTTATAGGATTATACAGTACACACTGTATATTTACCCTAAATAAGCATTATTACATAATTTTTAAAATGTTCACTGTCAGGGCTAAATTTTTGTGTACTTTATGTTCATGCTAGTTACCTCACAGGTGACTATTTTCAAGTACAGTAGAACTTGGCTAATTCGAAGCTGAAGGGACCAGTAAAAAATTCGAATTATCCAAAAATTCGAATTAGGAAAGTTTTAATAAGGGTAGAAAAATCAAATCAAAAACTGAAATTCAGTAAAGCAATATGTTATTTTATTAAACAATTTCCTTATACATATGTATTACAAACGTATAAACACGTTTCAGTACAGAATATAGCATTTACAGTTTTTTAAAAAAGCTAGAAACTTTTGATTGCATTTTGCAGTTAATACACTGAGTTGTAGTAAACTCTTCAAGTTTATTAAGTGCTTGGAAAATAGCGTCACTTACGTTCTGCTGTCCTTCAACAAACCGTCTCAAGTCTTGAATGTAATTTGATGCCTGTGAAGCCATTGGAATCGGTATCTCTGGAAGTTCTGTTAAGTTACAAACTAATTGATTATTTAAACTTTCAAACTTCCCTCCCAAAATACCACCTACCTTTGACATTCCAACTCTTACCTGTATCCAGAAACCCCAGAGTCCGTTACGCGAGGATTAAAATGATGCAAACAGACTGAGGTAGTGTTTAATAAATTACACTAACACGTGGTCTTTGTAAATTGAACTTATTTTATTTGGAATTAAAACATTAATGGGATTTGCCCCATATCTCTGGTGATTCATAGGCCACATTAATGAACATACATAATGAATAATAGATAGAACATTTACTTATTTTTTAATAAGGCTCACCAGTACTTCATATTCACGCTCGCTTTCATTCTTTCTAACCCCACTATTACTTTTAAAATATCATTATTGGTGTTATTTCGTAGTTGCCTAGGTTTTTTGTACTTATCTTGACGAGTTATCGAAAGTGAGGCGCCATTTCTCGTTCTACTAATTTCTGCTGCACTCGATAAACTGTCCGAAACTGTTTAATTTATTCGTCACTTATTGTCAACACTTGGTACTGATTTTACTGTAGTTGAATTACATTTTAAACTGTTTTACATTGCCAAAATTGATTTGTCCGCGGACTTGAATTATATGCAACCGGCCGGTTTTAGATGTTGAGCGAAACACAAGATGGCGACTGACGAACGTTGATCAAGTATGCCCGGCCAGTTTAAAGTGTTGATCGAAACAGAAGGATTGCGGTCTCTGTGCGGGCAATATATTTGTGGGTCACGTGATACTCTTTCCACACTGACGACATCATATCATATGCCTCTGGACGTTTTTAGCCCTGTGTTTTCTTATGTTCCAGAGGTATAAAATGTTGATTTGACGTCATTATGGTTGTGACGTCAGTCGATAATTGCGCTGTTGAGGCCCCTTTAGGTTTGAATCGGCGCCACTCTGGCTAGACACAGCTAAAAATAATTTTGATTCACTTGTTTACAAGGCACACCCAAATTCCTTATAGCTTCTTCTGCCAATGTTTCACATGGATTACAAAGTAAAATGATTTTATTCCTTATTTTAATCTGATTAAAACTCTGAACCCCGGTTATACCTGTGACCCGGTATGTACCGTCACAGTTCTAGCTGGTCCCCTTCTTCATCTGAAGATGCACCATCATTTCTTTTGTTCATAACATCAGCCACTATCTCCGCATCAGTCTGTTCACCACACACCGCCAAGTCTTCATCCATGTTTACAAACTCTTCGTAACGAATGCCTGCGTCATGTCCAACATCTTCCCAGTTATCCGCAGTGGGTACGACTTCTCTAGCAGATTTATTCTCCTCTTCACCTTCAATGTGGCAGAAACCACCTTTACGAAAGCAATTAGCAATTGTTTTTTGCGTAACTTGGTCCCAAGCACTGTTGCACATGCGGGCAGCTTGAAGGATGTTAATCTTGATATTTTCGTGCTCATCTAAATAAGCACCTGACAGAATGTTTTGGACCACAAGCCATCTGTTAAAATGTTTAAAATTTTTTATTACACCTTGGTCCATAGGCTGAACTACTGAAGTCATGTTTGGGGGAAAAACACAAGCTTTACATTTTCCATCACAGGAATCGTGTTATGCACTGTACAGTTGTCATTAAACAAGACGATTCTTCTATTTTGATTCAGAAATTTCCTGTTGATTTTCAAAAGCCATCTTTCGAAAATTTCACCTGTCATTCAAGCTTTATTGTTTGATTCATATTCAACTCATTTTGTTTTTACATTTTTGAAACAACGTTGGTTGGCTGACTTCCCTATCATTAGCAAAGGCAGTTTTTCCGAGCCATCCATGTTTGCTCTGAATAAAAGTGTTATGCGCTCCTTGCTGTGTTTGCCGCCACTACAACTTTAAAAGCAAGTGTTTTGTCGGGGGTGCATTTGAAGAATAAGCCCATCTCGTCTACGTTAAAAATGTCTTTAGCGTCTCTATCAGAAATCATTTGCAACAAATCGTCTTTCCATGAATTTGCAGCTTCAACGTCAACAGATCCACTTTCCCCACAAACAGTTTTGAAAGACATGCCATTACTTTCTTTAAAACCATCGAGCCAACCAGTGCTGGCCTTAAAATCATTTTTCCCTAAGCTAGTGTAGCGGGTCAATTTTTGGGTGTTTTTTATTTTTACTGTATGGGGCATGAACATTTTTATTTATTTCATTTTGGGCGGGCTTGTAAAAAATTATGAAAATTTGTGCAACGTATTTTTCCGTGTAGCAGAACGATGTTGAGAAACAGTGAAACAAAGCAGTAAGACGCAGGTGTTATTGTGTAACGCGACGAGCGAAGCATTTACCCCCTTCAAACTTCTCAGAAATCTGTCCTTGTGTAGCCACACACAGACGCAACTGTATCACCACAAACTCGAGCGACGCATCCAGCCACCAAACCGGATGTCCTGGGACGAGTAAACTTCAGCAATGCGCTTTTGAGCGGCAGGAAGTGCTGTTTACGTCCATGTTAACCAAAAAACTACATGCATAGCATGAGTCGAAACTGTGACGACTAACTGTAAGGCATTGATGTCCGTCGTCTCAACTAAAATGCTCAAGGAGTGGGGAGCAGGGAGATGCTGGCAGTCTTTGGCTGACTTTCGACTGCGCAGGCAGTCCGTTAAACGGGGCTCAAAAAATAAAACTTTTCTAAATTAAAATTCAGTGCAGTAAATAAAATGAAGTGCGGCTAATCTGATACAACAAAGAAGAACCAATATAACTATTTTCGGACACGACTAAATACAAAATGAAAAAATTAAGTGCTCAAGTTATAAACGCGTGCCGGCAGGGAGAGGTTTTTAAAAATGTTAAGGGTTTAAATAATATTCTGTGTGAGTGGTGAGTGGCAAAGCTGGGCTGTTTATTTTGTATGAATTATAATTGTATTTGTTAGAAATGATAAGGTAAGTTATAGTCTGTAAGTCTGTTAATAACAACATGCACGAGTTGCCATCATCTTTGACTAAATGTAATTCTATTCAATCTCAATAATGGAACATTAAAATTATCAATTCTCTTCATATATGAGTTGTGTCAGTGCTTGCGAAACCTCTTAGACCATGTTTGTATCTAGGTACATGTGATCGAACCTTGCGACCCTGTAAGAGCTATCGTACCGGTAAGTAAGAGTAATTTGAAATTCGGTTGTAATAATAATAAATGTGATTGATTAGTACGTCACAATTGGCGCCACGAAACAGGCACGAATTATAATTATATTTAATTAAAATTCCGAATCGACAGAAATACAAACATGTTCTAGGTTAGCTTAGCAACCTAACAGTATATTACAAAATTTAAGTAATTACAGTATTTATTTAATTAATCTATTCTGTTTAAGCAGTTCATGTAATTTAATTTATACCAATAATACAAAATGTCAGATAACGAAAATAACGTAAATGAAACGATGAGTGTCGAAGTTTTTGACGAGTCAGATATAAATAATTTAGAGACACATTCGACTCCAAGTGCGAATCAGAATAAAATAGAAGGAATTATGGATGAAGGAATTCATTCAACGGCCGTCCAAAGTAGAAAATCTGATACAGATGAGATGTTAATACGTTTATATAGCATGATAAATGCTAGACTTGATGTTAGTGACACTAAAATAAATGCAAAATTTGACGTTCAAAATCACAATTTTAGCGTAAAATTTGATGAACTTAAAACTGAAATTAATAAAGTACGAATCAATTGTGAGAGAAACTATAACAAATTGAAATACGAATTTAATGAAACGTTGAGTCACTCATTGAATAGTAGGAATAATAAAATTGACAAAATAGAGAGTAATGTGGTGGAAAAATTTGATAAACAAAGACAAAAGGTAACTGAAAATTTTGAATGTAAAACAGATGATGATTATAATGATATGTGTAAAAACGTGGTAGTGGAGAGCAAGATAACAAATATTGTAGCGTGACAGATATATGCATAATATTGAATGGCAATTGATCATTAGAATAATGAAGTTATAATATTTAAATTTGGAAGAAAGCATTAAGTTTAATATAAATAGATTAATTCATAGCAACTGTGGAAAGAAATCATTATTATAAAGAAAATACAAGTTCAAGTAAAAGGAGTTACTAGTGATGAGTCATCCAAGACCAGTCTCATAACCAAAGGTTTTCAAGGTATAACCCAGGAAGGTAAAATAGTAAATAACAAAGCAGTACTGAATATGACCAAACCCACAACGAGGAAGAATAAATAGAAGAGAAACCCTAAAATAAGCCAAGATCAACCAATACAGGTTGTGTATGTCTGAAATAAAGAAGAAGATGGAGAAGATCCCAAGAAACCTGATGGCATCAAGAAGAAGATGGAGAAGATACCAGTCCCAGAAGGCAGGAGAAAAGAAGACTGAAGAAAGAAGAAGAGGGCAGCATCCTGAAGAAGATGTCATGCTCTTATAAAAGACACCCAAATCCCTATATCCCCAAAATAAATATCTAAAAACAAAAGTATAACGAAATAAAAACCACATGTATACAAATTTAAGAGAGAGGAGTGTATAAAGTAAAAGTTTCCTGTGAACTAAGATGAAACAATAATATAGTACCCATGGAACAAATCTCCATTGAAAAAACGCTAACCAATTTATTATGTTAATAAGACTATACGACCATTTAGCATTAACATAATATATAAGTGAAAGTGAACCAGTGATAGTTTTGGGTATTATAAAAAATGAACCTTGTGTTTCATTCTTGGCAATCACGAACATTGGATGCAATGAAATATGCATTTTTCAATGACTTAAAATGTGTACTGTGACAATATGTTGTTCATAAGACATGAATCTGTTTAAAATAACATTTTTGTTTTACATGAAAAAAGAAAAACAGATTTCATAGTGCTTTTTGAACGGTTCATACTATTTATTTGTTAATGACAGGGTACAATTCCCCAAAGACAAGGTATAAAAGACTGTATAAAAACTGTAGAATCCTACTTATAATAATAGTTAGAAATAAGAATATAGATATAAGGTTTTAATGTATATAGTACAAGAATGTTTAAAAATGTTTTAGATATAAGGCCATTTGTTTGGGTCTGAAACAACTAACATCAGAACTATAAAAATAGTTACCACTTGTAAATAGTAGAGAGTAATTAAGATGTTAGTTAGTACAAAACCTTTGTTGTAAACCATATTTACATGTTGGAAATGGGAATTTTGTTGCAAAATGTCTGATTTGAAGACAACCATTTATTTAAAAAAAAAATGTTCTTTATTCTGTTTAACTATTATTTGTATTGTAACCAATACTAATTGTTTTTGTGTAATTTGAAAACATGTTTAATTTATAATACTATTTGTAAAAAGTCAGAGAGGGTATCACACATCATATATTGTTTATAAATTATTTTGTAAGAAAAATTGTTAAAAAATCATAGGCCAAAAGAATGGAAACCAAACTTCATCAAAACAGAGAAATTGCTCAATTAAATGCAAATAAACAAAAGGGGTTTAGACAAAATAAACTTGAGATCATGCCATATAATTGCACATACCATTTAGAGAGATTTTAATAAATTATATTCAGAATTATGAATAAAAATAAAAATGACTAAACTCAGAAATTTAGACATGGGAGTCATATATTTCAGAATAATGTTTCAGAATACAACTAATTCAATTAATTACCAGAAAATAAGGGAATAGGAACCTTTTAATACAATATAGAATTATTAATATTAAATATAACTGATAAAATGGCTGAATTTATATAATGACAGGAAGTAAATTTTGATGTTTTGGACTCTTCAGAGTATACCCAAACTGAAAGTAAAATTACTATTTTTTGGACAGAAAACACTATAAAATGGCATTATTTAATCTGAAAATAACCAGAATGAACTGAAAGATTAATTTAAATCAAATCTAGTGAATAAAATTGACAAATAACCAAAGTTTAGGCATTCATATAGTGAAAATATAAAGTATTCACAGGATGTGAAAATATTTTTGAACAATGTTAAGGATAATATTATATGGGCTAAGAGTTTAATTGAAACTGAAGGAAACAGTTAGTTAATTATTGGTTTTTGAACGGTTAACATGACATACGTTTGGTAACGTGTATAACCTAACCTATAATAGACATACCAAGCGAATGTATAGTACGTTATTGTGAAATCGCGAGTGACTTGTAAAATACTTCTAAAACTATCATATTATAACAGAAACAATCAAGTAACACTCCATAACACAGAACAATATAAATTTACTCTGAAAAACACCACAAAACACAAGAAAACTGTGTAATACATTAACCCAAATTAGTGATGGAACCGGGGAAAGTGTTTGAAATAATAATTATACGGATACACTAAATACAACTCAGAAACAGTACACTAGACACTACACAACATTTTACAAGAGATTCGCAGACATCAGAACAGGAATACTACAGGAAAATCTTTTATTTGGAACGTCCAATATACGAATGACATCTCACTAACTTCACGGCAGCCATTTGCAATATTGGTCTCATCATTGCCAGAACCCCGCCTTCTTTGTTCAGCACAGCTGTTTGGGTGAAAACAATTATTATATTTACAAATTATTATTCAATGTCTGTGTTTATTAATAACTATTAATTTGATTGTAACGTTATACTTTTTAAATATTAGCCCGATTTCTCTGACTTTGGTAATAACTGGCTGTTTAAAGAACCCTATATAATTTTTATAACATATACTTGTAACTTTTTTCGATATCCTGAGAATCGATACTAATCGATAAGAGTCAATATTGCTGTTACTTAATAAAACATTAATACTTTTCAATACTTAATAGTTCTTTATTTCTTCAATAATACTAATTACCAATAATATAATTCTAATTGATAATCTACAAGGACTTTACCACCCGTAAGTGAAGATAACCTAAAAAATAGAAAGGTAAACAAATATCGATTGGTTTACAGACAGTCTTATGAGTGGTGATAGATTATTTAAATTATACTAAAACTTTAATAAAAATTTTCAGAAGAGCATTACACTGTTTAAAACTTCACAGCCCTATATTAATTAATTGCTCCTAATTAATTAATTAATAAAATTAAAATTTTTTTTTATTATTATTTTTTTTTATAAACATAATTTTTTTTTAATTTTCTTCAAAACAATAATTTTTGTTTTGAAACTTTCGGTGAAGCTGAGCATATATATTTCTTCATCAACTTTACGCTACTCGACCGGTCTTGCTACCATTGGGACTCGACCAGCTGGGAAACTTAAGGAAGTGTTTCAGGCCAGTAAGACGTCGAGAGCCACACCAAATACACACCAATTACACACATATTTAATTTGTTTTATTACAAATTGGCGCCCAACGTGGGGCTTTAATTAGCGATTGGAAGGCCAATAAATTCTACCCAATCAATAGTTGGAGCTAGGCAACAGCTACAAAGCCAGAGAAAAGGGGACAACGACAATCAAAATGGCAGAACTTACACAAGAAGAAGCGGATAAGATAATGGAAATGCTTATACAATTGAGTCAGAAAATGGATGAGTGCCACGAATCAATGATGAAGCAAATGGATTCTACAAAAGAAGACTTGAGTAAGAAAATGGGGAGTGATAACCAGTCCTTGAAAGAAGAATTAAGTAGGATGAACAAGAACATGGAAGGGCTGAAGGAAGACAACCAGTCCCTGGGTAAGAAGATTGATGAAACCAATAAGAAACTGGAAGAGGACATTAAGGAAATAAGAGAGGACAGATTGATAAAGGAAGAATTAAGAAAGGAGAAGACCGAAGAAATAAAAAATGATAGCCAACCAGAACCAGAAGAAGTACTAAATGACAAAACGCAGGAACAAGTAATGGTGGTACCTGAAATTGAAACTAACCGAAACCAGGAAAATATTAAACCAAGGAAAAGGAGAATGTATCCAAGAAATGTAATAAAAACGAAGGAAGAGTTGGAGATGATGAAACATGGGTTAATTGATGGCAATAATATCCCAATTACCTATGACAAAGACATCATGAATTCCAGGAATTATAGGAGGAGAATCGAAGTAATTTCCAAAATAATTTACCACAAGACAGTAGGGTACCAATGGGAAAGGACCAGAGGTAAACAGAATACGACATGTGGACAAGATCAATATCAGCGCAGAACTGGACAGTGGATTTCAGAAAGATGGAAATGTGATATCGTACCAGACTGTAATGACGGCACAGGTGAATCACCAGAATGTATTCCATTAGCGTGCCATCTAGGACAGTTCCAGGGTACGGTTAGACTAAAATATATTCTTTCAGGGTGGATATGTGATGGTAAACCAACTTATGGTGTTTCAGATAAACAAATAATAAGTGATAACCCAGATGAAGATCCTCCCAGATATTTGTCAGGTAACACAAAACATGGACCAGAGAAGTATTGGTGTATACAATATGATGATAGAGGGAACCAGCCCAGTAATTACAACGGCCCTAACAACCCGCCGCATAATAACCAGTTTATCGGTAATTTTAACGGCGTTAGGAATAACAACCCCTATCCATACAATAGAAACAATTTATACCAACATAATAATGTCCCATACAGTCAGAGAAATCCATATCCCAACAATAATGGTAACAGACCTTACCAACCTAACCGAAATTACTATCATGATAAATTTAGTAATAACAATAATAACAGTAATAATAACCGAGTGTCGCGCCCTAGGGTAAATTTTATAAGAGCAACTGAGATGATGGACCCTGGTTGACACAAATACCACACGACATCAAGAAAAGGGACGGATCATGATAACCGACTACGGCGAAAAACAATGTTGAAGAAGACGAAATAAATATCATTGAAAGGAAATGATATGAATAATAAAACATAGAAACAAAACTGGGTTTTTCTGAACGAAGACTATTTAAGAAAATGCACATTATAAATAAATAAGAATATGAGCAATGGAACGACATAAAGAAAATCGTCCATCTTCCTGGGTATATAAAAGAAAATTTATGAGAAAAGAAAAAGTGAAGATCAACTTATTAAAATATAAATAATATGGGCCAGTGTAGAGTACAATATAACCCCATATGTTGTGGTAAATGATAAGCATAACAATACATATGAGTTGAGGGAAATCGTTTCAGGAAAAATCAAAGGAGTGTACAATCAAGCTTCTATGAAGAAATATTATGAAGAATGAGTTGTGAGATTTAGAATTTAGGATTTTTATTTTAGAAATTCAAAAATAATGTAAGTACATCTTACAACCTAATATTTTGAGAAGAACATTTTGGAGAATTATAAGAAGAAGGAATTTAGAATTTTATTTTGAAAAAAATTCTAAAATATGTAAGTACGTCTTATTACAACCTAATAATTTTGGAACAAACTTTATGGAAGAAAGGAAAAGAAAGACTTTTGAATTGAAATATAATTATAAAAATTTAAAATTGAGTAAGTACTTCTTACTACAACCTGATAATTTAGAACAAAACTTTATGGAAGAAAGAGAAAGAGAGGGAATTTTGAAGTTAATATACAAAAAATTTAAAAATAAAGTAAGACCAACTTACTATAACTAAGTTTATGAGAAAATTTTATGGTAAATAATTAAGAAGAATTTGAATTTGGAAAAATACCAAAATATTCAGAAATAATAGTAAGATCACATTAATATAAACAAGTCTGAATGAAACAATTCTGGGAATAAATGAATTAAACAGAATTTGTATGTTGATAGAACGTCAGAACTTTGAAACAAGATAAGATCAACATATTACAAGGATTTATGAGAAATATTTTTCAATTAAATAAAAAGAATAGTTTGAATTTTACATTAAAACTAACCAAGTTCCAAAAAATAATTATGTGTCAATTATGATTGAATTGAGAAGAAAATAAAGTGGTTAATTCAGAAAAGAGAATTAACGTTAATCCAGAATAAATGCTAGACATTCACAATAGCATTTGAAGGAGTAGAGAAGAAGAACAAAAAAGACTGTAATATGCCAGAGAAGAAAAAAAAATTTTGGAAGCAAAGAGACTGATTACCTATGAAACGATAATGAAAACAGTTAATTAAGAGCGAAGAAGAACAACTCATACCAAACAGATGGAGAAGATGATTTTGAACAAATGATAATAATAAGACCTATATGAAATGCAAAGAGAAGAAATACCACATGAAATATAATATAAATGAATTAATGTTAATGAATGCGAAGGCAGATTAATAACTTTCTAAGAGAAAGGAAAGAACCAAAATGTTTAAATAAAATGATCAATATAACAACCTGTATATCTAATGTAAAGATACAATGTTAAAAAATTAAATATAATACATTAAGACCATTCAAATAATGAATACGAAAGACTATTTATAAAGACCATGCTAATACTATGAATAACCAGAAGAAAGTATAAAGAGAATTCAGATGAAGAAGAAAGAGAGTTACACTGTAAACAGTAACCAGAATTATTAAAAGAAAGGTTTTCAACCATAATTAAATTAAATATATCAGACAAGTTAAGAGTTTTGGAAAAATATATATGTAATGAGTATAATAATGATTATGAAGATTTATTAAGATAGAAAATGTGAGATAATCTGAGAGACTACGAAGTGGAGAATCCAAAGATATTTTTATTAGTCGAAAATGAGACTACTTTTTATTTATTTATTCGATGACTGACTGAAGATAATTCCAGCAGCATTATGTTTTTGAGCAGGGATGGATATGCCCCTGTACTCAATTTATAGAAGTGGTGTATGGCCAGCAGAGAAGTAGCGTACAGTGCCCCTCTGATCTGCCCCAGCCCACGTGATAGGGAATGTTAGGGAATTAATATCCCAAGGATACAACACGAAGTTGATATAGAAAGAAAATGTATTACAATTATAATATATCTCAGAAGACACTAACTATCCGAAAAGGATCAGTAGTAAGACAAGTAACCATATATATAAAATCAATAAAACTCTAATATAAAAAAGTCGATATAAAAATGGAGAAGAAAATGAATTATAAGAAATGATGAAATTATCATAAGAAATTATTTCATCCATAAACATGTCTGAAATAATTACTTCTGGAGGGGAGCAATCTGTAGCGTGACAGATATATGCATAATATTGAATGGCAATTGATCATTAGAATAATGAAGTTATAATATTTAAATTTGGAAGAAAGCATTAAGTTTAATATAAATAGATTAATTCATAGCAACTGTGGAAAGAAATCATTATTATAAAGAAAATACAAGTTCAAGTAAAAGGAGTTACTAGTGATGAGTCATCCAAGACCAGTCTCATAACCAAAGGTTTTCAAGGTATAACCCAGGAAGGTAAAATAGTAAATAACAAAGCAGTACTGAATATGACCAAACCCACAACGAGGAAGAATAAATAGAAGAGAAACCCTAAAATAAGCCAAGATCAACCAATACAGGTTGTGTATGTCTGAAATAAAGAAGAAGATGGAGAAGATCCCAAGAAACCTGATGGCATCAAGAAGAAGATGGAGAAGATACCAGTCCCAGAAGGCAGGAGAAAAGAAGACTGAAGAAAGAAGAAGAGGGCAGCATCCTGAAGAAGATGTCATGCTCTTATAAAAGACACCCAAATCCCTATATCCCCAAAATAAATATCTAAAAACAAAAGTATAACGAAATAAAAACCACATGTATACAAATTTAAGAGAGAGGAGTGTATAAAGTAAAAGTTTCCTGTGAACTAAGATGAAACAATAATATAGTACCCATGGAACAAATCTCCATTGAAAAAACGCTAACCAATTTATTATGTTAATAAGACTATACGACCATTTAGCATTAACATAATATATAAGTGAAAGTGAACCAGTGATAGTTTTGGGTATTATAAAAAATGAACCTTGTGTTTCATTCTTGGCAATCACGAACATTGGATGCAATGAAATATGCATTTTTCAATGACTTAAAATGTGTACTGTGACAATATGTTGTTCGTAAGACATGAATCTGTTTAAAATAACATTTTTGTTTTACATGAAAAAAGAAAAACAGATTTCATAGTGCTTTTTGAACGGTTCATACTATTTATTTGTTAATGACAGGGTACAATTCCCCAAAGACAAGGTATAAAAGACTGTATAAAAACTGTAGAATCCTACTTATAATAATAGTTAGAAATAAGAATATAGATATAAGGTTTTAATGTATATAGTACAAGAATGTTTAAAAATGTTTTAGATATAAGGCCATTTGTTTGGGTCTGAAACAACTAACATCAGAACTATAAAAATAGTTACCACTTGTAAATAGTAGAGAGTAATTAAGATGTTAGTTAGTACAAAACCTTTGTTGTAAACCATATTTACATGTTGGAAATGGGAATTTTGTTGCAAAATGTCTGATTTGAAGACAACCATTTATTTAAAAAAAAAAAGTTCTTTATTCTGTTTAACTATTATTTGTATTGTAACCAATACTAATTGTTTTTGTGTAATTTGAAAACATGTTTAATTTATAATACTATTTGTAAAAAGTCAGAGAGGGTATCACACATCATATATTGTTTATAAATTATTTTGTAAGAAAAATTGTTAAAAAATCATAGGCCAAAAGAATGGAAACCAAACTTCATCAAAACAGAGAAATTGCTCAATTAAATGCAAATAAACAAAAGGGGTTTAGACAAAATAAACTTGAGATCATGCCATATAATTGCACATACCATTTAGAGAGATTTTAATAAATTATATTCAGAATTATGAATAAAAATAAAAATGACTAAACTCAGAAATTTAGACATGGGAGTCATATATTTCAGAATAATGTTTCAGAATACAACTAATTCAATTAATTACCAGAAAATAAGGGAATAGGAACCTTTTAATACAATATAGAATTATTAATATTAAATATAACTGATAAAATGGCTGAATTTATATAATGACAGGAAGTAAATTTTGATGTTTTGGACTCTTCAGAGTATACCCAAACTGAAAGTAAAATTACTATTTTTTGGACAGAAAACACTATAAAATGGCATTATTTAATCTGAAAATAACCAGAATGAACTGAAAGATTAATTTAAATCAAATCTAGTGAATAAAATTGACAAATAACCAAAGTTTAGGCATTCATATAGTGAAAATATAAAGTATTCACAGGATGTGAAAATATTTTTGAACAATGTTAAGGATAATATTATATGGGCTAAGAGTTTAATTGAAACTGAAGGAAACAGTTAGTTAATTATTGGTTTTTGAACGGTTAACATGACATACGTTTGGTAACGTGTATAACCTAACCTATAATAGACATACCAAGCGAATGTATAGTACGTTATTGTGAAATCGCGAGTGACTTGTAAAATACTTCTAAAACTATCATATTATAACAGAAACAATCAAGTAACACTCCATAACACAGAACAATATAAATTTACTCTGAAAAACACCACAAAACACAAGAAAACTGTGTAATACATTAACCCAAATTAGTGATGGAACCGGGGAAAGTGTTTGAAATAATAATTATACGGATACACTAAATACAACTCAGAAACAGTACACTAGACACTACACAACATTTTACAAGAGATTCGCAGACATCAGAACAGGAATACTACAGGAAAATCTTTTATTTGGAACGTCCAATATACGAATGACATCTCACTAACTTCACGGCAGCCATTTGCAATATTGGTCTCATCATTGCCAGAACCCCGCCTTCTTTGTTCAGCACAGCTGTTTGGGTGAAAACAATTATTATATTTACAAATTATTATTCAATGTCTGTGTTTATTAATAACTATTAATTTGATTGTAACGTTATACTTTTTAAATATTAGCCCGATTTCTCTGACTTTGGTAATAACTGGCTGTTTAAAGAACCCTATATAATTTTTATAACATATACTTGTAACTTTTTTCGATATCCTGAGAATCGATACTAATCGATAAGAGTCAATATTGCTGTTACTTAATAAAACATTAATACTTTTCAATACTTAATAGTTCTTTATTTCTTCAATAATACTAATTACCAATAATATAATTCTAATTGATAATCTACAAGGACTTTACCACCCGTAAGTGAAGATAACCTAAAAAATAGAAAGGTAAACAAATATCGATTGGTTTACAGACAGTCTTATGAGTGGTGATAGATTATTTAAATTATACTAAAACTTTAATAAAAATTTTCAGAAGAGCATTACACTGTTTAAAACTTCACAGCCCTATATTAATTAATTGCTCCTAATTAATTAATTAATAAAATTAAAATTTTTTTTTATTATTATTTTTTTTTATAAACATAATTTTTTTTTAATTTTCTTCAAAACAATAATTTTTGTTTTGAAACTTTCGGTGAAGCTGAGCATATATATTTCTTCATCAACTTTACGCTACTCGACCGGTCTTGCTACCATTGGGACTCGACCAGCTGGGAAACTTAAGGAAGTGTTTCAGGCCAGTAAGACGTCGAGAGCCACACCAAATACACACCAATTACACACATATTTAATTTGTTTTATTACAAATTGGCGCCCAACGTGGGGCTTTAATTAGCGATTGGAAGGCCAATAAATTCTACCCAATCAATAGTTGGAGCTAGGCAACAGCTACAAAGCCAGAGAAAAGGGGACAACGACAATCAAAATGGCAGAACTTACACAAGAAGAAGCGGATAAGATAATGGAAATGCTTATACAATTGAGTCAGAAAATGGATGAGTGCCACGAATCAATGATGAAGCAAATGGATTCTACAAAAGAAGACTTGAGTAAGAAAATGGGGAGTGATAACCAGTCCTTGAAAGAAGAATTAAGTAGGATGAACAAGAACATGGAAGGGCTGAAGGAAGACAACCAGTCCCTGGGTAAGAAGATTGATGAAACCAATAAGAAACTGGAAGAGGACATTAAGGAAATAAGAGAGGACAGATTGATAAAGGAAGAATTAAGAAAGGAGAAGACCGAAGAAATAAAAAATGATAGCCAACCAGAACCAGAAGAAGTACTAAATGACAAAACGCAGGAACAAGTAATGGTGGTACCTGAAATTGAAACTAACCGAAACCAGGAAAATATTAAACCAAGGAAAAGGAGAATGTATCCAAGAAATGTAATAAAAACGAAGGAAGAGTTGGAGATGATGAAACATGGGTTAATTGATGGCAATAATATCCCAATTACCTATGACAAAGACATCATGAATTCCAGGAATTATAGGAGGAGAATCGAAGTAATTTCCAAAATAATTTACCACAAGACAGTAGGGTACCAATGGGAAAGGACCAGAGGTAAACAGAATACGACATGTGGACAAGATCAATATCAGCGCAGAACTGGACAGTGGATTTCAGAAAGATGGAAATGTGATATCGTACCAGACTGTAATGACGGCACAGGTGAATCACCAGAATGTATTCCATTAGCGTGCCATCTAGGACAGTTCCAGGGTACGGTTAGACTAAAATATATTCTTTCAGGGTGGATATGTGATGGTAAACCAACTTATGGTGTTTCAGATAAACAAATAATAAGTGATAACCCAGATGAAGATCCTCCCAGATATTTGTCAGGTAACACAAAACATGGACCAGAGAAGTATTGGTGTATACAATATGATGATAGAGGGAACCAGCCCAGTAATTACAACGGCCCTAACAACCCGCCGCATAATAACCAGTTTATCGGTAATTTTAACGGCGTTAGGAATAACAACCCCTATCCATACAATAGAAACAATTTATACCAACATAATAATGTCCCATACAGTCAGAGAAATCCATATCCCAACAATAATGGTAACAGACCTTACCAACCTAACCGAAATTACTATCATGATAAATTTAGTAATAACAATAATAACAGTAATAATAACCGAGTGTCGCGCCCTAGGGTAAATTTTATAAGAGCAACTGAGATGATGGACCCTGGTTGACACAAATACCACACGACATCAAGAAAAGGGACGGATCATGATAACCGACTACGGCGAAAAACAATGTTGAAGAAGACGAAATAAATATCATTGAAAGGAAATGATATGAATAATAAAACATAGAAACAAAACTGGGTTTTTCTGAACGAAGACTATTTAAGAAAATGCACATTATAAATAAATAAGAATATGAGCAATGGAACGACATAAAGAAAATCGTCCATCTTCCTGGGTATATAAAAGAAAATTTATGAGAAAAGAAAAAGTGAAGATCAACTTATTAAAATATAAATAATATGGGCCAGTGTAGAGTACAATATAACCCCATATGTTGTGGTAAATGATAAGCATAACAATACATATGAGTTGAGGGAAATCGTTTCAGGAAAAATCAAAGGAGTGTACAATCAAGCTTCTATGAAGAAATATTATGAAGAATGAGTTGTGAGATTTAGAATTTAGGATTTTTATTTTAGAAATTCAAAAATAATGTAAGTACATCTTACAACCTAATATTTTGAGAAGAACATTTTGGAGAATTATAAGAAGAAGGAATTTAGAATTTTATTTTGAAAAAAATTCTAAAATATGTAAGTACGTCTTATTACAACCTAATAATTTTGGAACAAACTTTATGGAAGAAAGGAAAAGAAAGACTTTTGAATTGAAATATAATTATAAAAATTTAAAATTGAGTAAGTACTTCTTACTACAACCTGATAATTTAGAACAAAACTTTATGGAAGAAAGAGAAAGAGAGGGAATTTTGAAGTTAATATACAAAAAATTTAAAAATAAAGTAAGACCAACTTACTATAACTAAGTTTATGAGAAAACTTTATGGTAAATAATTAAGAAGAATTTGAATTTGGAAAAATACCAAAATATTCAGAAATAATAGTAAGATCACATTAATATAAACAAGTCTGAATGAAACAATTCTGGGAATAAATGAATTAAACAGAATTTGTATGTTGATAGAACGTCAGAACTTTGAAACAAGATAAGATCAACATATTACAAGGATTTATGAGAAATATTTTTCAATTAAATAAAAAGAATAGTTTGAATTTTACATTAAAACTAACCAAGTTCCAAAAAATAATTATGTGTCAATTATGATTGAATTGAGAAGAAAATAAAGTGGTTAATTCAGAAAAGAGAATTAACGTTAATCCAGAATAAATGCTAGACATTCACAATAGCATTTGAAGGAGTAGAGAAGAAGAACAAAAAAGATTGTAATATGCCAGAGAAGAAAAAAAAATTTTGGAAGCAAAGAGACTGATTACCTATGAAACGATAATGAAAACAGTTAATTAAGAGCGAAGAAGAACAACTCATACCAAACAGATGGAGAAGATGATTTTGAACAAATGATAATAATAAGACCTATATGAAATGCAAAGAGAAGAAATACCACATGAAATATAATATAAATGAATTAATGTTAATGAATGCGAAGGCAGATTAATAACTTTCTAAGAGAAAGGAAAGAACCAAAATGTTTAAATAAAATGATCAATATAACAACCTGTATATCTAATGTAAAGATACAATGTTAAAAAATTAAATATAATACATTAAGACCATTCAAATAATGAATACGAAAGACTATTTATAAAGACCATGCTAATACTATGAATAACCAGAAGAAAGTATAAAGAGAATTCAGATGAAGAAGAAAGAGAGTTACACTGTAAACAGTAACCAGAATTATTAAAAGAAAGGTTTTCAACCATAATTAAATTAAATATATCAGACAAGTTAAGAGTTTTGGAAAAATATATATGTAATGAGTATAATAATGATTATGAAGATTTATTAAGATAGAAAATGTGAGATAATCTGAGAGACTACGAAGTGGAGAATCCAAAGATATTTTTATTAGTCGAAAATGAGACTACTTTTTATTTATTTATTCGATGACTGACTGAAGATAATTCCAGCAGCATTATGTTTTTGAGCAGGGATGGATATGCCCCTGTACTCAATTTATAGAAGTGGTGTATGGCCAGCAGAGAAGTAGCGTACAGTGCCCCTCTGATCTGCCCCAGCCCACGTGATAGGGAATGTTAGGGAATTAATATCCCAAGGATACAACACGAAGTTGATATAGAAAGAAAATGTATTACAATTATAATATATCTCAGAAGACACTAACTATCCGAAAAGGATCAGTAGTAAGACAAGTAACCATATATATAAAATCAATAAAACTCTAATATAAAAAAGTCGATATAAAAATGGAGAAGAAAATGAATTATAAGAAATGATGAAATTATCATAAGAAATTATTTCATCCATAAACATGTCTGAAATAATTACTTCTGGAGGGGAGCAATCTGTAGCGTGACAGATATATGCATAATATTGAATGGCAATTGATCATTAGAATAATGAAGTTATAATATTTAAATTTGGAAGAAAGCATTAAGTTTAATATAAATAGATTAATTCATAGCAACTGTGGAAAGAAATCATTATTATAAAGAAAATACAAGTTCAAGTAAAAGGAGTTACTAGTGATGAGTCATCCAAGACCAGTCTCATAACCAAAGGTTTTCAAGGTATAACCCAGGAAGGTAAAATAGTAAATAACAAAGCAGTACTGAATATGACCAAACCCACAACGAGGAAGAATAAATAGAAGAGAAACCCTAAAATAAGCCAAGATCAACCAATACAGGTTGTGTATGTCTGAAATAAAGAAGAAGATGGAGAAGATCCCAAGAAACCTGATGGCATCAAGAAGAAGATGGAGAAGATACCAGTCCCAGAAGGCAGGAGAAAAGAAGACTGAAGAAAGAAGAAGAGGGCAGCATCCTGAAGAAGATGTCATGCTCTTATAAAAGACACCCAAATCCCTATATCCCCAAAATAAATATCTAAAAACAAAAGTATAACGAAATAAAAACCACATGTATACAAATTTAAGAGAGAGGAGTGTATAAAGTAAAAGTTTCCTGTGAACTAAGATGAAACAATAATATAGTACCCATGGAACAAATCTCCATTGAAAAAACGCTAACCAATTTATTATGTTAATAAGACTATACGACCATTTAGCATTAACATAATAATTATATAAGTGAAAGTGAACCAGTGATAGTTTTGGGTATTATAAAAAATGAACCTTGTGTTTCATTCTTGGCAATCACGAACATTGGATGCAATGAAATATGCATTTTTCAATGACTTAAAATGTGTACTGTGACAATATGTTGTTCGTAAGACATGAATCTGTTTAAAATAACATTTTTGTTTTACATGAAAAAAGAAAAACAGATTTCATAGTGCTTTTTGAACGGTTCATACTATTTATTTGTTAATGACAGGGTACAATTCCCCAAAGACAAGGTATAAAAGACTGTATAAAAACTGTAGAATCCTACTTATAATAATAGTTAGAAATAAGAATATAGATATAAGGTTTTAATGTATATAGTACAAGAATGTTTAAAAATGTTTTAGATATAAGGCCATTTGTTTGGGTCTGAAACAACTAACATCAGAACTATAAAAATAGTTACCACTTGTAAATAGTAGAGAGTAATTAAGATGTTAGTTAGTACAAAACCTTTGTTGTAAACCATATTTACATGTTGGAAATGGGAATTTTGTTGCAAAATGTCTGATTTGAAGACAACCATTTATTTAAAAAAAAAATGTTCTTTATTCTGTTTAACTATTATTTGTATTGTAACCAATACTAATTGTTTTTGTGTAATTTGAAAACATGTTTAATTTATAATACTATTTGTAAAAAGTCAGAGAGGGTATCACACATCATATATTGTTTATAAATTATTTTGTAAGAAAAATTGTTAAAAAATCATAGGCCAAAAGAATGGAAACCAAACTTCATCAAAACAGAGAAATTGCTCAATTAAATGCAAATAAACAAAAGGGGTTTAGACAAAATAAACTTGAGATCATGCCATATAATTGCACATACCATTTAGAGAGATTTTAATAAATTATATTCAGAATTATGAATAAAAATAAAAATGACTAAACTCAGAAATTTAGACATGGGAGTCATATATTTCAGAATAATGTTTCAGAATACAACTAATTCAATTAATTACCAGAAAATAAGGGAATAGGAACCTTTTAATACAATATAGAATTATTAATATTAAATATAACTGATAAAATGGCTGAATTTATATAATGACAGGAAGTAAATTTTGATGTTTTGGACTCTTCAGAGTATACCCAAACTGAAAGTAAAATTACTATTTTTTGGACAGAAAACACTATAAAATGGCATTATTTAATCTGAAAATAACCAGAATGAACTGAAAGATTAATTTAAATCAAATCTAGTGAATAAAATTGACAAATAACCAAAGTTTAGGCATTCATATAGTGAAAATATAAAGTATTCACAGGATGTGAAAATATTTTTGAACAATGTTAAGGATAATATTATATGGGCTAAGAGTTTAATTGAAACTGAAGGAAACAGTTAGTTAATTATTGGTTTTTGAACGGTTAACATGACATACGTTTGGTAACGTGTATAACCTAACCTATAATAGACATACCAAGCGAATGTATAGTACGTTATTGTGAAATCGCGAGTGACTTGTAAAATACTTCTAAAACTATCATATTATAACAGAAACAATCAAGTAACACTCCATAACACAGAACAATATAAATTTACTCTGAAAAACACCACAAAACACAAGAAAACTGTGTAATACATTAACCCAAATTAGTGATGGAACCGGGGAAAGTGTTTGAAATAATAATTATACGGATACACTAAATACAACTCAGAAACAGTACACTAGACACTACACAACATTTTACAAGAGATTCGCAGACATCAGAACAGGAATACTACAGGAAAATCTTTTATTTGGAACGTCCAATATACGAATGACATCTCACTAACTTCACGGCAGCCATTTGCAATATTGGTCTCATCATTGCCAGAACCCCGCCTTCTTTGTTCAGCACAGCTGTTTGGGTGAAAACAATTATTATATTTACAAATTATTATTCAATGTCTGTGTTTATTAATAACTATTAATTTGATTGTAACGTTATACTTTTTAAATATTAGCCCGATTTCTCTGACTTTGGTAATAACTGGCTGTTTAAAGAACCCTATATAATTTTTATAACATATACTTGTAACTTTTTTCGATATCCTGAGAATCGATACTAATCGATAAGAGTCAATATTGCTGTTACTTAATAAAACATTAATACTTTTCAATACTTAATAGTTCTTTATTTCTTCAATAATACTAATTACCAATAATATAATTCTAATTGATAATCTACAAGGACTTTACCACCCGTAAGTGAAGATAACCTAAAAAATAGAAAGGTAAACAAATATCGATTGGTTTACAGACAGTCTTATGAGTGGTGATAGATTATTTAAATTATACTAAAACTTTAATAAAAATTTTCAGAAGAGCATTACACTGTTTAAAACTTCACAGCCCTATATTAATTAATTGCTCCTAATTAATTAATTAATAAAATTAAAATTTTTTTTTATTATTATTTTTTTTTATAAACATAATTTTTCTTTAATTTTCTTCAAAACAATAATTTTTGTTTTGAAACTTTCGGTGAAGCTGAGCATATATATTTCTTCATCAACTTTACGCTACTCGACCGGTCTTGCTACCATTGGGACTCGACCAGCTGGGAAACTTAAGGAAGTGTTTCAGGCCAGTAAGACGTCGAGAGCCACACCAAATACACACCAATTACACACATATTTAATTTGTTTTATTACAAATTGGCGCCCAACGTGGGGCTTTAATTAGCGATTGGAAGGCCAATAAATTCTACCCAATCAATAGTTGGAGCTAGGCAACAGCTACAAAGCCAGAGAAAAGGGGACAACGACAATCAAAATGGCAGAACTTACACAAGAAGAAGCGGATAAGATAATGGAAATGCTTATACAATTGAGTCAGAAAATGGATGAGTGCCACGAATCAATGATGAAGCAAATGGATTCTACAAAAGAAGACTTGAGTAAGAAAATGGGGAGTGATAACCAGTCCTTGAAAGAAGAATTAAGTAGGATGAACAAGAACATGGAAGGGCTGAAGGAAGACAACCAGTCCCTGGGTAAGAAGATTGATGAAACCAATAAGAAACTGGAAGAGGACATTAAGGAAATAAGAGAGGACAGATTGATAAAGGAAGAATTAAGAAAGGAGAAGACCGAAGAAATAAAAAATGATAGCCAACCAGAACCAGAAGAAGTACTAAATGACAAAACGCAGGAACAAGTAATGGTGGTACCTGAAATTGAAACTAACCGAAACCAGGAAAATATTAAACCAAGGAAAAGGAGAATGTATCCAAGAAATGTAATAAAAACGAAGGAAGAGTTGGAGATGATGAAACATGGGTTAATTGATGGCAATAATATCCCAATTACCTATGACAAAGACATCATGACTTCCAGGAATTATAGGAGGAGAATCGAAGTAATTTCCAAAATAATTTACCACAAGACAGTAGGGTACCAATGGGAAAGGACCAGAGGTAAACAGAATACGACATGTGGACAAGATCAATATCAGCGCAGAACTGGACAGTGGATTTCAGAAAGATGGAAATGTGATATCGTACCAGACTGTAATGACGGCACAGGTGAATCACCAGAATGTATTCCATTAGCGTGCCATCTAGGACAGTTCCAGGGTACGGTTAGACTAAAATATATTCTTTCAGGGTGGATATGTGATGGTAAACCAACTTATGGTGTTTCAGATAAACAAATAATAAGTGATAACCCAGATGAAGATCCTCCCAGATATTTGTCAGGTAACACAAAACATGGACCAGAGAAGTATTGGTGTATACAATATGATGATAGAGGGAACCAGCCCAGTAATTACAACGGCCCTACAACCCGCCGCATAATAACCAGTTTATCGGTAATTTTAACGGCGTTAGGAATAACAACCCCTATCCATACAATAGAAACAATTTATACCAACATAATAATGTCCCATACAGTCAGAGAAATCCATATCCCAACAATAATGGTAACAGACCTTACCAACCTAACCGAAATTACTATCATGATAAATTTAGTAATACAATAATAACAGTAATAATAACCGAGTGTCGCGCCCCTAGGGTAAATTTTATAAGAGCAACTGAGATGATGGACCCTGGTTGACACAAATACCACACGACATCAAGAAAAGGGACGGATCATGATAACCGACTACGGCGAAAAACAATGTTGAAGAAGACGAAATAAATATCATTGAAAGGAAATGATATGAATAATAAAACATAGAAACAAAACTGGGTTTTTCTGAACGAAGACTATTTAAGAAAATGCACATTATAAATAAATAAGAATATGAGCAATGGAACGACATAAAGAAAATCGTCCATCTTCCTGGGTATATAAAAGAAAATTTATGAGAAAAGAAAAAGTGAAGATCAACTTATTAAAATATAAATAATATGGGCCAGTGTAGAGTACAATATAACCCCATATGTTGTGGTAAATGATAAGCATAACAATACATATGAGTTGAGGGAAATCGTTTCAGGAAAATCAAAGGAGTGTACAATCAAGCTTCTATGAAGAAATATTATGAAGAATGAGTTGTGAGATTTAGAATTTAGGATTTTTATTTTAGAAATTCAAAAATAATGTAAGTACATCTTACAACCTAATATTTTGAGAAGAACATTTTGGAGAATTATAAGAAGAAGGAATTTAGAATTTTATTTTGAAAAAAATTCTAAAATATGTAAGTACGTCTTATTACAACCTAATAATTTTGGAACAAACTTTATGGAAGAAAGGAAAAGAAGACTTTTGAATTGAAATATAATTATAAAAAATTTAAAATTGAGTAAGTACTTCTTACTACAACCTGATAATTTAGAACAAAACTTTATGGAAGAAAGAGAAAGAGAGGGAATTTTGAAGTTAATATACAAAAAATTTAAAAATAAAGTAAGACCAACTTACTATAACTAAGTTTATGAAAAAACTTTATGGTAAATAATTAAGAAGAATTTGAATTTGGAAAAATACCAAAATATTCAGAAATAATAGTAAGATCACATTAATATAAACAAGTCTGAATGAAACAATTCTGGGAATAAATGAATTAAACAGAATTTGTATGTTGATAGAACGTCAGAACTTTGAAACAAGATAAGATCAACATATTACAAGGATTTATGAGAAATATTTTTCAATTAAATAAAAAGAATAGTTTGAATTTTACATTAAAACTAACCAAGTTCCAAAAAAATAATTATGTGTCAATTATGATTGAATTGAGAAGAAAATAAAGTGGTTAATTCAGAAAAGAGAATTAACGTTAATCCAGAATAAATGCTAGACATTCACAATAGCATTTGAAGGAGTAGAGAAGAAGAACAAAAAAGATTGTAATATGCCAGAGAAGAAAAAAAAATTTTGGAAGCAAAGAGACTGATTACTATGAAACGATAATGAAAACAGTTAATTAAGAGCGAAGAAGAACAACTCATACCAAACAGATGGAGAAGATGATTTTGAACAAATGATAATAATAAGACCTATATGAAATGCAAAGAGAAGAAATACCACATGAAATATAATATAAATGAATTAATGTAATGAATGCGAAGGCAGATTAATAACTTTCTAAGAGAAAGGAAAGAACCAAAATGTTTAAATAAAATGATCAATATAACAACCTGTATATCTAATGTAAAGATACAATGTTAAAAAATTAAATATAATATGCATTAAGACCATTCAAATAATGAATACGAAAGACTATTTATAAAGACCATGCTAATACTATGAATAACCAGAAGAAAGTATAAAGAGAATTCAGATGAAGAAGAAAGAGAGTTACACTGTAAACAGTAACCAGAATTATTAAAAGAAAGGTTTTCAACCATAATTAAATTAAATATATCAGACAAGTTAAGAGTTTTGGAAAAATATATATGTAATGAGTATAATAATGATTATGAAGATTTATTAAGATAGAAAATGTGAGATAATCTGAGAGACTACGAAGTGGAGAATCCAAAGATATTTTTATTAGTCGAAAATGAGACTACTTTTTATTTATTTATTCGATGACTGACTGAAGATAATTCCAGCAGCATTATGTTTTTTGAGCAGGGATGGATATGCCCCTGTACTCAATTTATAGAAGTGGTGTATGGCCAGCAGAGAAGTAGCGTACAGTGCCCCTCTGATCTGCCCCAGCCCACGTGATAGGGAATGTTAGGGAATTAATATCCCAAGGATACAACACGAAGTTGATATAGAAAGAAAATGTATTACAATTATAATATATCTCAGAAGACACTAACTATCCGAAAAGGATCAGTAGTAAGACAAGTAACCATATATATAAAATCAATAAAACTCTAATATAAAAAAGTCGATATAAAAATGGAGAAGAAAATGAATTATAAGAAATGATGAAATTATCATAAGAAATTATTTCATCCATAAACATGTCTGAAATAATTACTTCTGGAGGGGAGCAATCTGTAGCGTGACAGATATATGCATAATATTGAATGGCAATTGATCATTAGAATAATGAAGTTATAATATTTAAATTTGGAACGAAAGCATTAAGTTTAATATAAATAGATTAATTCATAGCAACTGTGGAAAGAAATCATTATTATAAGAAAATACAAGTTCAAGTAAAAGGAGTTACTAGTGATGAGTCATCCAAGACCAGTCTCATAACCAAAGGTTTTCAAGGTATAACCCAGGAAGGTAAAATAGTAAATAACAAAGCAGTACTGAATATGACCAAACCCACAACGAGGAAGAATAAATAGAAGAGAAACCCTAAAATAAGCCAAGATCAACCAATACAGGTTGTGTATGTCTGAAATAAAGAAGAAGATGGAGAAGATCCCAAGAAACCTGATGGCATCAAGAAGAAGATGGAGAAGATACCAGTCCCAGAAGGCAGGAGAAAAGAAGACTGAAGAAAGAAGAAGAGGGCCAGCATCCTGAAGAAGATGTCATGCTCTTATAAAAGACACCCAAATCCCTATATCCCCAAAAATAAATATCTAAAAACAAAAGTATAACGAAATAAAAACCACATGTATACAAATTTAAGAGAGAGGAGTGTATAAAGTAAAAGTTTCCTGTGAACTAAGATGAAACAATAATATAGTACCCATGGAACAAATCTCCATTGAAAAAACGCTAACCAATTTATTATGTTAATAAGACTATACGACCATTTAGCATTAACATAATAATTATATAAGTGAAAGTGAACCAGTGATAGTTTTGGGTATTATAAAAAATGAACCTTGTGTTTCATTCTTGGCAATCACGAACATTGGATGCAATGAAATATGCATTTTTCAATGACTTAAAATGTGTACTGTGACAATATGTTGTTCGTAAGACATGAATCTGTTTAAAATAACATTTTGTTTTACATGAAAAAAGAAAAACAGATTTCATAGTGCTTTTTGAACGGTTCATACTATTTATTTGTTAATGACAGGGTACAATTCCCCAAAGACAAGGTATAAAAGACTGTATAAAAACTGTAGAATCCTACTTATAATAATAGTTAGAAATAAGAATATAGATATAAGGTTTTAATGTATATAGTACAAGAATGTTTAAAAATGTTTTAGATATAAGGCCATTTGTTTGGGTCTGAAACAACTAACATCAGAACTATAAAAATAGTTACCACTTGTAAATAGTAGAGAGTAATTAAGATGTTAGTTAGTACAAAACCTTTGTTGTAAACCATATTTACATGTTGGAAATGGGAATTTTGTTGCAAAATGTCTGATTTGAAGACAACCATTTATTTAAAAAAAAAATGTTCTTTATTCTGTTTAACTATTATTTGTATTGTAACCAATACTAATTGTTTTTGTGTAATTTGAAAACATGTTTAATTTATAATACTATTTGTAAAAAGTCAGAGAGGGTATCACACATCATATATTGTTTATAAATTATTTTGTAAGAAAAATTGTTAAAAAATCATAGGCCAAAAGAATGGAAACCAAACTTCATCAAAACAGAGAAATTGCTCAATTAAATGCAAATAAACAAAAGGGGTTTAGACAAAATAAACTTGAGATCATGCCATATAATTGCACATACCATTTAGAGAGATTTTAATAAATTATATTCAGAATTATGAATAAAAATAAAAATGACTAAACTCAGAAATTTAGACATGGGAGTCATATATTTCAGAATAATGTTTCAGAATACAACTAATTCAATTAATTACCAGAAAATAAGGGAATAGGAACCTTTTAATACAATATAGAATTATTAATATTAAATATAACTGATAAAATGGCTGAATTTATATAATGACAGGAAGTAAATTTTGATGTTTTGGACTCTTCAGAGTATACCCAAACTGAAAGTAAAATTACTATTTTTTGGACAGAAAACACTATAAAATGGCATTATTTAATCTGAAAATAACCAGAATGAACTGAAAGATTAATTTAAATCAAATCTAGTGAATAAAATTGACAAATAACCAAAGTTTAGGCATTCATATAGTGAAAATATAAAGTATTCACAGGATGTGAAAATATTTTTGAACAATGTTAAGGATAATATTATATGGGCTAAGAGTTTAATTGAAACTGAAGGAAACAGTTAGTTAATTATTGGTTTTTGAACGGTTAACATGACATACGTTTGGTAACGTGTATAACCTAACCTATAATAGACATACCAAGCGAATGTATAGTACGTTATTGTGAAATCGCGAGTGACTTGTAAAATACTTCTAAAACTATCATATTATAACAGAAACAATCAAGTAACACTCCATAACACAGAACAATATAAATTTACTCTGAAAAACACCACAAAACACAAGAAAACTGTGTAATACATTAACCCAAATTAGTGATGGAACCGGGGAAAGTGTTTGAAATAATAATTATACGGATACACTAAATACCAGAAACAGTACACTAGACACTACACAACATTTTACAAGAGATTCACAGACATCAGAACAGGAATACTACAGGAAAATCTTTTATTTGGAACGTCCAATATACGAATGACATCTCACTAACTTCACGGCAGCCATTTGCAATATTGGTCTCATCATTGCCAGAACCCCGCCTTCTTTGTTCAGCACAGCTGTTTGGGTGAAAACAATTATTATATTTACAAATTATTATTCAATGTCTGTGTTTATTAATAACTATTAATTTGATTGTAACGTTATACTTTTTAAATATTAGCCCGATTTCTCTGACTTTGGTAATAACTGGCTGTTTAAAGAACCCTATATAATTTTTATAACATATACTTGTAACTTTTTTCGATATCCTGAGAATCGATACTAATCGATAAGAGTCAATATTGCTGTTACTTAATAAAACATTAATACTTTTCAATACTTAATAGTTCTTTATTTCTTCAATAATACTAATTACCAATAATATAATTCTAATTGATAATCTACAAGGACTTTACCACCCGTAAGTGAAGATAACCTAAAAAATAGAAAGGTAAACAAATATCGATTGGTTTACAGACAGTCTTATGAGTGGTGATAGATTATTTAAATTATACTAAAACTTTAATAAAAATTTTCAGAAGAGCATTACACTGTTTAAAACTTCACAGCCCTATATTAATTAATTGCTCCTAATTAATTAATTAATAAAATTAAAATTTTTTTTTATTATTATTTTTTTTTATAAACATAATTTTTCTTTAATTTTCTTCAAAACAATAATTTTTGTTTTGAAACTTTCGGTGAAGCTGAGCATATATATTTCTTCATCAACTTTACGCTACTCGACCGGTCTTGCTACCATTGGGACTCGACCAGCTGGGAAACTTAAGGAAGTGTTTCAGGCCAGTAAGACGTCGAGAGCCACACCAAATACACACCAATTACACACATATTTAATTTGTTTTATTACAAATTGGCGCCCAACGTGGGGCTTTAATTAGCGATTGGAAGGCCAATAAATTCTACCCAATCAATAGTTGGAGCTAGGCAACAGCTACAAAGCCAGAGAAAAGGGGACAACGACAATCAAAATGGCAGAACTTACACAAGAAGAAGCGGATAAGATAATGGAAATGCTTATACAATTGAGTCAGAAAATGGATGAGTGCCACGAATCAATGATGAAGCAAATGGATTCTACAAAAGAAGACTTGAGTAAGAAAATGGGGAGTGATAACCAGTCCTTGAAAGAAGAATTAAGTAGGATGAACAAGAACATGGAAGGGCTGAAGGAAGACAACCAGTCCCTGGGTAAGAAGATTGATGAAACCAATAAGAAACTGGAAGAGGACATTAAGGAAATAAGAGAGGACAGATTGATAAAGGAAGAATTAAGAAAGGAGAAGACCGAAGAAATAAAAAATGATAGCCAACCAGAACCAGAAGAAGTACTAAATGACAAAACGCAGGAACAAGTAATGGTGGTACCTGAAATTGAAACTAACCGAAACCAGGAAAATATTAAACCAAGGAAAAGGAGAATGTATCCAAGAAATGTAATAAAAACGAAGGAAGAGTTGGAGATGATGAAACATGGGTTAATTGATGGCAATAATATCCCAATTACCTATGACAAAGACATCATGACTTCCAGGAATTATAGGAGGAGAATCGAAGTAATTTCCAAAATAATTTACCACAAGACAGTAGGGTACCAATGGGAAAGGACCAGAGGTAAACAGAATACGACATGTGGACAAGATCAATATCAGCGCAGAACTGGACAGTGGATTTCAGAAAGATGGAAATGTGATATCGTACCAGACTGTAATGACGGCACAGGTGAATCACCAGAATGTATTCCATTAGCGTGCCATCTAGGACAGTTCCAGGGTACGGTTAGACTAAAATATATTCTTTCAGGGTGGATATGTGATGGTAAACCAACTTATGGTGTTTCAGATAAACAAATAATAAGTGATAACCCAGATGAAGATCCTCCCAGATATTTGTCAGGTAACACAAAACATGGACCAGAGAAGTATTGGTGTATACAATATGATGATAGAGGGAACCAGCCCAGTAATTACAACGGCCCTAACAACCCGCCGCATAATAACCAGTTTATCGGTAATTTTAACGGCGTTAGGAATAACAACCCCTATCCATACAATAGAAACAATTTATACCAACATAATAATGTCCCATACAGTCAGAGAAATCCATATCCCAACAATAATGGTAACAGACCTTACCAACCTAACCGAAATTACTATCATGATAAATTTAGTAATAACAATAATAACAGTAATAATAACCGAGTGTCGCGCCCTAGGGTAAATTTTATAAGAGCAACTGAGATGATGGACCCTGGTTGACACAAATACCACACGACATCAAGAAAAGGGACGGATCATGATAACCGACTACGGCGAAAAACAATGTTGAAGAAGACGAAATAAATATCATTGAAAGGAAATGATATGAATAATAAAACATAGAAACAAAACTGGGTTTTTCTGAACGAAGACTATTTAAGAAAATGCACATTATAAATAAATAAGAATATGAGCAATGGAACGACATAAAGAAAATCGTCCATCTTCCTGGGTATATAAAAGAAAATTTATGAGAAAAGAAAAAGTGAAGATCAACTTATTAAAATATAAATAATATGGGCCAGTGTAGAGTACAATATAACCCCATATGTTGTGGTAAATGATAAGCATAACAATACATATGAGTTGAGGGAAATCGTTTCAGGAAAAATCAAAGGAGTGTACAATCAAGCTTCTATGAAGAAATATTATGAAGAATGAGTTGTGAGATTTAGAATTTAGGATTTTTATTTTAGAAATTCAAAAATAATGTAAGTACATCTTACAACCTAATATTTTGAGAAGAACATTTTGGAGAATTATAAGAAGAAGGAATTTAGAATTTTATTTTGAAAAAAATTCTAAAATATGTAAGTACGTCTTATTACAACCTAATAATTTTGGAACAAACTTTATGGAAGAAAGGAAAAGAAAGACTTTTGAATTGAAATATAATTATAAAAATTTAAAATTGAGTAAGTACTTCTTACTACAACCTGATAATTTAGAACAAAACTTTATGGAAGAAAGAGAAAGAGAGGGAATTTTGAAGTTAATATACAAAAAATTTAAAAATAAAGTAAGACCAACTTACTATAACTAAGTTTATGAGAAAACTTTATGGTAAATAATTAAGAAGAATTTGAATTTGGAAAAATACCAAAATATTCAGAAATAATAGTAAGATCACATTAATATAAACAAGTCTGAATGAAACAATTCTGGGAATAAATGAATTAAACAGAATTTGTATGTTGATAGAACGTCAGAACTTTGAAACAAGATAAGATCAACATATTACAAGGATTTATGAGAAATATTTTTCAATTAAATAAAAAGAATAGTTTGAATTTTACATTAAAACTAACCAAGTTCCAAAAAATAATTATGTGTCAATTATGATTGAATTGAGAAGAAAATAAAGTGGTTAATTCAGAAAAGAGAATTAACGTTAATCCAGAATAAATGCTAGACATTCACAATAGCATTTGAAGGAGTAGAGAAGAAGAACAAAAAAGATTGTAATATGCCAGAGAAGAAAAAAAAATTTTGGAAGCAAAGAGACTAATTACCTATGAAACGATAATGAAAACAGTTAATTAAGAGCGAAGAAGAACAACTCATACCAAACAGATGGAGAAGATGATTTTGAACAAATGATAATAATAAGACCTATATGAAATGCAAAGAGAAGAAATACCACATGAAATATAATATAAATGAATTAATGTTAATGAATGCGAAGGCAGATTAATAACTTTCTAAGAGAAAGGAAAGAACCAAAATGTTTAAATAAAATGATCAATATAACAACCTGTATATCTAATGTAAAGATACAATGTTAAAAAATTAAATATAATACATTAAGACCATTCAAATAATGAATACGAAAGACTATTTATAAAGACCATGCTAATACTATGAATAACCAGAAGAAAGTATAAAGAGAATTCAGATGAAGAAGAAAGAGAGTTACACTGTAAACAGTAACCAGAATTATTAAAAGAAAGGTTTTCAACCATAATTAAATTAAATATATCAGACAAGTTAAGAGTTTTGGAAAAATATATATGTAATGAGTATAATAATGATTATGAAGATTTATTAAGATAGAAAATGTGAGATAATCTGAGAGACTACGAAGTGGAGAATCCAAAGATATTTTTATTAGTCGAAAATGAGACTACTTTTTATTTATTTATTCGATGACTGACTGAAGATAATTCCAGCAGCATTATGTTTTTGAGCAGGGATGGATATGCCCCTGTACTCAATTTATAGAAGTGGTGTATGGCCAGCAGAGAAGTAGCGTACAGTGCCCCTCTGATCTGCCCCAGCCCACGTGATAGGGAATGTTAGGGAATTAATATCCCAAGGATACAACACGAAGTTGATATAGAAAGAAAATGTATTACAATTATAATATATCTCAGAAGACACTAACTATCCGAAAAGGATCAGTAGTAAGACAAGTAACCATATATATAAAATCAATAAAACTCTAATATAAAAAAGTCGATATAAAAATGGAGAAGAAAATGAATTATAAGAAATGATGAAATTATCATAAGAAATTATTTCATCCATAAACATGTCTGAAATAATTACTTCTGGAGGGGAGCAATCTGTAGCGTGACAGATATATGCATAATATTGAATGGCAATTGATCATTAGAATAATGAAGTTATAATATTTAAATTTGGAAGAAAGCATTAAGTTTAATATAAATAGATTAATTCATAGCAACTGTGGAAAGAAATCATTATTATAAAGAAAATACAAGTTCAAGTAAAAGGAGTTACTAGTGATGAGTCATCCAAGACCAGTCTCATAACCAAAGGTTTTCAAGGTATAACCCAGGAAGGTAAAATAGTAAATAACAAAGCAGTACTGAATATGACCAAACCCACAACGAGGAAGAATAAATAGAAGAGAAACCCTAAAATAAGCCAAGATCAACCAATACAGGTTGTGTATGTCTGAAATAAAGAAGAAGATGGAGAAGATCCCAAGAAACCTGATGGCATCAAGAAGAAGATGGAGAAGATACCAGTCCCAGAAGGCAGGAGAAAAGAAGACTGAAGAAAGAAGAAGAGGGCAGCATCCTGAAGAAGATGTCATGCTCTTATAAAAGACACCCAAATCCCTATATCCCCAAAATAAATATCTAAAAACAAAAGTATAACGAAATAAAAACCACATGTATACAAATTTAAGAGAGAGGAGTGTATAAAGTAAAAGTTTCCTGTGAACTAAGATGAAACAATAATATAGTACCCATGGAACAAATCTCCATTGAAAAAACGCTAACCAATTTATTATGTTAATAAGACTATACGACCATTTAGCATTAACATAATAATTATATAAGTGAAAGTGAACCAGTGATAGTTTTGGGTATTATAAAAAATGAACCTTGTGTTTCATTCTTGGCAATCACGAACATTGGATGCAATGAAATATGCATTTTTCAATGACTTAAAATGTGTACTGTGACAATATGTTGTTCGTAAGACATGAATCTGTTTAAAATAACATTTTTGTTTTACATGAAAAAAGAAAAACAGATTTCATAGTGCTTTTTGAACGGTTCATACTATTTATTTGTTAATGACAGGGTACAATTCCCCAAAGACAAGGTATAAAAGACTGTATAAAAACTGTAGAATCCTACTTATAATAATAGTTAGAAATAAGAATATAGATATAAGGTTTTAATGTATATAGTACAAGAATGTTTAAAAATGTTTTAGATATAAGGCCATTTGTTTGGGTCTGAAACAACTAACATCAGAACTATAAAAATAGTTACCACTTGTAAATAGTAGAGAGTAATTAAGATGTTAGTTAGTACAAAACCTTTGTTGTAAACCATATTTACATGTTGGAAATGGGAATTTTGTTGCAAAATGTCTGATTTGAAGACAACCATTTATTTAAAAAAAAAATGTTCTTTATTCTGTTTAACTATTATTTGTATTGTAACCAATACTAATTGTTTTTGTGTAATTTGAAAACATGTTTAATTTATAATACTATTTGTAAAAAGTCAGAGAGGGTATCACACATCATATATTGTTTATAAATTATTTTGTAAGAAAAATTGTTAAAAAATCATAGGCCAAAAGAATGGAAACCAAACTTCATCAAAACAGAGAAATTGCTCAATTAAATGCAAATAAACAAAAGGGGTTTAGACAAAATAAACTTGAGATCATGCCATATAATTGCACATACCATTTAGAGAGATTTTAATAAATTATATTCAGAATTATGAATAAAAATAAAAATGACTAAACTCAGAAATTTAGACATGGGAGTCATATATTTCAGAATAATGTTTCAGAATACAACTAATTCAATTAATTACCAGAAAATAAGGGAATAGGAACCTTTTAATACAATATAGAATTATTAATATTAAATATAACTGATAAAATGGCTGAATTTATATAATGACAGGAAGTAAATTTTGATGTTTTGGACTCTTCAGAGTATACCCAAACTGAAAGTAAAATTACTATTTTTTGGACAGAAAACACTATAAAATGGCATTATTTAATCTGAAAATAACCAGAATGAACTGAAAGATTAATTTAAATCAAATCTAGTGAATAAAATTGACAAATAACCAAAGTTTAGGCATTCATATAGTGAAAATATAAAGTATTCACAGGATGTGAAAATATTTTTGAACAATGTTAAGGATAATATTATATGGGCTAAGAGTTTAATTGAAACTGAAGGAAACAGTTAGTTAATTATTGGTTTTTGAACGGTTAACATGACATACGTTTGGTAACGTGTATAACCTAACCTATAATAGACATACCAAGCGAATGTATAGTACGTTATTGTGAAATCGCGAGTGACTTGTAAAATACTTCTAAAACTATCATATTATAACAGAAACAATCAAGTAACACTCCATAACACAGAACAATATAAATTTACTCTGAAAAACACCACAAAACACAAGAAAACTGTGTAATACATTAACCCAAATTAGTGATGGAACCGGGGAAAGTGTTTGAAATAATAATTATACGGATACACTAAATACAACTCAGAAACAGTACACTAGACACTACACAACATTTTACAAGAGATTCGCAGACATCAGAACAGGAATACTACAGGAAAATCTTTTATTTGGAACGTCCAATATACGAATGACATCTCACTAACTTCACGGCAGCCATTTGCAATATTGGTCTCATCATTGCCAGAACCCCGCCTTCTTTGTTCAGCACAGCTGTTTGGGTGAAAACAATTATTATATTTACAAATTATTATTCAATGTCTGTGTTTATTAATAACTATTAATTTGATTGTAACGTTATACTTTTTAAATATTAGCCCGATTTCTCTGACTTTGGTAATAACTGGCTGTTTAAAGAACCCTATATAATTTTTATAACATATACTTGTAACTTTTTTCGATATCCTGAGAATCGATACTAATCGATAAGAGTCAATATTGCTGTTACTTAATAAAACATTAATACTTTTCAATACTTAATAGTTCTTTATTTCTTCAATAATACTAATTACCAATAATATAATTCTAATTGATAATCTACAAGGACTTTACCACCCGTAAGTGAAGATAACCTAAAAAATAGAAAGGTAAACAAATATCGATTGGTTTACAGACAGTCTTATGAGTGGTGATAGATTATTTAAATTATACTAAAACTTTAATAAAAATTTTCAGAAGAGCATTACACTGTTTAAAACTTCACAGCCCTATATTAATTAATTGCTCCTAATTAATTAATTAATAAAATTAAAATTTTTTTTTATTATTATTTTTTTTTATAAACATAATTTTTCTTTAATTTTCTTCAAAACAATAATTTTTGTTTTGAAACTTTCGGTGAAGCTGAGCATATATATTTCTTCATCAACTTTACGCTACTCGACCGGTCTTGCTACCATTGGGACTCGACCAGCTGGGAAACTTAAGGAAGTGTTTCAGGCCAGTAAGACGTCGAGAGCCACACCAAATACACACCAATTACACACATATTTAATTTGTTTTATTACAAATTGGCGCCCAACGTGGGGCTTTAATTAGCGATTGGAAGGCCAATAAATTCTACCCAATCAATAGTTGGAGCTAGGCAACAGCTACAAAGCCAGAGAAAAGGGGACAACGACAATCAAAATGGCAGAACTTACACAAGAAGAAGCGGATAAGATAATGGAAATGCTTATACAATTGAGTCAGAAAATGGATGAGTGCCACGAATCAATGATGAAGCAAATGGATTCTACAAAAGAAGACTTGAGTAAGAAAATGGGGAGTGATAACCAGTCCTTGAAAGAAGAATTAAGTAGGATGAACAAGAACATGGAAGGGCTGAAGGAAGACAACCAGTCCCTGGGTAAGAAGATTGATGAAACCAATAAGAAACTGGAAGAGGACATTAAGGAAATAAGAGAGGACAGATTGATAAAGGAAGAATTAAGAAAGGAGAAGACCGAAGAAATAAAAAATGATAGCCAACCAGAACCAGAAGAAGTACTAAATGACAAAACGCAGGAACAAGTAATGGTGGTACCTGAAATTGAAACTAACCGAAACCAGGAAAATATTAAACCAAGGAAAAGGAGAATGTATCCAAGAAATGTAATAAAAACGAAGGAAGAGTTGGAGATGATGAAACATGGGTTAATTGATGGCAATAATATCCCAATTACCTATGACAAAGACATCATGACTTCCAGGAATTATAGGAGGAGAATCGAAGTAATTTCCAAAATAATTTACCACAAGACAGTAGGGTACCAATGGGAAAGGACCAGAGGTAAACAGAATACGACATGTGGACAAGATCAATATCAGCGCAGAACTGGACAGTGGATTTCAGAAAGATGGAAATGTGATATCGTACCAGACTGTAATGACGGCACAGGTGAATCACCAGAATGTATTCCATTAGCGTGCCATCTAGGACAGTTCCAGGGTACGGTTAGACTAAAATATATTCTTTCAGGGTGGATATGTGATGGTAAACCAACTTATGGTGTTTCAGATAAACAAATAATAAGTGATAACCCAGATGAAGATCCTCCCAGATATTTGTCAGGTAACACAAAACATGGACCAGAGAAGTATTGGTGTATACAATATGATGATAGAGGGAACCAGCCCAGTAATTACAACGGCCCTAACAACCCGCCGCATAATAACCAGTTTATCGGTAATTTTAACGGCGTTAGGAATAACAACCCCTATCCATACAATAGAAACAATTTATACCAACATAATAATGTCCCATACAGTCAGAGAAATCCATATCCCAACAATAATGGTAACAGACCTTACCAACCTAACCGAAATTACTATCATGATAAATTTAGTAATAACAATAATAACAGTAATAATAACCGAGTGTCGCGCCCTAGGGTAAATTTTATAAGAGCAACTGAGATGATGGACCCTGGTTGACACAAATACCACACGACATCAAGAAAAGGGACGGATCATGATAACCGACTACGGCGAAAAACAATGTTGAAGAAGACGAAATAAATATCATTGAAAGGAAATGATATGAATAATAAAACATAGAAACAAAACTGGGTTTTTCTGAACGAAGACTATTTAAGAAAATGCACATTATAAATAAATAAGAATATGAGCAATGGAACGACATAAAGAAAATCGTCCATCTTCCTGGGTATATAAAAGAAAATTTATGAGAAAAGAAAAAGTGAAGATCAACTTATTAAAATATAAATAATATGGGCCAGTGTAGAGTACAATATAACCCCATATGTTGTGGTAAATGATAAGCATAACAATACATATGAGTTGAGGGAAATCGTTTCAGGAAAAATCAAAGGAGTGTACAATCAAGCTTCTATGAAGAAATATTATGAAGAATGAGTTGTGAGATTTAGAATTTAGGATTTTTATTTTAGAAATTCAAAAATAATGTAAGTACATCTTACAACCTAATATTTTGAGAAGAACATTTGGAGAATTATAAGAAGAAGGAATTTAGAATTTTATTTTGAAAAAATTCTAAAATATGTAAGTACGTCTTATTACAACCTAATAATTTTGGAACAAACTTTATGGAAGAAAGGAAAAGAAAGACTTTTGAATTGAAATATAATTATAAAAATTTAAAATTGAGTAAGTACTTCTTACTACAACCTGATAATTTAGAACAAAACTTTATGGAAGAAAGAGAAAGAGAGGGAATTTTGAAGTTAATATACAAAAAATTTAAAAATAAAGTAAGACCAACTTACTATAACTAAGTTTATGAGAAAACTTTATGGTAAATAATTAAGAAGAATTTGAATTTGGAAAAATACCAAAATATTCAGAAATAATAGTAAGATCACATTAATATAAACAAGTCTGAATGAAACAATTCTGGGAATAAATGAATTAAACAGAATTTGTATGTTGATAGAACGTCAGAACTTTGAAACAAGATAAGATCAACATATTACAAGGATTTATGAGAAATATTTTTCAATTAAATAAAAAGAATAGTTTGAATTTTACATTAAAACTAACCAAGTTCCAAAAAATAATTATGTGTCAATTATGATTGAATTGAGAAGAAAATAAAGTGGTTAATTCAGAAAAGAGAATTAACGTTAATCCAGAATAAATGCTAGACATTCACAATAGCATTTGAAGGAGTAGAGAAGAAGAACAAAAAAGATTGTAATATGCCAGAGAAGAAAAAAAAATTTTGGAAGCAAAGAGACTAATTACCTATGAAACGATAATGAAAACAGTTAATTAAGAGCGAAGAAGAACAACTCATACCAAACAGATGGAGAAGATGATTTTGAACAAATGATAATAATAAGACCTATATGAAATGCAAAGAGAAGAAATACCACATGAAATATAATATAAATGAATTAATGTTAATGAATGCGAAGGCAGATTAATAACTTTCTAAGAGAAAGGAAAGAACCAAAATGTTTAAATAAAATGATCAATATAACAACCTGTATATCTAATGTAAAGATACAATGTTAAAAAATTAAATATAATACATTAAGACCATTCAAATAATGAATACGAAAGACTATTTATAAAGACCATGCTAATACTATGAATAACCAGAAGAAAGTATAAAGAGAATTCAGATGAAGAAGAAAGAGAGTTACACTGTAAACAGTAACCAGAATTATTAAAAGAAAGGTTTTCAACCATAATTAAATTAAATATATCAGACAAGTTAAGAGTTTTGGAAAAATATATATGTAATGAGTATAATAATGATTATGAAGATTTATTAAGATAGAAAATGTGAGATAATCTGAGAGACTACGAAGTGGAGAATCCAAAGATATTTTTATTAGTCGAAAATGAGACTACTTTTTATTTATTTATTCGATGACTGACTGAAGATAATTCCAGCAGCATTATGTTTTTGAGCAGGGATGGATATGCCCCTGTACTCAATTTATAGAAGTGGTGTATGGCCAGCAGAGAAGTAGCGTACAGTGCCCCTCTGATCTGCCCCAGCCCACGTGATAGGGAATGTTAGGGAATTAATATCCCAAGGATACAACACGAAGTTGATATAGAAAGAAAATGTATTACAATTATAATATATCTCAGAAGACACTAACTATCCGAAAAGGATCAGTAGTAAGACAAGTAACCATATATATAAAATCAATAAAACTCTAATATAAAAAAGTCGATATAAAAATGGAGAAGAAAATGAATTATAAGAAATGATGAAATTATCATAAGAAATTATTTCATCCATAAACATGTCTGAAATAATTACTTCTGGAGGGGAGCAATCTGTAGCGTGACAGATATATGCATAATATTGAATGGCAATTGATCATTAGAATAATGAAGTTATAATATTTAAATTTGGAAGAAAGCATTAAGTTTAATATAAATAGATTAATTCATAGCAACTGTGGAAAGAAATCATTATTATAAAGAAAATACAAGTTCAAGTAAAAGGAGTTACTAGTGATGAGTCATCCAAGACCAGTCTCATAACCAAAGGTTTTCAAGGTATAACCCAGGAAGGTAAAATAGTAAATAACAAAGCAGTACTGAATATGACCAAACCCACAACGAGGAAGAATAAATAGAAGAGAAACCCTAAAATAAGCCAAGATCAACCAATACAGGTTGTGTATGTCTGAAATAAAGAAGAAGATGGAGAAGATCCCAAGAAACCTGATGGCATCAAGAAGAAGATGGAGAAGATACCAGTCCCAGAAGGCAGGAGAAAAGAAGACTGAAGAAAGAAGAAGAGGGCAGCATCCTGAAGAAGATGTCATGCTCTTATAAAAGACACCCAAATCCCTATATCCCCAAAATAAATATCTAAAAACAAAAGTATAACGAAATAAAAACCACATGTATACAAATTTAAGAGAGAGGAGTGTATAAAGTAAAAGTTTCCTGTGAACTAAGATGAAACAATAATATAGTACCCATGGAACAAATCTCCATTGAAAAAACGCTAACCAATTTATTATGTTAATAAGACTATACGACCATTTAGCATTAACATAATATATAAGTGAAAGTGAACCAGTGATAGTTTTGGGTATTATAAAAAATGAACCTTGTGTTTCATTCTTGGCAATCACGAACATTGGATGCAATGAAATATGCATTTTTCAATGACTTAAAATGTGTACTGTGACAATATGTTGTTCGTAAGACATGAATCTGTTTAAAATAACATTTTTGTTTTACATGAAAAAAGAAAAACAGATTTCATAGTGCTTTTTGAACGGTTCATACTATTTATTTGTTAATGACAGGGTACAATTCCCCAAAGACAAGGTATAAAAGACTGTATAAAAACTGTAGAATCCTACTTATAATAATAGTTAGAAATAAGAATATAGATATAAGGTTTTAATGTATATAGTACAAGAATGTTTAAAAATGTTTTAGATATAAGGCCATTTGTTTGGGTCTGAAACAACTAACATCAGAACTATAAAAATAGTTACCACTTGTAAATAGTAGAGAGTAATTAAGATGTTAGTTAGTACAAAACCTTTGTTGTAAACCATATTTACATGTTGGAAATGGGAATTTTGTTGCAAAATGTCTGATTTGAAGACAACCATTTATTTAAAAAAAAAATGTTCTTTATTCTGTTTAACTATTATTTGTATTGTAACCAATACTAATTGTTTTTGTGTAATTTGAAAACATGTTTAATTTATAATACTATTTGTAAAAAGTCAGAGAGGGTATCACACATCATATATTGTTTATAAATTATTTTGTAAGAAAAATTGTTAAAAAATCATAGGCCAAAAGAATGGAAACCAAACTTCATCAAAACAGAGAAATTGCTCAATTAAATGCAAATAAACAAAAGGGGTTTAGACAAAATAAACTTGAGATCATGCCATATAATTGCACATACCATTTAGAGAGATTTTAATAAATTATATTCAGAATTATGAATAAAAATAAAAATGACTAAACTCAGAAATTTAGACATGGGAGTCATATATTTCAGAATAATGTTTCAGAATACAACTAATTCAATTAATTACCAGAAAATAAGGGAATAGGAACCTTTTAATACAATATAGAATTATTAATATTAAATATAACTGATAAAATGGCTGAATTTATATAATGACAGGAAGTAAATTTTGATGTTTTGGACTCTTCAGAGTATACCCAAACTGAAAGTAAAATTACTATTTTTTGGACAGAAAACACTATAAAATGGCATTATTTAATCTGAAAATAACCAGAATGAACTGAAAGATTAATTTAAATCAAATCTAGTGAATAAAATTGACAAATAACCAAAGTTTAGGCATTCATATAGTGAAAATATAAAGTATTCACAGGATGTGAAAATATTTTTGAACAATGTTAAGGATAATATTATATGGGCTAAGAGTTTAATTGAAACTGAAGGAAACAGTTAGTTAATTATTGGTTTTTGAACGGTTAACATGACATACGTTTGGTAACGTGTATAACCTAACCTATAATAGACATACCAAGCGAATGTATAGTACGTTATTGTGAAATCGCGAGTGACTTGTAAAATACTTCTAAAACTATCATATTATAACAGAAACAATCAAGTAACACTCCATAACACAGAACAATATAAATTTACTCTGAAAAACACCACAAAACACAAGAAAACTGTGTAATACATTAACCCAAATTAGTGATGGAACCGGGGAAAGTGTTTGAAATAATAATTATACGGATACACTAAATACAACTCAGAAACAGTACACTAGACACTACACAACATTTTACAAGAGATTCACAGACATCAGAACAGGAATACTACAGGAAAATCTTTTATTTGGAACGTCCAATATACGAATGACATCTCACTAACTTCACGGCAGCCATTTGCAATATTGGTCTCATCATTGCCAGAACCCCGCCTTCTTTGTTCAGCACAGCTGTTTGGGTGAAAACAATTATTATATTTACAAATTATTATTCAATGTCTGTGTTTATTAATAACTATTAATTTGATTGTAACGTTATACTTTTTAAATATTAGCCCGATTTCTCTGACTTTGGTAATAACTGGCTGTTTAAAGAACCCTATATAATTTTTATAACATATACTTGTAACTTTTTTCGATATCCTGAGAATCGATACTAATCGATAAGAGTCAATATTGCTGTTACTTAATAAAACATTAATACTTTTCAATACTTAATAGTTCTTTATTTCTTCAATAATACTAATTACCAATAATATAATTCTAATTGATAATCTACAAGGACTTTACCACCCGTAAGTGAAGATAACCTAAAAAATAGAAAGGTAAACAAATATCGATTGGTTTACAGACAGTCTTATGAGTGGTGATAGATTATTTAAATTATACTAAAACTTTAATAAAAATTTTCAGAAGAGCATTACACTGTTTAAAACTTCACAGCCCTATATTAATTAATTGCTCCTAATTAATTAATTAATAAAATTAAAATTTTTTTTTATTATTATTTTTTTTTATAAACATAATTTTTCTTTAATTTTCTTCAAAACAATAATTTTTGTTTTGAAACTTTCGGTGAAGCTGAGCATATATATTTCTTCATCAACTTTACGCTACTCGACCGGTCTTGCTACCATTGGGACTCGACCAGCTGGGAAACTTAAGGAAGTGTTTCAGGCCAGTAAGACGTCGAGAGCCACACCAAATACACACCAATTACACACATATTTAATTTGTTTTATTACAAATTGGCGCCCAACGTGGGGCTTTAATTAGCGATTGGAAGGCCAATAAATTCTACCCAATCAATAGTTGGAGCTAGGCAACAGCTACAAAGCCAGAGAAAAGGGGACAACGACAATCAAAATGGCAGAACTTACACAAGAAGAAGCGGATAAGATAATGGAAATGCTTATACAATTGAGTCAGAAAATGGATGAGTGCCACGAATCAATGATGAAGCAAATGGATTCTACAAAAGAAGACTTGAGTAAGAAAATGGGGAGTGATAACCAGTCCTTGAAAGAAGAATTAAGTAGGATGAACAAGAACATGGAAGGGCTGAAGGAAGACAACCAGTCCCTGGGTAAGAAGATTGATGAAACCAATAAGAAACTGGAAGAGGACATTAAGGAAATAAGAGAGGACAGATTGATAAAGGAAGAATTAAGAAAGGAGAAGACCGAAGAAATAAAAAATGATAGCCAACCAGAACCAGAAGAAGTACTAAATGACAAAACGCAGGAACAAGTAATGGTGGTACCTGAAATTGAAACTAACCGAAACCAGGAAAATATTAAACCAAGGAAAAGGAGAATGTATCCAAGAAATGTAATAAAAACGAAGGAAGAGTTGGAGATGATGAAACATGGGTTAATTGATGGCAATAATATCCCAATTACCTATGACAAAGACATCATGACTTCCAGGAATTATAGGAGGAGAATCGAAGTAATTTCCAAAATAATTTACCACAAGACAGTAGGGTACCAATGGGAAAGGACCAGAGGTAAACAGAATACGACATGTGGACAAGATCAATATCAGCGCAGAACTGGACAGTGGATTTCAGAAAGATGGAAATGTGATATCGTACCAGACTGTAATGACGGCACAGGTGAATCACCAGAATGTATTCCATTAGCGTGCCATCTAGGACAGTTCCAGGGTACGGTTAGACTAAAATATATTCTTTCAGGGTGGATATGTGATGGTAAACCAACTTATGGTGTTTCAGATAAACAAATAATAAGTGATAACCCAGATGAAGATCCTCCCAGATATTTGTCAGGTAACACAAAACATGGACCAGAGAAGTATTGGTGTATACAATATGATGATAGAGGGAACCAGCCCAGTAATTACAACGGCCCTAACAACCCGCCGCATAATAACCAGTTTATCGGTAATTTTAACGGCGTTAGGAATAACAACCCCTATCCATACAATAGAAACAATTTATACCAACATAATAATGTCCCATACAGTCAGAGAAATCCATATCCCAACAATAATGGTAACAGACCTTACCAACCTAACCGAAATTACTATCATGATAAATTTAGTAATAACAATAATAACAGTAATAATAACCGAGTGTCGCGCCCTAGGGTAAATTTTATAAGAGCAACTGAGATGATGGACCCTGGTTGACACAAATACCACACGACATCAAGAAAAGGGACGGATCATGATAACCGACTACGGCGAAAAACAATGTTGAAGAAGACGAAATAAATATCATTGAAAGGAAATGATATGAATAATAAAACATAGAAACAAAACTGGGTTTTTCTGAACGAAGACTATTTAAGAAAATGCACATTATAAATAAATAAGAATATGAGCAATGGAACGACATAAAGAAAATCGTCCATCTTCCTGGGTATATAAAAGAAAATTTATGAGAAAAGAAAAAGTGAAGATCAACTTATTAAAATATAAATAATATGGGCCAGTGTAGAGTACAATATAACCCCATATGTTGTGGTAAATGATAAGCATAACAATACATATGAGTTGAGGGAAATCGTTTCAGGAAAAATCAAAGGAGTGTACAATCAAGCTTCTATGAAGAAATATTATGAAGAATGAGTTGTGAGATTTAGAATTTAGGATTTTTATTTTAGAAATTCAAAAATAATGTAAGTACATCTTACAACCTAATATTTTGAGAAGAACATTTTGGAGAATTATAAGAAGAAGGAATTTAGAATTTTATTTTGAAAAAAATTCTAAAATATGTAAGTACGTCTTATTACAACCTAATAATTTTGGAACAAACTTTATGGAAGAAAGGAAAAGAAAGACTTTTGAATTGAAATATAATTATAAAAATTTAAAATTGAGTAAGTACTTCTTACTACAACCTGATAATTTAGAACAAAACTTTATGGAAGAAAGAGAAAGAGAGGGAATTTTGAAGTTAATATACAAAAAATTTAAAAATAAAGTAAGACCAACTTACTATAACTAAGTTTATGAGAAAACTTTATGGTAAATAATTAAGAAGAATTTGAATTTGGAAAAATACCAAAATATTCAGAAATAATAGTAAGATCACATTAATATAAACAAGTCTGAATGAAACAATTCTGGGAATAAATGAATTAAACAGAATTTGTATGTTGATAGAACGTCAGAACTTTGAAACAAGATAAGATCAACATATTACAAGGATTTATGAGAAATATTTTTCAATTAAATAAAAAGAATAGTTTGAATTTTACATTAAAACTAACCAAGTTCCAAAAAATAATTATGTGTCAATTATGATTGAATTGAGAAGAAAATAAAGTGGTTAATTCAGAAAAGAGAATTAACGTTAATCCAGAATAAATGCTAGACATTCACAATAGCATTTGAAGGAGTAGAGAAGAAGAACAAAAAAGATTGTAATATGCCAGAGAAGAAAAAAAAATTTTGGAAGCAAAGAGACTAATTACCTATGAAACGATAATGAAAACAGTTAATTAAGAGCGAAGAAGAACAACTCATACCAAACAGATGGAGAAGATGATTTTGAACAAATGATAATAATAAGACCTATATGAAATGCAAAGAGAAGAAATACCACATGAAATATAATATAAATGAATTAATGTTAATGAATGCGAAGGCAGATTAATAACTTTCTAAGAGAAAGGAAAGAACCAAAATGTTTAAATAAAATGATCAATATAACAACCTGTATATCTAATGTAAAGATACAATGTTAAAAAATTAAATATAATACATTAAGACCATTCAAATAATGAATACGAAAGACTATTTATAAAGACCATGCTAATACTATGAATAACCAGAAGAAAGTATAAAGAGAATTCAGATGAAGAAGAAAGAGAGTTACACTGTAAACAGTAACCAGAATTATTAAAAGAAAGGTTTTCAACCATAATTAAATTAAATATATCAGACAAGTTAAGAGTTTTGGAAAAATATATATGTAATGAGTATAATAATGATTATGAAGATTTATTAAGATAGAAAATGTGAGATAATCTGAGAGACTACGAAGTGGAGAATCCAAAGATATTTTTATTAGTCGAAAATGAGACTACTTTTTATTTATTTATTCGATGACTGACTGAAGATAATTCCAGCAGCATTATGTTTTTGAGCAGGGATGGATATGCCCCTGTACTCAATTTATAGAAGTGGTGTATGGCCAGCAGAGAAGTAGCGTACAGTGCCCCTCTGATCTGCCCCAGCCCACGTGATAGGGAATGTTAGGGAATTAATATCCCAAGGATACAACACGAAGTTGATATAGAAAGAAAATGTATTACAATTATAATATATCTCAGAAGACACTAACTATCCGAAAAGGATCAGTAGTAAGACAAGTAACCATATATATAAAATCAATAAAACTCTAATATAAAAAAGTCGATATAAAAATGGAGAAGAAAATGAATTATAAGAAATGATGAAATTATCATAAGAAATTATTTCATCCATAAACATGTCTGAAATAATTACTTCTGGAGGGGAGCAATCTGTAGCGTGACAGATATATGCATAATATTGAATGGCAATTGATCATTAGAATAATGAAGTTATAATATTTAAATTTGGAAGAAAGCATTAAGTTTAATATAAATAGATTAATTCATAGCAACTGTGGAAAGAAATCATTATTATAAAGAAAATACAAGTTCAAGTAAAAGGAGTTACTAGTGATGAGTCATCCAAGACCAGTCTCATAACCAAAGGTTTTCAAGGTATAACCCAGGAAGGTAAAATAGTAAATAACAAAGCAGTACTGAATATGACCAAACCCACAACGAGGAAGAATAAATAGAAGAGAAACCCTAAAATAAGCCAAGATCAACCAATACAGGTTGTGTATGTCTGAAATAAAGAAGAAGATGGAGAAGATCCCAAGAAACCTGATGGCATCAAGAAGAAGATGGAGAAGATACCAGTCCCAGAAGGCAGGAGAAAAGAAGACTGAAGAAAGAAGAAGAGGGCAGCATCCTGAAGAAGATGTCATGCTCTTATAAAAGACACCCAAATCCCTATATCCCCAAAATAAATATCTAAAAACAAAAGTATAACGAAATAAAAACCACATGTATACAAATTTAAGAGAGAGGAGTGTATAAAGTAAAAGTTTCCTGTGAACTAAGATGAAACAATAATATAGTACCCATGGAACAAATCTCCATTGAAAAAACGCTAACCAATTTATTATGTTAATAAGACTATACGACCATTTAGCATTAACATAATATATAAGTGAAAGTGAACCAGTGATAGTTTTGGGTATTATAAAAAATGAACCTTGTGTTTCATTCTTGGCAATCACGAACATTGGATGCAATGAAATATGCATTTTTCAATGACTTAAAATGTGTACTGTGACAATATGTTGTTCGTAAGACATGAATCTGTTTAAAATAACATTTTTGTTTTACATGAAAAAAGAAAAACAGATTTCATAGTGCTTTTTGAACGGTTCATACTATTTATTTGTTAATGACAGGGTACAATTCCCAAAGACAAGGTATAAAAGACTGTATAAAAACTGTAGAATCCTACTTATAATAATAGTTAGAAATAAGAATATAGATATAAGGTTTTAATGTATATAGTACAAGAATGTTTAAAAATGTTTTAGATATAAGGCCATTTGTTTGGGTCTGAAACAACTAACATCAGAACTATAAAAATAGTTACCACTTGTAAATAGTAGAGAGTAATTAAGATGTTAGTTAGTACAAAACCTTTGTTGTAAACCATATTTACATGTTGGAAATGGGAATTTGTTGCAAAATGTCTGATTTGAAGACAACCATTTATTTAAAAAAAAAAAGTTCTTTATTCTGTTTAACTATTATTTGTATTGTAACCAATACTAATTGTTTTGTGTAATTGAAAACATGTTTAATTTATAATACTATTTGTAAAAAGTCAGAGAGGGTATCACACATCATATATTGTTTATAAATTATTTTGTAAGAAAAATTGTTAAAAAATCATAGGCCAAAAGATGGAAACCAAACTTCATCAAAACAGAGAAATTGCTCAATAAATGCAAATAAACAAAAGGGGTTTAGACAAAATAAACTTGAGATCATGCCATATAATTGCACATACCATTTAGAGAGATTTTAATAAATTATATTCAGAATTATGAATAAAAATAAAAATGACTAAACTCAGAAATTTAGACATGGGAGTCATATATTTCAGAATAATGTTTCAGAATACAATTAATTCAATTAATTACCAGAAAATAAGGGAATAGGAACCTTTTAATACAATATAGAATTATTAATATTAAATATAACTGATAAAATGGCTGAATTTATATAATGACAGGAAGTAAATTTTGATGTTTTGGACTCTTCAGAGTATACCCAAACTGAAAGTAAAATTACTATTTTTTGGACAGAAAACACTATAAAATGGCATTATTTAATCTGAAAATAACCAGAATGAACTGAAAGATTAATTTAAATCAAATCTAGTGAATAAAATTGACAAATAACCAAAGTTTAGGCATTCATATAGTGAAAATATAAAGTATTCACAGGATGTGAAAATATTTTTGAACAATGTTAAGGATAATATTATATGGGCTAAGAGTTTAATTGAAACTGAAGAAACAGTTAGTTAATTATTGGTTTTTGAACGGTTAACATGACATACGTTTGGTAACGTGTATAACCTAACCTATAATAGACATACCAAGCGAATGTATAGTACGTTATTGTGAAATCGCGAGTGACTTGTAAAATACTTCTAAAACTATCATATTATAACAGAAACAATCAAGTAACACTCCATAACACAGAACAATATAAATTTACTCTGAAAAACACCACAAAACACAAGAAAACTGTGTAATACATTAACCCAAATTAGTGATGGAACCGGGGAAAGTGTTTGAAATAATAATTATACGGATACACTAAATACAACTCAGAAACAGTACACTAGACACTACACAACATTTTACAAGAGATTCGCAGACATCAGAACAGGAATACTACAGGAAAATCTTTTATTTGGAACGTCCAATATACAAATGACATCTCACTAACTTCACGGCAGCCATTTGCAATATTGGTCTCATCATTGCCAGAACCCCGCCTTCTTTGTTCAGCACAGCTGTTTGGGTGAAAACAATTATTATATTTACAAATTATTATTCAATGTCTGTGTTTATTAATAACTATTAATTTGATTGTAACGTTATACTTTTTAAATATTAGCCCGATTTCTCTGACTTGGTAATAACTGGCTGTTTAAAGAACCCTATATAATTTTTATAACATATACTTGTAACTTTTTTCGATATCCTGAGAATCGATACTAATCGATAAGAGTCAATATTGCTGTTACTTAATAAAACATTAATACTTTTCAATACTTAATAGTTCTTTATTTCTTCAATAATACTAATTACCAATAATATAATTCTAATTGATAATCTACAAGGACTTTACCACCCGTAAGTGAAGATAACCTAAAAAATAGAAAGGTAAACAAATATCGATTGGTTTACAGACAGTCTTATGAGTGGTGATAGATTATTTAAATTATACTAAAACTTTAATAAAAATTTTCAGAAGAGCATTACACTGTTTAAAACTTCACAGCCCTATATTAATTAATTGCTCCTAATTAATTAATTAATAAAATTAAAATTTTTTTTTATTATTATTTTTTTTTATAAACAATTTTTCTTTAATTTTCTTCAAAACAATAATTTTTGTTTTGAAACTTTCGGTGAAGCTGAGCATATATATTTCTTCATCAACTTTACGCTACTCGACCGGTCTTGCTACCATTGGGACTCGACCAGCTGGAAACTTAAGGAAGTGTTTCAGGCCAGTAAGACGTCGAGAGCCACACCAAATACACACCAATTACACACATATTTAATTTGTTTTATTACAAATTGGCGCCCAACGTGGGGCTTTAATTAGCGATTGGAAGGCCAATAAATTCTACCCAATCAATAGTTGGAGCTAGGCAACAGCTACAAAGCCAGAGAAAAGGGGACAACGACAATCAAAATGGCAGAACTTACACAAGAAGAAGCGGATAAGATAATGGAAATGCTTATACAATTGAGTCAGAAAATGGATGAGTGCCACGAATCAATGATGAAGCAAATGGATTCTACAAAAGAAGACTTGAGTAAGAAAATGGGGAGTGATAACCAGTCCTTGAAAGAAGAATTAAGTAGGATGAACAAGAACATGGAAGGGCTGAAGGAAGACAACCAGTCCCTGGGTAAGAAGATTGATGAAACCAATAAGAAACTGGAAGAGGACATTAAGGAAATAAGAGAGGACAGATTGATAAAGGAAGAATTAAGAAAGGAGAAGACCGAAGAAATAAAAAATGATAGCCAACCAGAACCAGAAGAAGTACTAAATGACAAAACGCACAAAACGCAGGAACAAGTAATGGTGGTACCTGAAATTGAAACTAACCGAAACCAGGAAAATATTAAACCAAGGAAAAGGAGAATGTATCCAAGAAATGTAATAAAAACGAAGGAAGAGTTGGAGATGATGAAACATGGGTTAATTGATGGCAATAATATCCCAATTACCTATGACAAAGACATCATGAATTCCAGGAATTATAGGAGGAGAATCGAAGTAATTTCCAAAATAATTTACCACAAGACAGTAGGGTACCAATGGGAAAGGACCAGAGGTAAACAGAATACGACATGTGGACAAGATCAATATCAGCGCAGAACTGGACAGTGGATTTCAGAAAGATGGAAATGTGATATCGTACCAGACTGTAATGACGGCACAGGTGAATCACCAGAATGTATTCCATTAGCGTGCCATCTAGGACAGTTCCAGGGTACGGTTAGACTAAAATATATTCTTTCAGGGTGGATATGTGATGGTAAACCAACTTATGGTGTTTCAGATAAACAAATAATAAGTGATAACCCAGATGAAGATCCTCCCAGATATTTGTCAGGTAACACAAAACATGGACCAGAGAAGTATTGGTGTATACAATATGATGATAGAGGGAACCAGCCCAGTAATTACAACGGCCCTAACAACCCGCCGCATAATAACCAGTTTATCGGTAATTTTAACGGCGTTAGGAATAACAACCCCTATCCATACAATAGAAACAATTTATACCAACATAATAATGTCCCATACAGTCAGAGAAATCCATATCCCAACAATAATGGTAACAGACCTTACCAACCTAACCGAAATTACTATCATGATAAATTTAGTAATAACAATAATAACAGTAATAATAACCGAGTGTCGCGCCCTAGGGTAAATTTTATAAGAGCAACTGAGATGATGGACCCTGGTTGACACAAATACCACACGACATCAAGAAAAGGGACGGATCATGATAACCGACTACGGCGAAAAACAATGTTGAAGAAGACGAAATAAATATCATTGAAAGGAAATGATATGAATAATAAAACATAGAAACAAAACTGGGTTTTTCTGAACGAAGACTATTTAAGAAAATGCACATTATAAATAAATAAGAATATGAGCAATGGAACGACATAAAGAAAATCGTCCATCTTCCTGGGTATATAAAAGAAAATTTATGAGAAAAGAAAAAGTGAAGATCAACTTATTAAAATATAAATAATATGGGCCAGTGTAGAGTACAATATAACCCCATATGTTGTGGTAAATGATAAGCATAACAATACATATGAGTTGAGGGAAATCGTTTCAGGAAAAATCAAAGGAGTGTACAATCAAGCTTCTATGAAGAAATATTATGAAGAATGAGTTGTGAGATTTAGAATTTAGGATTTTTATTTTAGAAATTCAAAAATAATGTAAGTACATCTTACAACCTAATATTTTGAGAAGAACATTTTGGAGAATTATAAGAAGGAATTTAGAATTTTATTTTGAAAAAAATTCTAAAATATGTAAGTACGTCTTATTACAACCTAATAATTTTGGAACAAACTTTATGGAAGAAAGGAAAAGAAAGACTTTTGAATTGAAATATAATTATAAAAATTTAAAATTGAGTAAGTACTTCTTACTACAACCTGATAATTTAGAACAAAACTTTATGGAAGAAAGAGAAAGAGAGGGAATTTTGAAGTTAATATACAAAAAATTTAAAAATAAAGTAAGACCAACTTACTATAACTAAGTTTATGAGAAAACTTTATGGTAAATAATTAAGAAGAATTTGAATTTGGAAAAATACCAAAATATTCAGAAATAATAGTAAGATCACATTAATATAAACAAGTCTGAATGAAACAATTCTGGGAATAAATGAATTAAACAGAATTTGTATGTTGATAGAACGTCAGAACTTTGAAACAAGATAAGATCAACATATTACAAGGATTTATGAGAAATATTTTTCAATTAAATAAAAAGAATAGTTTGAATTTTACATTAAAACTAACCAAGTTCCAAAAAATAATTATGTGTCAATTATGATTGAATTGAGAAGAAAATAAAGTGGTTAATTCAGAAAAGAGAATTAACGTTAATCCAGAATAAATGCTAGACATTCACAATAGCATTTGAAGGAGTAGAGAAGAAGAACAAAAAAGATTGTAATATGCCAGAGAAGAAAAAAAAATTTTGGAAGCAAAGAGACTGATTACCTATGAAACGATAATGAAAACAGTTAATTAAGAGCGAAGAAGAACAACTCATACCAAACAGATGGAGAAGATGATTTTGAACAAATGATAATAATAAGACCTATATGAAATGCAAAGAGAAGAAATACCACATGAAATATAATATAAATGAATTAATGTTAATGAATGCGAAGGCAGATTAATAACTTTCTAAGAGAAAGGAAAGAACCAAAATGTTTAAATAAAATGATCAATATAACAACCTGTATATCTAATGTAAAGATACAATGTTAAAAAATTAAATATAATACATTAAGACCATTCAAATAATGAATACGAAAGACTATTTATAAAGACCATGCTAATACTATGAATAACCAGAAGAAAGTATAAAGAGAATTCAGATGAAGAAGAAAGAGAGTTACACTGTAAACAGTAACCAGAATTATTAAAAGAAAGGTTTTCAACCATAATTAAATTAAATATATCAGACAAGTTAAGAGTTTTGGAAAAATATATATGTAATGAGTATAATAATGATTATGAAGATTTATTAAGATAGAAAATGTGAGATAATCTGAGAGACTACGAAGTGGAGAATCCAAAGATATTTTTATTAGTCGAAAATGAGACTACTTTTTATTTATTTATTCGATGACTGACTGAAGATAATTCCAGCAGCATTATGTTTTTGAGCAGGGATGGATATGCCCCTGTACTCAATTTATAGAAGTGGTGTACGGCCAGCAGAGAAGTAGCGTACAGTGCCCCTCTGATCTGCCCCAGCCCACGTGATAGGGAATGTTAGGGAATTAATATCCCAAGGATACAACACGAAGTTGATATAGAAAGAAAATGTATTACAATTATAATATATCTCAGAAGACACTAACTATCCGAAAAGGATCAGTAGTAAGACAAGTAACCATATATATAAAATCAATAAAACTCTAATATAAAAAAGTCGATATAAAAATGGAGAAGAAAATGAATTATAAGAAATGATGAAATTATCATAAGAAATTATTTCATCCATAAACATGTCTGAAATAATTACTTCTGGAGGGGAGCAATCTGTAGCGTGACAGATATATGCATAATATTGAATGGCAATTGATCATTAGAATAATGAAGTTATAATATTTAAATTTGGAAGAAAGCATTAAGTTTAATATAAATAGATTAATTCATAGCAACTGTGGAAAGAAATCATTATTATAAAGAAAATACAAGTTCAAGTAAAAGGAGTTACTAGTGATGAGTCATCCAAGACCAGTCTCATAACCAAAGGTTTTCAAGGTATAACCCAGGAAGGTAAAATAGTAAATAACAAAGCAGTACTGAATATGACCAAACCCACAACGAGGAAGAATAAATAGAAGAGAAACCCTAAAATAAGCCAAGATCAACCAATACAGGTTGTGTATGTCTGAAATAAAGAAGAAGATGGAGAAGATCCCAAGAAACCTGATGGCATCAAGAAGAAGATGGAGAAGATACCAGTCCCAGAAGGCAGGAGAAAAGAAGACTGAAGAAAGAAGAAGAGGGCAGCATCCTGAAGAAGATGTCATGCTCTTATAAAAGACACCCAAATCCCTATATCCCCAAAATAAATATCTAAAAACAAAAGTATAACGAAATAAAAACCACATGTATACAAATTTAAGAGAGAGGAGTGTATAAAGTAAAAGTTTCCTGTGAACTAAGATGAAACAATAATATAGTACCCATGGAACAAATCTCCATTGAAAAAACGCTAACCAATTTATTATGTTAATAAGACTATACGACCATTTAGCATTAACATAATATATAAGTGAAAGTGAACCAGTGATAGTTTTGGGTATTATAAAAAATGAACCTTGTGTTTCATTCTTGGCAATCACGAACATTGGATGCAATGAAATATGCATTTTTCAATGACTTAAAATGTGTACTGTGACAATATGTTGTTCATAAGACATGAATCTGTTTAAAATAACATTTTTGTTTTACATGAAAAAAGAAAAACAGATTTCATCGTGCTTTTTGAACGGTTCATACTATTTATTTGTTAATGACAGGGTACAATTCCCCAAAGACAAGGTATAAAAGACTGTATAAAAACTGTAGAATCCTACTTATAATAATAGTTAGAAATAAGAATATAGATATAAGGTTTTAATGTATATAGTACAAGAATGTTTAAAAATGTTTTAGATATAAGGCCATTTGTTTGGGTCTGAAACAACTAACATCAGAACTATAAAAATAGTTACCACTTGTAAATAGTAGAGAGTAATTAAGATGTTAGTTAGTACAAAACCTTTGTTGTAAACCATATTTACATGTTGGAAATGGGAATTTTGTTGCAAAATGTCTGATTTGAAGACAACCATTTATTTAAAAAAAAAATGTTCTTTATTCTGTTTAACTATTATTTGTATTGTAACCAATACTAATTGTTTTTGTGTAATTTGAAAACATGTTTAATTTATAATACTATTTGTAAAAAGTCAGAGAGGGTATCACACATCATATATTGTTTATAAATTATTTTGTAAGAAAAATTGTTAAAAAATCATAGGCCAAAAGAATGGAAACCAAACTTCATCAAAACAGAGAAATTGCTCAATTAAATGCAAATAAACAAAAGGGGTTTAGACAAAATAAACTTGAGATCATGCCATATAATTGCACATACCATTTAGAGAGATTTTAATAAATTATATTCAGAATTATGAATAAAAATAAAAATGACTAAACTCAGAAATTTAGACATGGGAGTCATATATTTCAGAATAATGTTTCAGAATACAACTAATTCAATTAATTACCAGAAAATAAGGGAATAGGAACCTTTTAATACAATATAGAATTATTAATATTAAATATAACTGATAAAATGGCTAAATTTATATAATGACAGGAAGTAAATTTTGATGTTTTGGACTCTTCAGAGTATACCCAAACTGAAAGTAAAATTACTATTTTTTGGACAGAAAACACTATAAAATGGCATTATTTAATCTGAAAATAACCAGAATGAACTGAAAGATTAATTTAAATCAAATCTAGTGAATAAAATTGACAAATAACCAAAGTTTAGGCATTCATATAGTGAAAATATAAAGTATTCACAGGATGTGAAAATATTTTTGAACAATGTTAAGGATAATATTATATGGGCTAAGAGTTTAATTGAAACTGAAGGAAACAGTTAGTTAATTATTGGTTTTTGAACGGTTAACATGACATACGTTTGGTAACGTGTATAACCTAACCTATAATAGACATACCAAGCGAATGTATAGTACGTTATTGTGAAATCGCGAGTGACTTGTAAAATACTTCTAAAACTATCATATTATAACAGAAACAATCAAGTAACACTCCATAACACAGAACAATATAAATTTACTCTGAAAAACACCACAAAACACAAGAAAACTGTGTAATACATTAACCCAAATTAGTGATGGAACCGGGGAAAGTGTTTGAAATAATAATTATACGGATACACTAAATACAACTCAGAAACAGTACACTAGACACTACACAACATTTTACAAGAGATTCGCAGACATCAGAACAGGAATACTACAGGAAAATCTTTTATTTGGAACGTCCAATATACGAATGACATCTCACTAACTTCACGGCAGCCATTTGCAATATTGGTCTCATCATTGCCAGAACCCCGCCTTCTTTGTTCAGCACAGCTGTTTGGGTGAAAACAATTATTATATTTACAAATTATTATTCAATGTCTGTGTTTATTAATAACTATTAATTTGATTGTAACGTTATACTTTTTAAATATTAGCCCGATTTCTCTGACTTTGGTAATAACTGGCTGTTTAAAGAACCCTATATAATTTTTATAACATATACTTGTAACTTTTTTCGATATCCTGAGAATCGATACTAATCGATAAGAGTCAATATTGCTGTTACTTAATAAAACATTAATACTTTTCAATACTTAATAGTTCTTTATTTCTTCAATAATACTAATTACCAATAATATAATTCTAATTGATAATCTACAAGGACTTTACCACCCGTAAGTGAAGATAACCTAAAAAATAGAAAGGTAAACAAATATCGATTGGTTTACAGACAGTCTTATGAGTGGTGATAGATTATTTAAATTATACTAAAACTTTAATAAAAATTTTCAGAAGAGCATTACACTGTTTAAAACTTCACAGCCCTATATTAATTAATTGCTCCTAATTAATTAATTAATAAAATTAAAATTTTTTTTTATTATTATTTTTTTTTATAAACATAATTTTTTTTTAATTTTCTTCAAAACAATAATTTTTGTTTTGAAACTTTCGGTGAAGCTGAGCATATATATTTCTTCATCAACTTTACGCTACTCGACCGCTCTTGCTACCATTGGGACTCGACCAGCTGGGAAACTTAAGGAAGTGTTTCAGGCCAGTAAGACGTCGAGAGCCACACCAAATACACACCAATTACACACATATTTAATTTGTTTTATTACAAATTGGCGCCCAACGTGGGGCTTTAATTAGCGATTGGAAGGCCAATAAATTCTACCCAATCAATAGTTGGAGCTAGGCAACAGCTACAAAGCCAGAGAAAAGGGGACAACGACAATCAAAATGGCAGAACTTACACAAGAAGAAGCGGATAAGATAATGGAAATGCTTATACAATTGAGTCAGAAAATGGATGAGTGCCACGAATCAATGATGAAGCAAATGGATTCTACAAAAGAAGACTTGAGTAAGAAAATGGGGAGTGATAACCAGTCCTTGAAAGAAGAATTAAGTAGGATGAACAAGAACATGGAAGGGCTGAAGGAAGACAACCAGTCCCTGGGTAAGAAGATTGATGAAACCAATAAGAAACTGGAAGAGGACATTAAGGAAATAAGAGAGGACAGATTGATAAAGGAAGAATTAAGAAAGGAGAAGACCGAAGAAATAAAAAATGATAGCCAACCAGAACCAGAAGAAGTACTAAATGACAAAACGCAGGAACAAGTAATGGTGGTACCTGAAATTGAAACTAACCGAAACCAGGAAAATATTAAACCAAGGAAAAGGAGAATGTATCCAAGAAATGTAATAAAAACGAAGGAAGAGTTGGAGATGATGAAACATGGGTTAATTGATGGCAATAATATCCCAATTACCTATGACAAAGACATCATGAATTCCAGGAATTATAGGAGGAGAATCGAAGTAATTTCCAAAATAATTTACCACAAGACAGTAGGGTACCAATGGGAAAGGACCAGAGGTAAACAGAATACGACATGTGGACAAGATCAATATCAGCGCAGAACTGGACAGTGGATTTCAGAAAGATGGAAATGTGATATCGTACCAGACTGTAATGACGGCACAGGTGAATCACCAGAATGTATTCCATTAGCGTGCCATCTAGGACAGTTCCAGGGTACGGTTAGACTAAAATATATTCTTTCAGGGTGGATATGTGATGGTAAACCAACTTATGGTGTTTCAGATAAACAAATAATAAGTGATAACCCAGATGAAGATCCTCCCAGATATTTGTCAGGTAACACAAAACATGGACCAGAGAAGTATTGGTGTATACAATATGATGATAGAGGGAACCAGCCCAGTAATTACAACGGCCCTAACAACCCGCCGCATAATAACCAGTTTATCGGTAATTTTAACGGCGTTAGGAATAACAACCCCTATCCATACAATAGAAACAATTTATACCAACATAATAATGTCCCATACAGTCAGAGAAATCCATATCCCAACAATAATGGTAACAGACCTTACCAACCTAACCGAAATTACTATCATGATAAATTTAGTAATAACAATAATAACAGTAATAATAACCGAGTGTCGCGCCATAGGGTAAATTTTATAAGAGCAACTGAGATGATGGACCCTGGTTGACACAAATACCACACGACATCAAGAAAAGGGACGGATCATGATAACCGACTACGGCGAAAAACAATGTTGAAGAAGACGAAATAAATATCATTGAAAGGAAATGATATGAATAATAAAACATAGAAACAAAACTGGGTTTTTCTGAACGAAGACTATTTAAGAAAATGCACATTATAAATAAATAAGAATATGAGCAATGGAACGACATAAAGAAAATCGTCCATCTTCCTGGGTATATAAAAGAAAATTTATGAGAAAAGAAAAAGTGAAGATCAACTTATTAAAATATAAATAATATGGGCCAGTGTAGAGTACAATATAACCCCATATGTTGTGGTAAATGATAAGCATAACAATACATATGAGTTGAGGGAAATCGTTTCAGGAAAAATCAAAGGAGTGTACAATCAAGCTTCTATGAAGAAATATTATGAAGAATGAGTTGTGAGATTTAGAATTTAGGATTTTTATTTTAGAAATTCAAAAATAATGTAAGTACATCTTACAACCTAATATTTTGAGAAGAACATTTTGGAGAATTATAAGAAGAAGGAATTTAGAATTTTATTTTGAAAAAAATTCTAAAATATGTAAGTACGTCTTATTACAACCTAATAATTTTGGAACAAACTTTATGGAAGAAAGGAAAAGAAAGACTTTTGAATTGAAATATAATTATAAAAATTTAAAATTGAGTAAGTACTTCTTACTACAACCTGATAATTTAGAACAAAACTTTATGGAAGAAAGAGAAAGAGAGGGAATTTTGAAGTTAATATACAAAAAATTTAAAAATAAAGTAAGACCAACTTACTATAACTAAGTTTATGAGAAAACTTTATGGTAAATAATTAAGAAGAATTTGAATTTGGAAAAATACCAAAATATTCAGAAATAATAGTAAGATCACATTAATATAAACAAGTCTGAATGAAACAATTCTGGGAATAAATGAATTAAACAGAATTTGTATGTTGATAGAACGTCAGAACTTTGAAACAAGATAAGATCAACATATTACAAGGATTTATGAGAAATATTTTTCAATTAAATAAAAAGAATAGTTTGAATTTTACATTAAAACTAACCAAGTTCCAAAAAATAATTATGTGTCAATTATGATTGAATTGAGAAGAAAATAAAGTGGTTAATTCAGAAAAGAGAATTAACGTTAATCCAGAATAAATGCTAGACATTCACAATAGCATTTGAAGGAGTAGAGAAGAAGAACAAAAAAGATTGTAATATGCCAGAGAAGAAAAAAAAATTTTGGAAGCAAAGAGACTGATTACCTATGAAACGATAATGAAAACAGTTAATTAAGAGCGAAGAAGAACAACTCATACCAAACAGATGGAGAAGATGATTTTGAACAAATGATAATAATAAGACCTATATGAAATGCAAAGAGAAGAAATACCACATGAAATATAATATAAATGAATTAATGTTAATGAATGCGAAGGCAGATTAATAACTTTCTAAGAGAAAGGAAAGAACCAAAATGTTTAAATAAAATGATCAATATAACAACCTGTATATCTAATGTAAAGATACAATGTTAAAAAATTAAATATAATACATTAAGACCATTCAAATAATGAATACGAAAGACTATTTATAAAGACCATGCTAATACTATGAATAACCAGAAGAAAGTATAAAGAGAATTCAGATGAAGAAGAAAGAGAGTTACACTGTAAACAGTAACCAGAATTATTAAAAGAAAGGTTTTCAACCATAATTAAATTAAATATATCAGACAAGTTAAGAGTTTTGGAAAAATATATATGTAATGAGTATAATAATGATTATGAAGATTTATTAAGATAGAAAATGTGAGATAATCTGAGAGACTACGAAGTGGAGAATCCAAAGATATTTTTATTAGTCGAAAATGAGACTACTTTTTATTTATTTATTCGATGACTGACTGAAGATAATTCCAGCAGCATTATGTTTTTGAGCAGGGATGGATATGCCCCTGTACTCAATTTATAGAAGTGGTGTACGGCCAGCAGAGAAGTAGCGTACAGTGCCCCTCTGATCTGCCCCAGCCCACGTGATAGGGAATGTTAGGGAATTAATATCCCAAGGATACAACACGAAGTTGATATAGAAAGAAAATGTATTACAATTATAATATATCTCAGAAGACACTAACTATCCGAAAAGGATCAGTAGTAAGACAAGTAACCATATATATAAAATCAATAAAACTCTAATATAAAAAAGTCGATATAAAAATGGAGAAGAAAATGAATTATAAGAAATGATGAAATTATCATAAGAAATTATTTCATCCATAAACATGTCTGAAATAATTACTTCTGGAGGGGAGCAATCTGTAGCGTGACAGATATATGCATAATATTGAATGGCAATTGATCATTAGAATAATGAAGTTATAATATTTAAATTTGGAAGAAAGCATTAAGTTTAATATAAATAGATTAATTCATAGCAACTGTGGAAAGAAATCATTATTATAAAGAAAATACAAGTTCAAGTAAAAGGAGTTACTAGTGATGAGTCATCCAAGACCAGTCTCATAACCAAAGGTTTTCAAGGTATAACCCAGGAAGGTAAAATAGTAAATAACAAAGCAGTACTGAATATGACCAAACCCACAACGAGGAAGAATAAATAGAAGAGAAACCCTAAAATAAGCCAAGATCAACCAATACAGGTTGTGTATGTCTGAAATAAAGAAGAAGATGGAGAAGATCCCAAGAAACCTGATGGCATCAAGAAGAAGATGGAGAAGATACCAGTCCCAGAAGGCAGGAGAAAAGAAGACTGAAGAAAGAAGAAGAGGGCAGCATCCTGAAGAAGATGTCATGCTCTTATAAAAGACACCCAAATCCCTATATCCCCAAAATAAATATCTAAAAACAAAAGTATAACGAAATAAAAACCACATGTATACAAATTTAAGAGAGAGGAGTGTATAAAGTAAAAGTTTCCTGTGAACTAAGATGAAACAATAATATAGTACCCATGGAACAAATCTCCATTGAAAAAACGCTAACCAATTTATTATGTTAATAAGACTATACGACCATTTAGCATTAACATAATATATAAGTGAAAGTGAACCAGTGATAGTTTTGGGTATTATAAAAAATGAACCTTGTGTTTCATTCTTGGCAATCACGAACATTGGATGCAATGAAATATGCATTTTTCAATGACTTAAAATGTGTACTGTGACAATATGTTGTTCATAAGACATGAATCTGTTTAAAATAACATTTTTGTTTTACATGAAAAAAGAAAAACAGATTTCATCGTGCTTTTTGAACGGTTCATACTATTTATTTGTTAATGACAGGGTACAATTCCCCAAAGACAAGGTATAAAAGACTGTATAAAAACTGTAGAATCCTACTTATAATAATAGTTAGAAATAAGAATATAGATATAAGGTTTTAATGTATATAGTACAAGAATGTTTAAAAATGTTTTAGATATAAGGCCATTTGTTTGGGTCTGAAACAACTAACATCAGAACTATAAAAATAGTTACCACTTGTAAATAGTAGAGAGTAATTAAGATGTTAGTTAGTACAAAACCTTTGTTGTAAACCATATTTACATGTTGGAAATGGGAATTTTGTTGCAAAATGTCTGATTTGAAGACAACCATTTATTTAAAAAAAAAATGTTCTTTATTCTGTTTAACTATTATTTGTATTGTAACCAATACTAATTGTTTTTGTGTAATTTGAAAACATGTTTAATTTATAATACTATTTGTAAAAAGTCAGAGAGGGTATCACACATCATATATTGTTTATAAATTATTTTGTAAGAAAAATTGTTAAAAAATCATAGGCCAAAAGAATGGAAACCAAACTTCATCAAAACAGAGAAATTGCTCAATTAAATGCAAATAAACAAAAGGGGTTTAGACAAAATAAACTTGAGATCTTGCCATATAATTGCACATACCATTTAGAGAGATTTTAATAAATTATATTCAGAATTATGAATAAAAATAAAAATGACTAAACTCAGAAATTTAGACATGGGAGTCATATATTTCAGAATAATGTTTCAGAATACAACTAATTCAATTAATTACCAGAAAATAAGGGAATAGGAACCTTTTAATACAATATAGAATTATTAATATTAAATATAACTGATAAAATGGCTAAATTTATATAATGACAGGAAGTAAATTTTGATGTTTTGGACTCTTCAGAGTATACCCAAACTGAAAGTAAAATTACTATTTTTTGGACAGAAAACACTATAAAATGGCATTATTTAATCTGAAAATAACCAGAATGAACTGAAAGATTAATTTAAATCAAATCTAGTGAATAAAATTGACAAATAACCAAAGTTTAGGCATTCATATAGTGAAAATATAAAGTATTCACAGGATGTGAAAATATTTTTGAACAATGTTAAGGATAATATTATATGGGCTAAGAGTTTAATTGAAACTGAAGGAAACAGTTAGTTAATTATTGGTTTTTGAACGGTTAACATGACATACGTTTGGTAACGTGTATAACCTAACCTATAATAGACATACCAAGCGAATGTATAGTACGTTATTGTGAAATCGCGAGTGACTTGTAAAATACTTCTAAAACTATCATATTATAACAGAAACAATCAAGTAACACTCCATAACACAGAACAATATAAATTTACTCTGAAAAACACCACAAAACACAAGAAAACTGTGTAATACATTAACCCAAATTAGTGATGGAACCGGGGAAAGTGTTTGAAATAATAATTATACGGATACACTAAATACAACTCAGAAACAGTACACTAGACACTACACAACATTTTACAAGAGATTCGCAGACATCAGAACAGGAATACTACAGGAAAATCTTTTATTTGGAACGTCCAATATACGAATGACATCTCACTAACTTCACGGCAGCCATTTGCAATATTGGTCTCATCATTGCCAGAACCCCGCCTTCTTTGTTCAGCACAGCTGTTTGGGTGAAAACAATTATTATATTTACAAATTATTATTCAATGTCTGTGTTTATTAATAACTATTAATTTGATTGTAACGTTATACTTTTTAAATATTAGCCCGATTTCTCTGACTTTGGTAATAACTGGCTGTTTAAAGAACCCTATATAATTTTTATAACATATACTTGTAACTTTTTTCGATATCCTGAGAATCGATACTAATCGATAAGAGTCAATATTGCTGTTACTTAATAAAACATTAATACTTTTCAATACTTAATAGTTCTTTATTTCTTCAATAATACTAATTACCAATAATATAATTCTAATTGATAATCTACAAGGACTTTACCACCCGTAAGTGAAGATAACCTAAAAAATAGAAAGGTAAACAAATATCGATTGGTTTACAGACAGTCTTATGAGTGGTGATAGATTATTTAAATTATACTAAAACTTTAATAAAAATTTTCAGAAGAGCATTACACTGTTTAAAACTTCACAGCCCTATATTAATTAATTGATCCTAATTAATTAATTAATAAAATTAAAATTTTTTTTTATTATTATTTTTTTTTATAAACATAATTTTTTTTTTAATTTTCTTCAAAACAATAATTTTTGTTTTGAAACTTTCGGTGAAGCTGAGCATATATATTTCTTCATCAACTTTACGCTACTCGACCGGTCTTGCTACCATTGGGACTCGACCAGCTGGGAAACTTAAGGAAGTGTTTCAGGCCAGTAAGACGTCGAGAGCCACACCAAATACACACCAATTACACACATATTTAATTTGTTTTATTACAATATTAACAATGATATTGAAAGTGGTGATGTAACTGAAAATGTAGTAGTAGAGAATGATACATTGAATAATAGTAGTGATAATGAGAGTTTAATGGGAGTAGAGGTTAATGAGGAGGTAATAGTTGTTGATGAGAGGGAGAGTGTGTGTAAGGAGAGTTTAAGCGAATGTGTAGAGCAGAGGGTAAAATTTCCCCTTATTTGTGATGAACCAGAGTGTTCAAAAGTGTTATTTTTGGGCAAGAGACCTTTATTAGTGAAAGATTTGAGTTGTTTATTTTTGTTGAATAATTTTGTACCCTCTGCATGGAATGAGAGAGAAAGTGTGATATGGCATTATGATGAGAGAAATTTAAATGGAGAGTTGTGTGTTGACAAAGAGATAGAATTATATAAACTAATGAGAGAGTATAACGAGTTGAAAGAGATGTTAAACTTACTTGTTAAAATAGAAAGTGAAGATTATTTTGATAATACATGTTTAAATAATAATAATTTACTTTATGAAGAAAAAATAACTGACTTGATAACGAATATTACTGATGGAGACTTAACCAATGTACTTAATGTTGACTTGTTTAATGATTATGTGGATAAAATAAATCAGTTTAGTTTGTATGGTTACAACACACAAAACAGTCATTTGTGTGGTAATAAAATTGAACGATGTTATGTGAAACCCCGTCTAAATTTTGACGATGGAGGTTGAGCCTTAAATTCACAATTGGACAATTTCAAATATATTAATATATGGTAATGACCTAGCTGATTTTAGATATTGATATTGAAGTGTGATATAACTGAATAATTATTGATGAAGGATTGTAAATACATGTTTAGTAAATTCATTTGTGTGTTGTAAAACGTTAGATAAATAATGTATGTATGTAGCAAAACTTGTTGTGATATTCATAATAATATTAATATTTTGCATCTTAAAATAAAATAATACATTAAATCCTGTAATTAAATATAAACTAAATAACTACAAAATTAGGAATTTAACATATAAAACAGTAAGTGGTAGCGGATAGATGTTCCCCACTTGTCCCAGTGGGGTTCGTCTATTTCAGGGACGCGCCCCTGCCCACGCGAGCCTTGGTTTTCTCCATGTACCCTTATTTCCGGAGGAAGCTTTGTCCCTACCTTTAGTCCTAGTTCTTGACCCTGTAATAATCCTTATCCCTTTTATCTTCCCGATTTCCCTAACCCTCCTCTTAGAGTAAACACACAAACAATAGTTACACAAATTGGCACACTTTTTGGAACCATTTGATTGCCTTAATTCTAAATACTACATTAGGGTAATCCTCAAAATTAAATAAACTGGTGTTATTTATGAATTGTAAACTCATCCCTTAATTAGGTAGGTAGTGGAGAAGTTTTGTGGCTGAGTAGACAAACTAAATAATAAATTTTGTATAGTTTAACCGAATTGTTGTGTATCGAGATGGGGCTGTAGATTAATGGTTGTGGTTCGTTTACTATTTTGGAAAAGGGAGTCAGGTATAGAAGTCAGTACCGTTAGGAGGGTAGTTCATTATATGAGTAGGGGTTCTGTTTGTCTTCCATCGCATCTCTATACACAATAATTCTGTACATGCAACATATAACCTATTTACAGGTAATTAAGAAAAAATAATAAGTATAAATATTATAATAAGTATAATATTAAGTAAGAAAATAATTTTGGAAAATGTTCTAAAGTAAACTTATGTAACCAAAGGGTTTAATTATTATTTTGTGGTACCTGCTATGTTAGGTTATGAGTACGGGGGATAAGGGTAGTTGGAATGTGATAGTGGAGGAATTTAAAGAGAGATTAGAACCAATGATGTAATGTTTGTAAAATTTATTGAAATTTTAAGAAAACTGAACAGTTAATCACGTAGAATCATTTTGAAAATTGTAATCAAAGTCATGGAAATTGTTTTGAATGTAGTAAGAGACGAAATTGAATTGTACTTGTCCCGGGAGTAACTTAATGTTAGTGGTGTGTGTAAATTCATTTTGATTCAAATTGAAATTGTAATTTTACATATTTTATACAGTAACTTCATACAGCTGTAATTAAAATCAAACTGTTTTGGGTGGAGACTGTTAAAGAATTTTCAAGTTAAACAAACAATTTAAAAGGGCCACTTTTATTAATGAATCAAAAATATATCTGATCCGAATTGGAATAAAAATGTAAGAGACAAGTATGTTATCTAAAAGAATTATCAAATCTGAAAAGTGTAATAAGCAGATATGGCAGTATATGATGTAACCAGAATGTTTAGACTATGCATGCTGAAACTGAGAATGTTTATAACTGTTGTTTATGAAAACAAGTCTGGCACACAAATGTAAACAGAAATGTTGTAGTCTGCTGAATCAGCATCTTGAGCAAAACCCTATTGTGACATAAAAGAATTAAAGTAAATTTTGTTAAAACAGTAATGAGGTAATTATTGTAACCCAGAGTTTGAGAAATTAAGTACCATTAAATTAATTTGGTATTCAAAGTAATAGAAACCATGATTTTTAACAATGAATTTAAATTTTTTTTGAATTTTAAAAGTTTTGAAAAAAAAAAAAAAATGGGATGTATACAATTTCAAATTTCAATAAATCCTAGAATTAAGTGACCAAAAACAATTGTCAAGAGTTAGTATCAGTGAGTATGGGAACATTTTGAAAAGATGTGTAACAAAATAAAAACTTGTCAATACAAGATGTGGGGATAATTTTGGGGGAAAGTTTGGTGCTCAATGAAGTGATAGAACAATGGAGTGTTGAACTGTATATGTAGAAAGTTTAGTCCAATTGTTAATAAATTAGTCAGCTATTAAGTGGCTATTGCGGGGGTTTGCCTGTGCTCTCGCTAATAGCGGAATGGGTTGGGGGTAACAGTGAGTGTTACCTCCATCGGAGGCCAAAAGGGCGATAAATGTGTGGCACACCTTATCCGTGTAAATTAAAGTGTACACACTGCCAAACTACTGTGTCGCACATAATAGTATTGATGTATAACAGGCAATTAAATTAAAGTTAGATTTCCTCGACTTTTCGGGCGGTTACTGTCTTACCAGCACTAACCGTGGTTTTGGCTAGTGGCCAGCTATGGTCATATCAAGTCCCGTGACCATAGCTGACTTGAAATTGGTACATATTAGAAATTCATTGGGGGGGTGACAATTAGAGGAAATCTCCCGGAACTATGGAACAGCGGCTGCCACTCTGCCCGCCTTGGGGTAGCAAGACAGGTGGTAGATCCGTCTTAAGGGTGTATGATTATATAACAAGAACATGATGATGTTCAATAATTTTAAAACTTAATAGCGGAAGCAGAGACACGGAGAGGTAAAACCTGCTCCAAAATATACAGTCTCTGTCGAAGCGCAAGGGCGAGACAGTCCTCCATAATTTGAAATAGTGTGTGTGGCTGGGAGGTGACGCAAAGGAGTCACGAATGTAAATTTTATAACATAACATTTTTATTCAAAGTTTGATCAAATAAAACTGCTTGTGCTCTGTTCAGGTAACTAGCGGCTTAGATATTTAAAAAATAAGGTGTTCATGCTATAATTTTAAGTGTATTATTTTATTGTTGTCTGTTAGATAAGCATTGATAAGAATATGTATTTTCATTATGTGTGTGTATTTTTTTTCTAAGCCAATAATTAAATCGTCTGGCAGGTTAACATAAATGACCAAAATCAGAAAAAGGGGAAACAATGAGGGTAGAAGGAGTATTGATAAATATATATTTCATATAATTTGTTCAATGGTGAGATGTATTTTCATTGTGTTAGGAGGATCAGCTGATCAGCAATAATACGTCACTGGTATATTAGTTATAAATGTTTTAAGTAATTAATGTCCAAGGTAATGTTTAATGTATTACAGATATTTTAAAGTAATGATAAAAATAATTTGCTACAATGAGAAAGAAAGTAATAATTTGTGAAATCTAATAAGAGATAGTTTTGGGTGATAAATATTGTATGGGACACATATATCTGTCCAAGTTGAAATCAAAGTTGAATTTGAAATAGTAGAGATGAATATGATAATGTTGTTTTTGAGTTAATGTAATGTAACAGAATTTTGTGAAATATAGATGTTGACACAGGAGTAATGGAGAAGAATTGTAGAGTTTTGAATGATATATTGTTGTTTATAATTAATGAGGCTATTTTGTTGTATTTGTAGTAATGTAATGAGATTGAGATTTTTGGGGATGGCAATTTTGTATTAGGGGGTAGTGTATTTGGGGAGTCCGCAACAAGGGTTGGGACGGGATAGGGATAGATTTTAGTGGGGAAGGGGCCGCCTTAGGTAGAATCCAGGCCGCCAAATAAGGGAATTGAGTTTTGGGTAGGGGAAACACGTATCCTAGGTACAAAGGGTTAGAGAATATTTTTTTTATATATTGGGAGAAGGTGGCGAATTGTGTTTAGTGATAAGTGGGGTTTAGTGTGTTTTGGGGTAGATGTTTTGGTAGAGATGGGTGTCATGATAATTGAAGTTCATTAATATTAGAGTCAGAGAGAGTAAAGTTTATGTATGCATAGAGATCTAATACAGTAAATGAGAATAAATAATTTACATCACCCACAGTAGATTAACGTAAGATTGTTGAATAAAAAGAGACAAATTTATGATAAAGAATATAAAACTTTTATTTTTTTCGAAACCAGTGACAGAATTTTAATAGAATTGAAAATAATGAAAAGTCAAGGATTGTTTATTATACAAATGTCAGTTTGATGATTATTTATATTAATATTTTGTTTATTTTAAATACTTTGTTTTGTTATGTTTGTATTTCAAGATAGGATTTTACAGATGTCAAATGTATTTCAGATAGAAATCATACATAACATATGTAGGTCAAGGGTTTTGGACTTGACCTAGTTACGATCAGCTGATGAGGTCATACACCTACTAAGCCAGTATAGCAGGAAGTTAAGTTTAATTTGTTTATTTAATCACTTTAAACCAGTTTTGAATAATTTCTAAATATAAATGAAACCTTTGAACAAATTTAAATTTTGTTGAATTTAAAAATTTTTGGAAATTTGAATTTTGAAAAAAAAAAAAAAAAAATTTTTTTTTGATTTTTCGCCTGCCAGCGAACGCATATTTTAGGTAGGGATTGTTTTATTATGTGTGTATTTACCATGTTTTGTTGTTTTGTTGATTGTTTAGTTTACTGATTTCTTGTATTGAACTGTATTGTTAGACTAAGACATGTTAGGTTAAGGATTTGTTCAAGTAGAGAAAACTCTTAATTCAAGTCATTTTAAAGGAAACAAAAATATAATGAAGAGAATTTTTTTGAGCATATCATTTTTTTTGAACTTTGAATTTTTTAAAAAACTTTTGTCAATTTTAAAGAATTTTTGTAATTTTTCAATTTCACAATGTATCATGTAATGTGAGTATGTGTGAGCCCAGTATTTGCTAAAGGCAGCCCAGCTTGCAAAAAGGGGAAACATATCGGCGGAGGAGCTGGAATAATTTTAGCCAGGGATTGAGAATTTTTGGGGGTAGCATGTTAAAAGGCGAGGTGCCCTGTGGTGCGAGTCTGTTCGATTTCTCGGTGTTGGGATCTCTTACGGAGAAGTCCAGTGATCTTGTTCAGATGAGTCCAGAGCCGCTGAGCCAGGGGGGGGGTCGTGTACCCATGAGATTAAGAACCAGGGGGTTGTTGGCACCAGTTCCTCACCGGTCCTCTTCGGGGTTTGTCGATGAGATTTCTTCTGTTATGAACAGCAGAATTCTCATCGAGGGGGTATTATTGTAGCGGGTCAATTTTTGGGTGTTTTTTATTTTTACCGTATGGGGCATGAACATTTTTATTTATTTCATTTTGGGCGGGCTTGTAAAAAATTATGAAAATTTGTGCAACGTATTTTTCCGTGTAGCAGAACGATGTTGAGAAACAGTGAAACAAAGCAGTAAGACGCAGGTGTTATTGTGTAACGCGACGAGCGAAGCATTTACCCCCTTCAAACTTCTCAGAAATCTGTACTTGTGTAGCCACACACAGACGCAACTGTATCACCACAAACTCGAGTGACGCATCGAGCCACCAAACCGGATGTCCTGGGACGAGTAAACTTCAGCAATGCGCTTTTGAGCGGCAGGAAGTGCTGTTTACGTCCGGTTCCTACCATGACGTCAGCCTGTGCCTAATTGAAATCAGTGACCATGTTAACCAAAAAACTACATGCATAGCATGAGTCGAAACTGTGATGACTAACTGTAAGGCATTGATGTCCGTCGTCTCAACTAAAATGCTCAAGGAGTGGGGAGCAGGGAGACGCTGGCAGTCTTTGGCTGACTTTCGACTGCGCAGGCAGTCCGTTAAACGGGGCTCAAAAAATAAAACTTTTCTAAATTAAAATTCAGTGCAGTAAATAAAATGAAGTGCGGCTAATCTGATACAACAAAGAAGAACCAATATAACTATTTTCGGACACGACTAAATACAAAATGAAAAAATTAAGTGCTCAAGTTATAAACGCGTGCCGGCAGGGAGAGGTTTTTTAAAAATGTTAAGGGTTTAAATAATATTCTGTGTGAGTGGTGAGTGGCAAAGCTGGGCTGTTTATTTTGTATGAATTATAATTGTATTTGTTAGAAATGATAAGGTAAGTTATAGTCTGTAAGTCTGTTAATAACAACATGCACGAGTTGCATCATCTTTGACTAAATGTAATTCTATTCAATCTCAATAATGGAACATTAAAATTATCAATTCTCTTCATATATGAGTTGTGTCAGTGCTTGCGTAACCTCTTAGACCATGTTTGTATCTAGGTACATGTGATCGAACCTTGCGACCCTGTAAGAGCTATCGTACCGGTAAGTAAGAGTAATTTGAAATTCGGTTGTAATAATAATAAATGTGATTGATTAGTACGTCACACTAGATGCAAATTCCTCAGCTTTGGCTCTGACGAGGGGCCCACTGACTGGAATTTTTTTGTCCCTTGCTTGCTTAAACCACTTCAATACACATTCATCCACATCAGGATTTTCTGGTCCTCGCGCTCTTTTCCTATCTTTGTCGCTGGCTTTACACACACTATTCAAAATCTTCTCTTTATTTTTTAGATACGCTGACAGTGTATTTGGCGGTATCCCGAATTCCTTAGCAATTTCAGATTTATTTTTTTGTCCCTTTTCCACTTCCCGAATAACGGCAACTTTTTCGGCAAATGTCAATGTTTTGTATTGGGTCCGTGTTGGTTTTGAAAGGGCCATGATGAACACACAACACAATAAAACTGCACAGGAAGCGTCACTAAAACACACCAGTCTGTATATACAGTACTGTATAAAGAAAGGAACGGTCTCTCACTACAGGACACAGCTCGCACAGTAGAAACTCAAAAAGACTTAACCCTTCCACGAATGCAGGCAGCCTGAACTGAAAGCAACAGTGAGGGTGGCTGACTGACGAGGGGTGGAACAAGGGACAATGGCAGACGGTACCGTTACACGAGCCAGTCACGTGTCATCGCAAGATACTGGCGCCAATTCCACGAATTTGACACAAAGGACAAGCGTCTGTTCACAAAGGGCGATGCCTGCTTGTCTGTTTCCAGTCGTGTCTCTATTGTTACGTGGTCTATGTTAAAGGATGAGCTTAATAAAGTTAAAGACTGTGAGTGTTATATACATTTATTAATGAACAAACAATCATAAGATTAAATTATGTATTACCGACTCTATTCTGCGGTACCGAACAAGACAACTGCCGACATACGGTATCGATACGTTACATAAACATCGATACCCATATCAATGTCTCCCCCCTTGATTTATAGTTTTGTTTACAAAAATAATAAATCGTTAAAACATAATCCTAATCCTAGTAACTCAAAATGAGTTTGTTATACTTCAAACAACATTAAATTTCATTACACTACTTAGTTACAGCTCAAACCCCCTTTCACAAAAGAAAAACTAAAGTTTCTTACACCTAACACCTAAACCTAACACTTATACAAAAATTGCATTGATATAAAGCATTCATTGGTTATATAACATTAGCAAGTTACACTATTAGCATACAACAACACAAATCCAAATGCACATAACCTACAAACTAACAAATATATCATTGTTTATAATTTTATTTTTGATCACCTAACTTAGATGATTAACAAATTATTCTCATTAATTATTGCTACAAAAATGACACTTAGTAGCATTAACTTTACCAAACCAAACAAAAATTACAAAAAAAATATAAACTACTTATTGTTCAAAGCTGCATTTCTATGAATAATAAATTTGTCTTTACACAATGGTTTAGTCAACATATCAGCTACATTAAAGTCTTATTCACATATTCTACATCAATTTATTTTTTAATATACAAGTTTATAATAAAATGAGCTCTAATATCAATGTGCTTACCTCGTTTAGAGTTCTCAAAAGTTTTAATCACAGATATTGCACTACAGTTATCTACTTTAATAATAGCTGGTTGATTATATCTTTCACCAAACTCACACAGTATTCCTTTTAAATTTACAGTCTCTTGAGCTGCTGGGGATGCTGCACAATACTCAGCTTCCATTGTTGACAATGCGACACAAGTCTGTTTTTTGGAAAACCATGAAATTGGATTCGAACCATCGAAAGCTATAAATCCACTTACACTTTTTCTTGAAGTCTTATCACTAGCCCAATCAGCATCACTGAAGCACTGCAAACTTGAGTTATTTTTTTTTCAAATTTTAATTCCAAATCCTTAGTATTACTCAAATATCTCAATACTCGCTTTGCTGCTTTCCAGGTTTGATCCGTTGGCTTGTCCAAAACACGACTCAAGCATGAGACGGCGAACGACAAATCTAGTCTTGTTGTTACAGCGATATACATTAGACTACATACCAATCGTCGATATGGAACACTTAAATTCAAATCAGTTTCTTCAATTTTAAAACCAACTCCCATTGGTGTGACCACACTGCGACAATTCTTCATATTAAATTCATTCACCACACTGTCAATTATTTTACTTTGAGTCACCATAACACCATCTTTATTTCTACGAATTTGCATGCCTAGAAAACAATTGGCTTCGCCCAAATCTTTAACTTTAAAATTCTCAAACAGAATTTGTATTAGTTTATTTACTTCAACAAGATTACCTGTTATGATAGCATCATCAACAAACAATAATAAGTACACATTATTTGAACAATATAGACAACAATCATATTTTGATCTACGAAAACCACTTTGTTCCATAATTTGATTAAATTTGTCATTCCAGCATTTAGGAGCAACTTTTAAACCATATAATGCACGGTTTAATTTAAAAGTTTCTTCTAATATTTTAACACCTTTAGGTCTTTTAATATAGACATCTGATTGCAGAACTCCATTTAAAAATGCTGTAGGTACATCTACTTGTCTTAACACCCAGTCATTATTGTTAGCTGCTTGAGACAGAAATATTCTAAGTGTTGACATTCTGCATACTGGAGCATATATATACTTGTCATTTTCATCAAATGGTACCTGAAATCCTCTTGCTACTAACCTCGCCTTCTTGGTCCCATCTTCTTTGATTTTTAGATCCACTTTGTATCAATTGCTACTTGTCCATCAGGTAATTTAGTAGGAGTCCATGTACCGAGTCACTTGTGATAGTCTAATTCAGAACTTACAGCATCCTTCCAGTCTTCTGATTTAATTGCTTCTTCGTACGTTTGAGGTTCCTCTGTCCGTGTTAACATACAGTAGGCTGTATACAATTCAAAATCTTGTAAATAAGAAGGTGCTGTTATTTTTCTTCCTGATCTTGTAGTTATACTTTCATCATCATCTAAAGTTTGCATTTTTCTTGCTTCTGACTTGCCTTCAGTTATACTAGTTTCTTCTTTAATTTCGGCCTTGCTTTGATCAGCTGTCGACTCACTTTCAGGGTTACTCAAGTCTGGTACCAGTGAGTTACATCCAAGATCTTGGTAATGCATTATGTTCTCATCAAATCTTACATCTCTGGAGCGAATTACCTTTTTTTTTCTGGTAACCACAATCTGTAACCTCCACCACAATAACCAATCATAACTGCTTTCTCTGTTCTCGGATTGAGCTTTCTATTTTTAGGAAGTAGTGTCTACCATGCTCTACAACCAAAGATTTTCAGTCTAGATATATCGTTCCTGCCATGCCATATAAGCGATGGAGTTTTGCCTTTTTCAAGAGTTACAGTTGGTGATCTGTTTAATTCATAAGCACTACATCTTAAAGCCTCTCCCCATAATGGTTTAGGTACACTTGAATCTATCAATTTAGTTCTAACCATATTCAGCAAAGTACGGTTCATCCTCTCTGATTTACCATTCATTTGTGGGCTGTAGCTCATGGTATATTCTAATTTAATTCCTCTAGATCTTGCAAAAGTTTTAAAATTATTTGAAATGAACTCCCCTCCATTGTCCATTCTCAAACGTTTAACAAATGTTCCATGCTGTCTTTCTAATTCAGCAATATACTCTACAAGATTTTCCCGTGCCTCATCTTTTGTCTTCAATAAACGTACGACCACAAACTGAGAAAAATCATCTATTATTACTTGAAAATATTTTTCATCATCTATAGTAGCTGGACTAACTGGCCCACAAATGTCAGAATGAATTAGTTCACCTATGTAATTGGAAGTTTTAAATTTCTTATAGAAAGGCAGTCTTGTTGCTTTTCCTTCCATGCACAGAGCACATTTATCTTTTATTTGAGGCAAACCAAGTTGTCTCAATCCCTCATTGCTTAGGTGACCTAAACGCCGATGCCAAGTATTTTCAGAGATAACTGACTGTCCAAAATTACATTGTTCACTTTCAAGCACATAACCCTTCAATAGATATAAACCTTTTTCATAATCACTACAAATTTTGAAATTCTTTCCTTTGATTACTAGATGCTTTTCATCAAAAATTATTTGATAACCTTTGGAAACTAATTTGCTAATGGCCAACAGGTTGTGTTTCAACCCAGGCACGACTAATGCCTCAACATTTATCACCTTATTCTGGCAAAATAAGCGCAACACTCCCTTCATAGAAGATTTCATTTCATCTCCGTTAGCAATGAAAATAGTCACTTCATGATCTAATTTTTCAACATGGGTCATTTTATTTATAAGTTCTTCTTTCACCATGTGATTACTTGCTCCTGAATCAATAATAAAAATATCACTGCTAGCTAATTTAATATTAGTGTTCTTATTATTATTTATGGCCACAAAGGTAATTTCAGAAGAAGTTTTGGCCACTTCACTTTTAACATTATTAAAATGCAAAAATCTACCCTTACCTCCCCTCGGCTATAACCTCTAGGTCCTCTTCCACGACCACAAGAATTTTTCTTTGGACAATGGGCAAAAAAATGACGCTTATCACCACAATTATAGCAACCACTGCCAGGACTGGCTGCTTTGAAGCTTATTTCCATCAAATCACTTTTAACATTTATTTATTATTATATTTTGTTTTAATTTTCATTTCCTCATCTAACAACCGAGCTTTGACAAAATCTATTTTAATGTCAGGCAATGTCTCTAGAGCAGTTATAACTGTATCACTAACTGTGTGCTCTTTTGATAAAGGCAATAATAAATGACATACCTTGTCTGAGTCATCAATCTTCGAACCTATCTCTATATAGTGTACCTATCTCTTGAATGGTCTTCTAACTTATCTCTATATCCACATTTGAGATTAAACAATTTTCTCCACAATGTCAACTTCGAAAACGTACTTGAACGGACAAATATAGCTTGAAGAGCAATCAACATGTCTTTCGCAGTTTTTGTGTCTTTAATTATGTCTAGATGTTTATCTGAAACCCCTTGTATAATTATTGCTTTTGCTTTCGCATCATTAATGATAAACTCTTTCTTCTTAGTGGTGTCGGTAGGCGGGTCCATATCCAAGACATCAATTATTTGTTCCTTTTCCGATACCGATCTGATACAGAATTTCCAGTTGTTAAAATTATTGCCTGATAGCACAGGAACATTAATATTAAAGCCTGACATGATTCCAGTTACTGAGAAATTCACAATTACACGATAACCTAATTGTAGGTTAACCACGTGCAACACTTTTATCTGAAAACACTACGACTACGCACAATTTTTCGCGACTACTTTTACGTTTCTGGGCCCATAACCTGTTAAAGCTGAGCTTAATAAAGTTAAAGACCGTGAGTGTTATATACATTTATTAATGAACAAACAAACATAAGATTACATTATGTAATCTTACAGATTACATTAAGATTACTGACTCTATTCTGCGGTACCGAACAAGACAACTGCCGACGTACGGTATCGATACATTACATTAACATCGATACCCATATCAATATCAATAACTAAAAGTCTAGCCCATACTGCAGGCGATTTTTTGTAGTTTGAGCAAAATTTTTATTTCAAATTAACCAAAAAAAGTTTGAATTACAGACAATGTTTTTGCACGGTTTTACATAGGATATTCAAGGGACCACAGTAAAAGTTCGAATTATCCACGAATTTGAATTATGCACGTTCGAATTAGCCAAGTTCTACTGTATTACTTAAGATTCAAAGGGGGGTAGGGGAGTTGACCTTTGCTTTCTTTTTCTGACAAAGGCGATGATCCAGAAGAACACTTACTTAAGACTAACAAAATACTAGGTAAAAGACACAATCAATTTGTAGTATAAAACTCATTCCACTTGTAAAATAATGATATGAAATTTTTCAAATCTTACATGAGCAACTGGGAGGGGAGTTGGATGTCTTTTTATTTATGCTTATGTAGGGGGGACATAACATTATAACATGAATAAACATGTGTTTACATGATACTTGAACACTGAACAGCCCTGTAGTTGGTGTAACCACATACCAGAAACTATCCAGGTATACAAGCTTGAAAATGACCAATCTACAGCAATTTAAACCACAAGACCAGATATTGGAATACATACATGGTAACGTGGTTTACTCAGGGGCGAGCCGCCCATGTGTGCAATGTGTACAGCGCACACAGGCGCCAGGTACTCAGGGGCGCCTAAACTGTCGGCGCCTTTTAATGAAATGAAATATTTGAAAATGGCATAATTGGTATAATACCATTATCAATCATTATCGAAATGTATATGAGGTAAAGTTGAGAAAAGTGCAATATTTACAGACATCCGTCCATGGCTTTTAATTAACGTTTGAATTAACCTAATGTTTCTTATCTGTCAGATTTTTTTATACTATTATACCACAGTGATTATACGTTACGTTACCTATCATCAAACGAACGAGGCGCGGTTGTCGGTTGTCGCTATGTTTTCGTAAGTGCGACAAGGAGATAATGCAAGCCGGTGCGATTCGAGCACGGGATTCACAGGATTGAGGCGGGAATTCCCCATTTCGTAGTATTCCCCATTTCATAGTATTAGTCAATAATAAATAGTGAAAGAGTGAGGGCGCGCCGCACGTGTAAATACCGTCACGGCCTTATTATTTAATAACTAAACTTTAAACTACTTTAATTGTATTGTATTTTATTATTGATAATTGAAAATGTGCGATGAAGATAAAAAAAAGAAATTATCTGGTTACCAAAATCTTATAAGAAAAAGAAAAAGAGAAGAGGAACGAGATAGAAATTCAACAAAAATTAGTAATTATTTTACGACTCTACCATCTACTTCCAAACAATTATCTGAATGTATTGAGAGCAATCAATCAATTCAAGATGTGGTGAGAACTTCAAAAAATACTTCATCTTCATGCAGTGGTAAGTGTTGAAAAATTGGAAATAGAAACTGAGTTTGAAACTTGCAGACCCCTAAGGCGACGAAAGAGTCCAAAAACGTTTGATTATGAACATGAAGACCAGGCAGCTCAAATTGACTCGAAAACCTCTTTCAAGGTTAATATCTACTTTTACATTTTAGATCACGCTCTAATGTCAGTGAAAGAAAGGTTTGATTTGTTATTTAGCCATGAAAACGTATTTAGTTTTTTTTTTAACTCAGCAATGTTCAAGATAAAAGCCAGCTTATCATTAACTGTAATCGTTTACAGGAAAAACTTTCTGCGAATGATAGTTTGTGTGATATAGATGCTGATGATTTGTGCGAGGAAATTATATCATGTCAGTCTCTTTTTAAAGATTTTGACAATGATGTGATAAAAATTCTGGAATTTATATTTTTAAATAATTTAATAGCCATATGCCCTAATATCACAATATCATTACGAATTTTGATAACAATGCCAGTCACAGTAGTAAGCGCAGAAAGATCTTTTTCAAAATTAAAATTAATAAAAAATTACTTACGTTCAACAATGAGTCAGGAAAGATTGTCTAATTTGGCTGTAATATCAATAGAAGAGAACATATTAGAATACATAGATACTCACGACATTATTAAAGAATTTTCAAATAGAAAAGCTAGAAGAGTTGAAATTTTATAACTCTGTTCAGATTTTTAATCAGCATGAGTCTTTTTTAATCTTAATTTTTACTAATGTTATAAATATCAAAACCGAGACACATAGCGATAACTGACAAGGGTGAAAACGAGAGAAAAATAGGAAGCAACATTTAGTTGTTACTTATACTTAAGGACATAACCTTTAATCTTTTATAATTTGTATTTAAGTTAAATTATTAGGTACCTAATAAATAATTTTTATGTAATATGAGTTTTCTTTTTGTCTATTTTTCCAAATGGTAGCGAAGTGGTTCACTCATTTACAAAATCAAAGAGGCGCTTCATTGGTTTCGCGCACAGGCGCTGACCATGGTCGGCGCGGCACTGGGTTTACTACAACAGTCATCAAATTTTATGACCAAAAATATGAGGTACTGGGAAAGATTCTTAAATGAGATCATTATAGAATGCAAAAAACCATGTCTTTAATAGAAATGAAGAAAATGGACTCCTGTGGAGAAAAACCTAAGGACAAAAAGTCTGATGGATTATTAGACATTTGTATAGTCACTACCCATTCAGAGCAAATATTGTGGAAGGGAAGCTTTATGAAAAGAATGTACAAGAGTGCCCAAAACTAAAAGACATTTGCCAGGTAATGACAAAGTAAGCTCATATAATTTCGGCGCAATGTGATAATCTGAACTTTATTATTATGAATTATCAGTAATATGAGTAGAAAACAAAATCAAAATGTTTTACTGAATAGGTGAACCAAAAGTTGTAGGATTTATTTTAATGAGTGCTATTTGGACAAAATATTGTAATCTAGTTCTGTCTTTAAATACTAGACAGAAGTACAGTAGTGTAGTGCACAGCGGTACAGTAGTTTAATTTAAAAAGATTTAAAAATCAATAAATACAAAATTGTCTTGTTCTTGACACAAAAAGCATATTAAATGCAGTTCCTGCTGTATCATTGCTTACATCGGTATACTGAATTACTTATTCAAATTAATATCTTGAATATTCAGAGCCTGTTACTGTACTCATTTTACATTTTATGAATGTTTGGATGGGTAAGTTACCTGCGAAGGAAGACTGACATCAATCTCTTTTCTACTTGTCTAATCTGTTATTTATATTTCTTCTATTGTGCTTTCCTTCTCATATGCCATTTCATTCTCAATACACAACAAAATTCTTACCAGTCTATTTATAAATATTCCATCATACATTTCTTGAAAACATAAGAGAACAGAAGGATCAGTGCATAAATAGCCCACTTACACCAAAATTATCAAAAAAGCCTAGGAGCTGCCTATTTTAATCTCTTGTTTAGGCAAAATATAGTAAATTAAACAATGAACTTCATACACCTGCTTTTCTGTTCCTACAAATATAAAGGAATGTGACTTATACATTCTGATAATACATATCAGATTACATATACGGATTGTTATACATTGGGCTGTATATCTTAATAAACCATGTATTCACAAACTGGTTTTAGTGTCAAAGGTAAATTAACCCTAGGGGCAAAAGAGGAAGATTTCCCAACAGCATTATGCACAAAAGAGCCTTGGAGGTGGGTCTCTGAATGAAACCCAGATCACGACCAGAGTCTCAAAGGTCTTACGCTACAGAACGCTGGTAATGTTCTTCCTTTGGGACCGGAATAGGCGACTTATCTGTTCCCTGACTGAAGAAGGTTTTAAAATTTTCATTATTATAAGCAAGTCTTTATTAACAGCTTACACACTGCAAATAAGATAGCATAAAAGGGATCTGATGATCTGACGTAAATGCACTTACCTTAAAAAATTATTTGCAAAAACATAAAAAACCTTTCATACTTAAAACTTCAAAGCATTTAAAACTTATACTACTACTATTACTGCTACTACTACTACTACTACTACTACTACTACTACTACTACTAATAATAATAATAATAAAATAATAACAATACCTAAAATATTCGCTGCGAGCAGCTAAAATCACTTTATGTGCATGGAAACGTTGGTCATCTACTTTAAGAGTTATATCACTGTAGTCCTCATTTAAGTAAAGGCCACCAATATGTTCTGACAAATTGTTCATATGATCAATTTCACCTGTGGGAGGTGAGGTACGGCCCATATGATGGTTGCTGCTCATTGCAGCCCTTTTCTGAAAAAAAGGAAGAAGATTCATAAAGTGCTGATTGGACAGTAGCTGCTCATAAGCTAAAAAAAGCATTCTTTTTATTACAGAACAAACTCATAAAATTAAATTAACATAATTATCAGAACTCATATACATTAACAAGTGGTGAGGAAAGTAGTTAATACACACAGTTAGGTATTTCAGATAATACAATACTACTTTCGTATTGAGTACAATCTATCTACATTATGTATTTTGGTTATTGTTGTCCTACAATTTTGATTTGAAAATCTGGAAAATGTTGGAATGTCAAGTCATGGTCAGAAATATGGAAAATTAACATAACAATGATACAAGAACTGGAGACTGAATACAAAAACATGGAAAAGGCTATGTTATGAAAAGCAAGAAAAACCAGAAAAACAATTTAATTGATACACAACAGAACTAAAATGGATAACATCAATTACAGGAATACAAAATTAATGGAGGAGGGTAGGACATTTGCTAGATGAGAGTTACAAAGGTTGCTAGACTGTCGAGTCTAGCAAGTGACCAGTCCACTGTCCAGTCTACCACCAAGTGATAGACTTTTCTAAAGGCGCAGATTATCTGGTTAACTGCTGTGATATAGTAAACCGGACAAGGTGTGCTCTGGGGAGAAATCACTGCAGAATGACTGTGGAGTCAAACACACTGATGAGCAGACAATTGGTAACAATGATAATGATTACGAATCTAATAGCAATGATCTAAAAACATACCAATACCTTGGCTTTATGGGTATGGTGATGGAATCAGACCACATTTTGTACATCAACATCCTGTTTTGTATTTTTGAAACACTTTATACTTGGTTTGTCTATACAAATTACAAAAATTCTCATGTTCCCTTGAGAAAACATAATTTTTCGGTGAAACATATTTTATGCCAGATTGGTCGAGTTCTTTTTAAAAGTATTAGAACTGGTCTCATATCAGAATTGGTAATTAGCAACATGCATTAGTTTTTGATGAGAAATTTGTATTTTCACTCTCTTTATAATGTCAAAAGGTTCAATTGTTAATTTTACAATACTGGAACAAAGTTTATATATATTGTAACATGACATAATCAGTGCCCTGCCCTAATTAACAAAAATAGTAATTTTTCAATACAGGTCAGAATATGTCACCTCACAGAGTCCACCAATTAAATAAAAAGCCTTTTTCTATGTCAGACAATGTAGAAACAAATGAAAGGTACAATACAAAAGTATTGTCAGTAAATATCTTGTAATTTATAATTAATAAATGTAAGAAAAAAAAACTGTGCTAGTAAAAGAGAGTGGGGAGCAAGGCAGTTAGTTATTTGGACAGAAAAAAATAACAATCCCTTCAATTACCCCAAGTGTAAACAAATAAACTAAATAAACCAAAACTAGTGTGACACAAACTGTGTCAAAAATGTAGTAAGTGTCCGTGCAGTGGGGACAAGATAAACTTATATTATTTTTTGTTGTCATTAGGATTAAAAATGAACTAAAATAGAATTGTATCATTTTTTGGAAGTGTTGTGTAAAGACTAGACAGTATATTGGTGTTTATGTTTAACTATCAAGGCTTATAGATAAATGTTGTAAATTGTATTACGCCTACAGGCTAGATAAACACTTAAGTTCAAAACAAACAATTCTAGAAATAACCAGTTAATAGTGATTCATAGAATTGAAGAATGCTATCAAAGTTATATTAAATATTTTGTAATGATTTGTTAATGTTTGAAGTTAAACTTGGCCATGAAGCAATACCTTCGGGTAAAATGTTAAAATATTTTGTTACAGTTATTGTTATGGTACATCCAGGGTTCAAAATAGATAAATTAAATAACAAGCTATGTAAATTAGAAAAAAATGCTAAAGAAATGAAGCTTAGGGCCTAGTCCAATAATGCAATGTAAAGAAAATAATGTCAGAAATGAGTAGATCAACCATTCGAAGTAAACAAAATCAAAAAAGGATTAAATCCGTACGATAAAAACACTTGATGTAATAGTAATAGTATTTATTAGATAAATTTAGGCAATTACTATATGATATAATCATTGTAACAGAAAAATAGGTCCAAAATACAGAACTTTTGTAAAGGTGAAAAGTTATCTATTATAATAACAAACTTATATCAAATAGGTACCGGTATCAAATTGCATGTCATATAGTAAGAAAAAACATTATGTAACTTAAATTTAATGGGACTTAAAGTTTAAAAGGGAGTATTTTTTTATACAAGTGTAAGAATATATGATCTCAGTGACACCAGTTAGGTGACCTGCAGTTCACCTACTTTAACCGATCAGAGGCCAGAGATTCTTGGTCTAGACCGTTGATGAAGGAAGAAAAATTATTATTCCATTATTAACTATCAGAGAGTGTAGATGAGCTATATAATACCAAGAAAAAATTCAGAAGTGGACTCAACATACTGAGTGGTAAAACTAATTGACCGATGTCTAAAAAATGAGAAAGTAAAACTATAAAAGAAGAGGATAAATTAAATACTTAAACCAAATGATGAAAATAAAAATAAGGAGAAAATACGATCAACCAAATTGAACGTAAAAATCTGAGTACCTACATTGGGTGAGATTTGTCCAATTCATATAAACTAGTCACGACTACCACACAACAGATTGTTAAACTCAACAGGCACTATTAAACCAAACACAAGTGCTAACTAAAGAAAAAACTAAATATAATATAGTGAAAACACTACAAAATTTATTTTTTTATAAAGGAGTGAACAAAACATTAATTCATGGCGTCTCGGTAAAGTATACGGACGGCCATTTTGATTTTTTCAACTGCCTTGCGTAGTGAAACAAATTATTCGCTGTTGTCCGGCAAACAAACTGTTCACGTATTAGTTAGTAAGATTTAATTTATAGTTTATTGTAATGTACAGTACCTTTTCTTTGCATTTCTGACTTTTTTAACAGCTTCAAAGAATCCAAACCCTGAGATATCCTAAAAAGTAAAGTTATTAACAATTTTAAGAATTATATAAAGAAATTTTAGAATCAAAACGAGCACAAGAGTCAATACGACTCAAACATAGTTCGACATAAACGTCGATATATTGAATCAAAGCAGTTAGAACGAATAATAAAAATAAACACCTTTTATTGGGAATTTAATTCGTCTTGTTATTTGTAGAATAAGCTTAATTTTCAGTAAATTTATAGCTAGCAGTGAGGAGTGTGGATATACGGACTACACGAATTGCACACACTGCAAAGAGAGACCTAACCTACAATGAAACTGGCTGCGTCGGAGTCGACGGTCAACGTAAACAAACAATTACCGGAAATATTTCAAGAGAGGGACCCAGTCTTACTCTCTCTCTCTCTTTCTCTTGACAGTGAAAACCGTAGTAAAGACAACCACCGCTAATTCTCAAATCACTTTCAAATCTCAGAGTTTAAAATGAATGAACAAAAATATAGACAGCATTAAAGAAAGTACTAAGGATGATTTCAAGCAGATTAATGAGAAAATTGAAACCTCTAACAAGGAGTTAAGAGAAACTCTCAATGAGAAGATTGAAGACGTCAGTAAGACACTTAGCCAGAGGATGGACAAGTATAAGGAGGAAGTTGGACAGCAGATAGCCGATACAAAGGACAGGCTGGAGAAAACTGAAGAAACAGTTGTACAGTTCAGAATAGAAGTAGATGCCAGAACAGATCAAGTAGAAAATGATAATCAAATTAGAATTACTGCAATACGACAAGAAACACAGGAGCAGTTAGAAGGGATACACAGCAACATGTCTAGAAGAATGTCAAGAATTAATGATGAAATGGACCATGTGAAGGATCAAGTAAGCAGTCATAAAGGGAAAATTGAAAATCTACAACATATCCAATTAAATATGCAGGAAGGAATCGATAGGATGAACATCAGACCAATATGCAGTACCCACCATACCATGCTAGACAATAGGGAGATTGTGAACTTCAGGGATTACAGAATAAACCCTCTTGAGTTTCTAGAGCGAGTAGATAAGGTACTAAACCGAATGAAGGAAAATTGGTGGAGCATGATCAAGAGTATCCTACACGAAGGTTTTAAGAATATATCAGATAACTGGTGGACAGCAATCCGAAGTGAAGTAAACAGCTACGATGGATTCAAACAGAAGTATTAGTCGGAGTCGGTACAGAACATCGTGCGAGATGACATCTGTCATGGTAGGTACGACGGCACCAGAGGACAGACACCAACAGCATACTTCTTAGGAAAAATCTGTATCGCAAGACACTTGGACCCAAAGATTCCGGAGGAGTGCCTCGTCACGAAGATTGCCTATCATTTTGAGGAAGAAATCGTGCGTGCTCGATTAAGTGGGCAGGTTAAAACTATAGAAGGTATGGAAGTTCTGCTGGAAAACTACGAACAAGAGTCATACTACCGAAGAAGTAGATGTCGACCAGAGAATCCGAATGAGCGTCGGAACGACCAACCGAGAGACAACCGCCAGAGAGTAAATTACGTGCGAGCTAGTCATAGCAATAACAATAATAACAGTAGATTTAGGGGATGACGGAGGAGCTTCAATAATGGACGTAGCTATGAAAACCAGTACCAGAGAGAGGAGGATAATAGGCGTCCACAAAGGAGTAACAGTGCTGAATACTCGAGATCAAGAAACAGTGAGGAGGAGAGAAGACAATCACCTGAGAATCGAGACGAGGCGCTCCTCCGGAATCTTTGGGTCCAAGTGTCTTGCGATACAGATTTTTCCTAAGAAGTATGCTGTTGGTGTCTGTCCTCTGGTGCCGTCGTACCTACCATGACAGATGTCATCTCGCACGATGTTCTGTACCGACTCCGACTAATACTTCTGTTTGAATAGCCGTTTGAATCCATCGTAGCTGTTTACTTCACTTCGGATTGCTGTCCACCAGTTATCTGATATATTCTTAAAACCTTCGTCTAGGATACTCTTGATCATGCTCCACCGATTTTCCTTCATTCGGTTTAGTACCTTATCTACTCGCTCTAGAAACTCAAGAGGGTTTATTCTGTAATCCCTGAAGTTCACAATCTCCCTATTGTCTAGCATGGTATGGTGGGTACTGCATATTGGTCTGATGTTCATCCAGGGATAATCAGGACCAACCCAGTAACAATGATGGAAATGGGGGAAACAATTACCAGCAGTGAGAATAAGTGACAGCCCGCCACTGCAAAACATCATCGGGCCAAGAATTTATCAAGAAGCTAAATTAAGAATATCTCCACCAATCACGATCATTAGAACTCATTATCTAAAAAATATACAGGCAGAATTACTAGAAGAAAGAGTAGTCGAAGAGACACGACCAAATAACGATATAGTGTATGTACAAGTGGAACTACATAGAATACCAACAGAAGCAATGATTGAGACGGGAGCGAATGTTTCACTAATTGACCAAATCGCTCTAGACAGAATTACACAACTCACTACAGAAAGAATACCTACACTACCCATTAATAATATGACAATTATCGGAGCCACCGGAAAACAAAATAAAACCATTAAAAAACAAGTAAGACTGAACGTTACAAATAGAGGAGTAGGGATTCCTATGGAGTTTTTAGTACCCCAAGGGTTACCTTTCAGAATTTTAATCGGGTGTGATATGCTACGGGCGACACGCTGCAATTATAAATCTGGCCAGTGATAAAGTGACACTGTGCGCAGAAGGATGTGAATTGTCGGCAGAGATAATTGGTAGCCTACATACCCTTCAGTGTCTGAATTCATATTACGTTAGGGAAAACAATAGGTTACCCATAGGAAAAAATAATCATGTAATGGAATCAGATATATGGCAAGAGAAGATAGAAGAAATAATGGAATTTCATGGTGGGACATCGGAAGAATCTATTAGTGTAGAGGAAAAACAGAGACTAATTGAAATATATAATAAATATAGCCAAGTATTTTCCGATTCACCAGGAAAAGCAAGAAACTTTCTGTGTGAACTCAAGTTTAAAGAGGCTGTCAGTTTTAACAGGAGATCATATCCTATTGCTCAAGCTCTAAAAGAAGCAGCGCGACAAGAAATTCAGAGGATGGTCAATGAAGACATAATTGAGAGAAGTAACTCCCCATATACTAGAGTTAACTGCATGGAAGTAGTATCATCAAGGTTACTAACTTTCACTGCTTCTCCCTGTCACCTCCACGCCCCTCGCCCAGCGTTGTTGCCGGCTAGTACAGTGTGTAGCGTTTTAGCAGTGTTACGAAAACAAATTTCATACATCCACATTATATTCTTCGTTTCAAATTTATTTATGCGTATCGCGTAAATGAATTTATTTTACCAGGAATAATTAGTTGTGGGTAACACTACTCAGTTAAATTCTGGGCGCCAGTATTTGAGCTCTAAAAATTTGTGTGAGTCGGCAACATATTTTTTGTTGTCGCGTAAATATCTATCTTTGCGTTTCTTCTCTTTCTTTGGCTTTTTTTTGTTACGATTTGCAGTTCTCTGAAACTACTATTTATACTGCGCTGGTTTTTCTTATGTTAGAATCTAAACCTTTTAGCAATACACACCCTAACTTTACGAAGTACCATTTGGTCAGTTATTTTGTCATTTCCGTACAGTGAACTTACTTATTTAAAGTTTTACTGTTTTCTTCATGGGCGGTTATCCTACAGACTGACAGTTGTCTGAGAACGCTGACCTTGCCTGCTGTTGTCGCTTTAATTTTTTCATACTCACGGTCGTTTCCCTTTTGTAAATGAATCTGTTTTTGTTCTCTACACGGTCATTCCTAAGCCATATGGTTCGGAAGTTCTGTTAGGTATATGTACACATTTGGTATGCACATTGCGTATACCCTGTCGGCATGTCTTTTCGGTAAATATTGCTGTCTGACACTTTTATGAATGCCTTTGTCATTTTACAATCCCCTCAAAAATGTGTATGTTTACTGCCCGCGCTACTACCTTTCTTCCGTTGCACAAAGATAAATAGGACTGAGCAATTTCTGTAAACAAAATTGTCGCTGTTGTGGCAAAAGCCAATCCCATTTCAGTTACAGTACCCCATTCCAAGTAGGTTGGGTGGACGAGGTGAGGAAGAGACGAATTAGCAACAAACATCCAAAATATTTATCGTCCTTAGTATTGTTGACAGACATTTTGTGCGTTTCATGTGAACGGTTGACGTCTTTATTGTAGACAGTGTGTGTATTAGTTTATTTCAATAATTTGTATTTATTATGAGTGATATTGAGGAACAGTATCCTACATTTAGTTCGAGTACAAGCAGCGGTGGTGTACGTGCGGGCCGAGAGGACATTAGAAAACAAAGTAAAGTCATCATAGCAAACGTTTACAAGTTTTTTAAAAATCTTGCGTATAATGAAGAAGCCAGGAGGAACATAAACTTTGCACAAGTTCGAAAATTGACAGCGGAAGCTTGTGGCATTTCTGAACAGTCGGTGCAACGTATTAGCAATACCGTTGCTTCGGCAGATGATCAAGGCGTGAGTGTTGTGTTCAGTTCTCCAAGGAAAGGGTATAAACGGGAACACAAAAACACTGAACTGGACGATTTTAATAAACAAATAGTCCGCAGGACCGTACTAGAATATTACGACCGAGGGGAATACCCCACTGCAAGCAAAATTCGAGCTGATCTCTGTCAGAAAATCAATTATTCTGGTTCAGAAGCCTCCGTACTTCGCCTTCTGAAAGTGCTTGGTTTTAAATTTAAGAAGTGCAACGATGGACGAAAATTTTTAATGGAGCGCAGAGACATTGCTGCCTTGAGAGCGAAGTTTTTGAGAACCATGCATATACATCGTACGGAGGACAACAGGCCTATAATTTATTTGGATGAAACCTGGATATCACAGAATCATACGAATAAATACATCTGGCAAGACTCCAGAGGGAACGGTGGGCTGAAAGTACCTACTGGTAGAGGTGGCCGGCTGATTATTGCACATGCTGGATCCGCAAGTACAGGTTTCATAGCAGGTGCCAAACTTGTCTTTCGTGGCAGTAAGCATTCAGCTGCATCTGACTACCACACAGAAATGAATGCTGAAGTTTTTAAGACCTGGTTTGTTCGTATGTTGCGCTCCTTGGAAGAAGGCTCTGTCATCGTGATGGATAATGCCAGCTATCATTCTGTACAAATAGATAAACCACCATGTTCAAACTGGCGTAAAGCGGATATCATGGAGTGGCTGCGTAAGAAGAGAATTTCATTTTCCACAGCTGAAACCAGGGATGAACTTCTTTCTAAAGAAGAGATCCGAACGGCCAAGAAGACGTACGAATTGGATCAACTGGCAAATGAAATGGGACATACAGTAGTGCGCCTGCCACCATATCATTGTCAGTATAATCCGATTGAGCTGATATGGGCCCAAGTTAAATGGTATGTGTAACCGATTACTCAAAGCAGTGCACGAGAGACACCACAGTGGAGCCCTTCATCATACACTTACGTGTGAGTAGTGACAGCGAACCTGAGTCCAGTGAATCCGAAGATGAATTACTGCAGGAGTGTTAAAAAGTGTATATAGGTGGTAAACTTGTCTATAGCGAAGCGTAGTATTTTCTATTTTTATTGAAACATAAAAAACCGTGTGTGCGTGTTTTCTTCAGGAGTGTTATGAATGTGCTCTGTGCTATCACTTTGCAAAGTGATAATTGTGTGACTAACCCTATTTAAGGTGAGTTTTTCAACATACTGCTTATTTATAATAGTCATAAGGAATTCTATAGTTCATAAAATAAAGAAAATTTTAATTATAAAATTAGTAAGGACAATGCATAAAATATAGAATTATAAATTTAAATTCTATATTTAAAGATTTAAGTTATAATATATATATATATATATATATATATATATATATATATATATAAATAAGGAATTTTAAATTTATTTCATGAGACATTTGTATTTGTTGTTTATAAAATTATCCTTGTTTTCTTAAGAAATCCAATTCGTTTCACGTTTATACATACCATTATTTTTATGCTACTTGTGCATGTAACATCTTATAGTATAGTTCTAATTTTTTTACTTAATTATTAATGAGCAGCGCAGGAAATAAAAATAGAATATTTTTCTGAGTCACGAATAGTGCGGTGTCTCTTCAATAATTAAATGGGGCAAACTTAAGACACAGGATGCGTATAAAATTCGTTCAAACAAACTATAGCTGACGCGTCGAATTGAATGTTATGTATAAGATATGGAAATTAATTGTTAATTAATTATTAACAATATATTAATTGTGATGTAATTATTATTAAGAATTATTGACAATGTAACAATGTACTCTAATGCATGTATTACAAACTTTCTCACTTTGTTATATTCTTTACATTAAGTAGGCTTACTTACTAGTATAGCATTTTTCGGAAGAAAGGGAAACTGTTGCTTAGCGGCAACGCTGTAAGTAAGCGGTGTGACCTTGACGATACTACTTCCACGCAGTTAACTATAGTTCACTTGTAGCAATACCGAAGAAGGATGGCCAAGTGCGATTGTGCCTCGACGCTCGAGAATTAAACAAAATGCTTATCAATGACCGCACATCCCCAGGTGAGACTGAGGAAATAATGAAAAAATTTCATGGGCGTAAGTACATGAGTACCTGGGATGCTGTCTGTGGTTATTGGCAGATTGAACTACACCCGAATAGCAGACAGTACGTCGCTTTTATATTTGAAGGGGGAAATTATCATTTTAAACACCTACCACTTGGATTGGTAAATTCAGTGGCCGTATTCATACAATGTATGGATCAGATTCTAGGGAAGGAGGCTCTAGAATTTACAACAATACATGTCGATGACATTTTGATCACATCAAGTACTTGGGAGGAACACTGCACTAGAATTGAGGTAGTACTAAATAAATTACAACAAAATAACATCACATTAAAATTAGGTAAGTCCAAATTTATTACACATGAATTGCAGTTTTTGGGATTCATCCTGTCAGCAACGGGAATAACACCATCGCCAGAAAAGGTGAGAGCAATTCAGGAGTTCCCGATACCAAAAAACCTGAGACAGTTGCAATCCTTTTTGGGAATTTGTAATTACTACCGAAAATTTCAGCAGAATTACTCAGAAGTAACCTCCAACTTTCAACACTTACTCTCCAAGAAAAGTGAAGATATCAATTTTAAATTAATAAAAGATAAATTTCTGAACAGTGTGATGCTACATCACCCAAATTTTAATAAAAGTTTTTTCATTAATTGCGATGCAAGTAACATTAGTCTGGGAAGTGAGTTATATCAAGAAGATGATGAAGGTAATCACATGGTAATGAGTTTTGCAAGCAGAATTTTAAGTAGTTGTGAAAGAAATTATATGGTGACAGAAAAGGAACTGCTGAGTGTGATTTTTGCCTGCTTGAAATTCCGTACCTTTATATTGGGTTATCCAGTAACCATCAGAACAGACCACAGATCCATCTCATTCCTAAGAAACTGCAAGCTCAACCATGGTCGACTTACCAGATGGGTACTAATACTGCAAGAGTATAATTTGGATTGGGAGTATGTACCTGGAAAGAAGAATATAGTGGCAGATGGATTATCCCATGTAAACATGGAGAAAGGAACGTTTGAAGTAGAACAGGAAAATATAGGCAGAATATCATATTTTAAAATCTAGAGAAGAACTACAGGAAGTAATCACCAAGGTAAAAGAAGATCAAAACACTGACCCAAAATTAATCAAAATTAGAGACAGAATCAAAGGAAACGACTCCACATTAATACTATTTTTCTGCAGCCATGAGGAACTAAATTTTACTTGGCTTACAATCAGAGATCAGGTGTGGAAACTATATATACCCAGAGCAACAGAGTCAGCAATAATAAAGGACTATCATGAGAGATATGGACACATGGGACCACTCAAAGTAGTGAAGGCCATGTTAGAACACCTGTATATTAAGGGACTTAATAAAAGGGTAAGACAAATTATAAGGAGCTGCCAGATCTGTCAGTTAGAAAAAGTAAATAACGAGAGAAAGGAAAGAGAAATGATTAGTATAACTTCTAACTATGAACTGGAGAAGGCATTTCTTGATATATGCGGTCCATTCCCCAGAAGTGGAGGGAGACATCGATATAAATACATTGTCATCATTTTGGACCATTATTCAAAATACACCAAGCTCTATCCTATAAGTAGAGCCACCACCAAGAAGATTCTGGAGATTATTACAAACAGATATACTGTGGAAGTAGGAAGACCAGAGAACGTAGTGACTGATCACGGGACTCAGTTTAATGGACTAAAGTGGAAGGTAGAACTAAGGAAGCTGGGGATTCGAACATACAAAACATCGGTATATCACCCCAGCAGTAATCCTGCAGAGCGTGTTCTGAGAGAAGTAGGAAGAATCCTACGTACCTATTGCCACAATGAACACCGTGAATGGAGCGAATACATTGAATCAACCGAAACATTCCTGAACCTGGCGTACCATGAAACCAGTCCTCATCAAGTGATGTTTGAACAACCACCGTGAGAAATAACCACTTTAATCAATTTCCCTACAGGAGAGAGAGCAGAGCACACGAAGGTGGAAATACATAATAGATTACTACACAAAGCTGAACTCCAACGCCTGAGAGAAGCTAGAAAAAAGAAAAGAATAATACAACATAAAGTGGGAGATAAAGTTTTAATAAAAAATAGGCAGTTACCCAGTTCTGTTGAAGGGGCAGAAAGGAAACTACTCTTGTTATACACAGGACCGTATTTAGTAACCCATGCAAAGGGTAATAATACATATGAGATAAAAGCACTCAACACACATAAGATAAAAGGTGTATATAATCAAACTGAGTTGAAACAATATTATGAAGAGTAGGCCTAAATGAAGAGAGGAATGATCGGGTGAGGAATAGGCCAAAGATAGCCACTCACAGCTAATAAGCATATACCATATCATTTAAAGTAAGGAGGATGAATCTGTAGATAACAGTTAATTTTTTATAAGGTTACTGTTAGAAAAAATGAACATGTTTTAGTGGGGGAGCTATTATGTAACATGACATAATCAGTGCCCTGCCCTAATTAATAAAAATAGCAATTTTTCAATACGGGTCAGAATATGTCACCTCACAGAGTCCACCAATTAAATAAAAAGCCTTTTTCTATGTCAGACAATGTAGAAACAAATGAAAGGTACAATACAAAAGTATTGTCAGTAAATATCTTGTAATTTATAATTAATAAATGTAAGAAAAAAAAACTGTGCTAGTATAAGCGAGTGGGGAGCAAGGTAGTTAGTTATTTGGACAGAAAAGACTGAAAAAATAACAGTCCCTTCAATTACCCCAAGTGTAAACAAATAAACTAAATAAACCAAAACTAGTGTGACACAAACTGTGTCAAAAATGTAATAAGTGTCCGTGCAGTGGGGACGAGATACTCTTATATTTTTTGTTGTTGTCATTAGGATTAAAAATGAACTAAAATAGAATTGTATAATTTTTTGGAAGTGTTGTGTAAAGCCTAGACAGTATATTGGTGTTTATGTTTAAATATCAAGGCTTATAGATAAATGTTGTAAATTGTATTATGCCTACAGGCTAGATAAAAACTTACATTAAAAACAAACAATTCTAGCAATAATCAGTTAATAGTGATTCATAGAATTGAAGAATGCTATCAAAGTTATATTAAATATTTTGTAATGATTTGTTAATGTTTGAAGTTAAACTTGGCCATGAAGGCAATACCTTCAGGTAAAATGTTCAAATATTTTGTTACAGTTATTGTTATGGTACATCCAGGGTTCAAAATAGATAAATTAAATAACAAGATATGTAAATTAGAAAAAAATGCTAAAGAAATGAAGCTTAGGGCCTAGTCCAATAATGCCACACAACAATGCCACCACACAACAGATAGTTAAACTCAACAGGCACTATTAAACCAAACACAAGTGCTAACTAAAGAAAAAACTAAATATAATATAATGAAAACACTACAAAATATATTTTTTTTATAAAGGAGTGAACAAAACATTAATTCGTGGCGTCTCGGTAAAGTATACGGACGGCCATTTTGATTTTTTCAACTGCCTTGCGTAGTGAGACAAATTATTCGCTGTTGTCTGGCAAACAAACTGTTCACCTATTAGTTGGTAAGATTTAATTTATAGTTTATTGTAATGCATAGTACCTTTTCTTTGCATTTCTGACTTTTTTAACAGCTTCAAAGAATTAAGTATTGAGAATTGATTTAAATAAATGTAAAAGTGTAAAATTATTATAAGTTTGGGGTAAATGGACATGTCTGGGATTGTAAAAATGTTTCATTGTTATACTAGGGGAGAAATTAACCTGTTCCAACAGGCAAGGAGCACCTGTTCGATTGTATGTGTTATGCGTGTATCTTGTGTGTGTGAGTGATGCATGTACAGAAAGGAATCCCAGCAACCCTCCCCAATTAATTACTAAAATAATTATTTTAATTCACTGTGTGAAAACTAATTAGTGTATAAACAAACAAAAGGCACCAAAGTGTGTGTAAATTTTATAGTTATCCACAGTAAGAAAATGACGTTAGTAGGACACACTAGGCAAAGTCAGTGTGAAATAAGTGTGTCAAAAATAAGTGTGTCCAAAAATCCAGGACCACGCCAAGCCAGGAGTAACGGTTACCCAACTCTGGACAACCCGGGACCCCGTCAATAAGTCGTAAGATCATCAAAACTCGAGGTGACATGCATAATGCATTTATAAATGATTTATTTTAAAGAGCTCATTAAAGAGACAATTTAAAGCTGAATTAGCGAAAACTAATGAACAAATACAAAAGAATAGCGAAAAAAGTAGGGCCGAATTTAAAGAGTTTAAAGAGCAACTGACTACAAAACTCGAAGAAACTAATACGATAATAGAAATATTAGAAACTACAGTAGAACAGTCGCTAAATGAACAAGCTATAAAGATAGAGAATAGGTTTAAAGATCAGAAAACAGAATGGTCGAAAGAATTAAAAGAAAGTATTAAACAATTAGCTGAACACTGGAACGACAAGTTTAGAGTTTCAAAGCAGGAACTAGATGTGAGGATTAAAACAGTTAGTGAACAAATCCGGGAAAACATTAATAAAACGCAGGAAATAGAAGCCCGAACGACGAAGTTGGAAACTGCTGTAGTAGAGTCTGCAAAATCCACCAAGGACTACTCAGGTGAAATGAACACACTTAAGGAAGATCTACGTGGAGAAGTAGAATGTCTGAGAACGGAGATCAAGAAACGACCGGCGCAGACAATGATGTTCACTGCACCCATAGAAGAAAGAAGTAAGATAACCTTTGCAGGTAACAAAGGGGAAAATAGCATGGAATTTTTGGCAAATATAGAGAGAGAAATTGAAAAAATTGGAAGTATGAGTGACGACGAGGAGAAAGTGAGTTTTGTCACCCGTCATTTAAGAGATTCTGTAAGTCAATGGTACTCCATAATTCGAGACAATATAACCACGTATCAGCAATTCAGAGAAGCATTTGAAAATAGGTACTGGAATATCCACACTCAAAGACAAGTATGTGACCAATTGGAGTATGGTAAATATAATCCGCATGGATGCCAAAATATTAAGCAGTACACTATAGCGCAGATTGAACGCGTAAAACATTTAAAACCAAAATTTTCTGAGTATGAGATAGTGTCTAAGTTGTCTCACCATTTCCATAGAGATATTCAATTAGCTGTATATACGCAGGGTGTCAAAACGATCGAACAATTCTTAATACTTGTCACTCAATCACAAAATATTAACAAGAGTAACACTTCACCACACAATCAACAAACACGCATTAATTATCACGCTATTTACGACCGTAGTGATAAAGCACAAGAACGTGACGATACGCAAAACCGTGATAATTATAGGCAAAATTATATGCCGCCAACGCACAGTGTAAAGTAACACACAGCTGTGAATAATGCATGCGATGCAGAGAAGGAACAACACTCCGAGAGAAACGTGCGCGATACAAAAGGGGGTTTGGTCTGGCCAAATTTGAAGAAAAAGTTTAGTAAACCATATGATTGCACAGTATCCACAATGCAGAGAAAAGAGAAGAGAGAGGGGAGCTGTAGTGTGGGAAGCAAGAGAGAGAGAGAGAGCGCAGACGAGGAAATAAGAGAGACAGCAACAGGTGCATGTTCAGCCATCCTGTTCCCGTGACACAACACAATGACGGAGAAACAGGACGTGCTGTTACACAATAAACAATATATATCCGTGCGATGTTAGAAATGAGTTATTAGACACTGACAGGAATGTGACACAAAATCAACAAGAAATAAATTATCCTATAATTAATGTATGAATTAATGGATGTAGAATTAAAATGTTAATCGATACAGGTAGCCAATTGACTGTACTAAACAATAAGTGGGTACAACTAAATAAAAAATATTTTAAACAAACGGCTATTTTACCTGTCAATAATATAAATGTTATTACAGCCATGAATAAGAGAGAAAAGGTTAGACAGCAAGCTTACGTAACTTTAAATTGTAAGGACTTAGAGATAACATATCCTATGATCATAATGAATAAACTTATATATGATGGAATTATTGGAATAGATTTATTAAATACTTTAAGTGTAAGGATTGATATTAATAACAATAAGATTATATGTAATTATAAGGATGTTCTATATGAATTAATTATGAATCAAAATGAAGGAAATTGTGAGGTAAGTGGAAAACCTATTGTCGTATCCAAGCCACATATACGATATGCACCTACTCAGCATGCTAATACAGCCAAAGAATGAATGTCATCTCAGGAAGAAGCGAAGTTATTTAAATTAATAGAAGAGTATAACGAAGTATTCAGCGATGTACCGACGCAGACCACAGTCTACAAACACGCTATTATTATATCAGACCCTACAAAATTTGTCAGACGAACGTATCCAATACCCATGAAGTACGAGGGAGTTGAACTGGAAATACGATGGATGATAGAAAATAAAATCATTGAGCGGTCGAACAGCAACTTTCTTAATCCTCTAGTTGTAGTAAAGAAGAAGAGTGGAGAAGTACTTTTATGCCTGGACATGAGGAGTTTGAATAGCGTCGTTCTACGTGAATTCGATTGTGCACCACCTGCGGATGAGTTATTTGCAAAGTGTGAAGGAGCACGTTATTTGACTAAGTTCAATTTACGGTCGAGTTTTTGGCAAATTCCAATTAGAAGAGAAGATAGAAAACACATCGCCTTCCTATACAAAAATAAATGCTACCAACACAAGGTAGTTCCCTTTGGTTTTAGCACGAGTTTGGCTGCGAATGTAAAATGTCTGGAGAAAGCATTAGGACCAGAAGTGGAGCCTTACACTATAGTATTTGTGGATGATATCTTGTTGTATCAAAAACACTTGACGAACACACTGAACATCTTAAAACTATATTCCACAAGGTTAGGGAAGCCCATATATCCCTTAACCTAGACAAGTGCGAATTCATAAAATCCTCAATCCAATTCCTAGGTCATATTATTTCATCCTCAGGTATTCAACCCAATCCCATAAAGATATCCAGTATTACCGATTTCTCTACACCTAAGAACATTAAAGGGTTACGAGCATTTTTGGGACTCACAGGATACTATAGAAGATTCTCACAACAATATGCAGAAAGAACACAACTGTTGCTGGAGTTAACAAAGAAAAATCACAAATGGAAGTGGGAGAAGAAACATCAAGATGCCTTCGACCAAGTCAAGAAGTTATTCATTGAAAACATAATGCTTCATCACCCACAGCGAGATGGAAGATTCGTTATCTACGCAGACGCTAGCGGCTACGCGTGTGCTGTATCAACAGGAGAACACCGTGTCACTGCATATGCCAGCAGAGTATTCAAAGGGGCAGAGAAGCAGTACTCTACATCTGAGAAGGAGATACTTGCTATAGTATACGCCCTGAAACAGTTTCGATATTATATTTAAGGAACGCATTTTGAAATACATACGGACCATCAAGCGTTATCATTTCTATTAAAATGTAAAGTAACCAACGCTCGATTATTACGATGGATCCTAGCAATCGGTGAGTATTCCTTTACTATAAAATATTGTAAAGGGAAAGATAATTTTATAGCCGATACATTGAGTAGATACGTCACAGAAAAGAGTGTGAAGAGGTCTACGAAAATAACCATAATGAGTTACAACTGTTACCTATTAAATTTACAGCTGATAATGATGTTAAACACATGCTGAAGAATCTAGCTCAACAACAAGACTTAGATGATGCTACGAGAGGATTTAAGCTACGAGATCACCTACCAGACCATTACAAGGTACAAAATGGAGTCTTATATAAACTAATGAGGCAAGATTGGAAGGTAGTATTAACAAATGATATGTTGCATAAATTGATTCGACCAACACACGAAAGTTTAGCACATGCTGCTGCACTTAAATGTTACTTAAGCCTACGTGAAGATTCCACCATCAATAATATGTTCAGGAAGATTAAAAACGAAAGTAAGAAATGTTATGAGTGTCAAACAGCAAAAGGACCGAATCTACATACCTATGTGGAAATGCAGAGTATCCAGAAGGACCAGAAAGGAGAGCTAATTGCAGTGGATTTTTTGGGACCACTTCCAAGATCAAGTCGTGGAGTGAAACACATACTTGTTTGTATTAATGTATTTTCCAAAGCCGTCCATCTGTATCCAATTATGCGACCCACAACTAAAGTTGTTTTGAAAATACTCTTGCAGAAATACATTCCTGCATATGGTAAAATGAAGAAGGTACTTAGCGACCAAGGAGTGCAGTTCCAAAGCGATGTATGGGAGAAGACTCTTCGTGAAAATGGAATCCAACATGTACTCACATCAGTACGACACCCACAGGGAAATCTCACGGAAAGAGTAAATAAAGAGTTAGGTAAATATCTACGAATCTACTGTCACGACCAACACAACAAATGGGCAGAGTATTTACCTTTCTTTGAAAAAGCAATAAATGAAAATTATAGCGAAGCAACAAGTTATACGCCAATCGAGCTAGATGAAGACAAAAAAACCTATTAGATTCTGGATCAAATATGTAAGCAAGCCAGAGAATCAAAATGTACCTATTCCATTAAGTGTAAAGGTTGAGTACGCTACACAACGCATCATAGAACAAGGTAACAAAGGAAGAGAAAAGTTCAATAGAACACATAAATTACAACGATTCGACGTAGGAGAACAAATTCTGTTGAAAGCTAATCCCGTCGGAAAACGGACTGACAACACAGTGATCTCAGTGACACCAGTTAGGTGACCTGCAGTTCACCTACTTTAACCAATCGGAGGCCAAAGATTCTTGGTCTAGACCGTTGATGAAGGAAGAAAAATTATTATTCCATTATTAACTATCAGAGAGTGTAGATGAGCTGTATAATACCAAGAAAAAATTCAGAAGTGGAATCAACATATTCAGTGGTAAAACTAATTGACCGATGTCTAAAAAATGAGAAAGTAAAACTATAAAAGAAGAGGATAAATTAAACACTTAAACCAAACAATGAAAATAAAAATAAGAAGAAAATACGATCAACCAAATTGAACGTAAAAATCTGAGTACCTACATTGGGTGAGATTTGCCCAATTCATATAAACTAGTCACGACCACTACACAACAGATAGTTAAGCTCAACAGGCACTATTAAACCAAACACAAGTGCTAACTAAAGAAAAAACTAAATATAATACAGTGAAAACACTACAAAATTTATTTATTTTAAAAAGGGGTGAACAAAACAATAATTCGTGGCATCTCGGTAAAGTATACGGACGGCCATTTTGATTTTTTCAACTGCCTTGTGTAGTGAGACAAATTATTCGCTGTTGTCCGGCAAACAAACTGTTCACGTATTAGTTAGTAAGATTTAATTTATAGTTTATTGTAATGTATAGTACCTTTTCTTTGCATTTCTGACTTTTTTAACAGCTTCAAAGAATCCAAACCCTGAGATATACTAAAAAGTAAAGTTATTAACAATTTTAAGAATTATATAAAGAAATTTTAGAATCGAAACGAGCACAAGAGTCGATACGACTCAAACATAGTTCGACATAAACGTCAATATATTGAATCAAAGCAGTTAGAACGAATAATAAAAATAAACACCTTTTATTGGGAATTTAATTCGTCTTGTTATTTGTAGAATAAGCTTAATTTTCAGGCAATTTATAGCTAGCAGTGAGGAGTGTGGATATACGGACTACACGAATTGCACACACTGCAAAGAGAGACCTAACCTACAACGAAACCGGCTGCGTCGGAGTCGACGGTCAATGTAAACAAACAATTACCGGAAATATTTCAAGAGAGGGACCCAGTCTTACTCTCTCTCTCTTTCTCTCGACAGTGAAAACCGTAGTAAAGACAAGCACCGCTAATTCTCAAATCACTTTACGTTCAAATAACAACCGAAGACTGATAAAAATAAAAACTTAATACAATCAACTCGAGACTACAGATTACTACTAAATCTACGTCCCATACGGACGAATATTACATAAATGATGCAACCAACGTGTGGCTGTTAAACCATACGAAAACATTATATTACAATATATATATTGCATCGATACTGCCATATGCTGTATTGAGCTTTGATTTAAATAAATGTAAAATTTGTAAAATTATTATAAGTTTGGGGTAAATGGACATGTCTGGGATTGTAAAAATGTTTCATTGTTATGCTAGGGGAGAAATTAACCTGTTCCAACAGGCAAGGAACACCTGCTCGATTGTGTGTGTGTTACGCATGTATCTTGTGTGTTAGTGATGCATGTACACACAGGAATCCCAGCAACCCTCCCCAATTAATTACTAAAATAATTATTTTAATTGACTGTGTGAAAACTAATTAGTGTATAAACAAACAAAAGGCACCAAAGTGTGTATAAATTTTATAGTTATCCACAGTAAGAAAATGATGTTAGTAGGACACACTACGCGAAGTCAGTGTGAAATAAGTGTGCCAAAAATACGCAAATTACACTAAGACGCTCAAATTAATACAGTGAGTGCTTAATCAAATTATCTATGATTTGTGCTATCTCAATTCCGTACAAAACATTGCCATTTGCAAAAAATTGCAAATATATGAAAAGGTTCGGGAGTGGGGGCTATCATGTGATCTGCAGGTCTCGACAGGACAATTTCGGAACCAACAGGTGCGGAATCTCGAGAGGATATAAATTAAGGATTCGACTGGAAGCCCTTCTCTTCATTTCAAGACACAGTTGCAGTCGGACACGCTGTCCGTCGGCAGAACAGTTTTATTTCGTTATAAGTCTCATCTACGAACGAATAAAGACGCTTCCAGTAATTATGTTTACACTAGTACGGGAAACATAGAGTATCGGGACCGTTTAAGTCAGCAAGAGTATCTACAGAGAAGCTACAAAGAGCGACAAGAGATGCTGGACGTTAGGAGATGCTTTTTAGATGCCTAACAGCCGAACGAGATCCACCTCGCAGCCGATATTAATTCTCTGGGACGGACCACACACTGCTGGAGAACGACGCTGGACTCTGGACATATCCAGGACCATGCCAAGGCAGGAGTAACGGTAACCCAACTCTGGACAACGCAGGACCTCGTCAATAAGTCGTAAGGTCATCAAAACTCAAGGTGACATGCACAATGCATTATAAATGATTTTTTTTAAAGAGCTCATAAAGACTATATAAAGAGACAATGAATTAAAAAAAAAGGTTTATAATTAGGTAAATAATGTAATAGAGTCTTATGTAAATGTTTTAGTCGTATGAATGAGCGATCGCATATAGATAAATATAGAAGAAAAAAGAGTTTAATTTTGAGATAGTATTTTTTTTTTCTCAAAGAAAAATAATTGAAATGATTTGATACTTGCATTTTGTAGAAAAGAATAATTTAAATTTTGAATACGAAACAAATGCCAGTCTAAGAGTAATTAATATAATATTAAATTTATTTAAAAAAAACATTGGTATAGACTGAGCAAAATGAGGTCAGATCTGATTTAAATGAATTCAATTAAAATAAAACTTAATTACATTTAAATTTTATTTCTTTTATTAAATCAATTTGAATAAATGTCTAGATTAAGATTATTAACATGTCTAGATGTTTTATTATTTATAATGCTTTTCAAACAATAAACTTGATATTTTAACAATACTCTTGTTATAGTTACACCTGGTATCGTTATAACTGTTTAAAGACCTGGTATCGTTATAAAATATATATATATATAAAAATAGTAACACAGAAGACTAAATTGTTTGGTAATTATCGACTTTCTGGGCCGCGCTGGTATTGGAGCGACATATTCTTTTTTCTATTCTTCTATGTTATATAAACACGCGAAAAATAATTTTAAACGGTGGTCGAACCTATTTACGGAGAAATAAAATTAAATTATTACTCCCATAAGAACGCATGCAATGGTGAATGAGCGCCATATTGACTGTGTAGACGGTGAGCCGAATTTGACTGGAAATCATGTTGATGCGTTTTCAAAACAAAATTTACATGATTCTTACATGTTCAAAATTGCGTTGAGCCCAAACGGCGGTTTAAAGCTTTGCGTTTAGCCCACCCCGAGTTTATTATTAGTAACCTCGGAGGTGCCGAAGGTGCCGGAGACTAAAGCATGTGCGGTGAGCCGGCTACCCAAAATCACTCTCAGCGGTGGATACTGTAGGAAACTGATGAGCCAGCCACCCACGAGTCCGAAATGTAATGCTTTGCGTTGTAGGCAATTGAATTATATTAGGGCAAAGTGTAGTGGTGATCCCACTAACTACTCAGTTAATATGGCGCTCATTCACCTTTGCATGCGTTCTTATGGGAGTAAATATTTTATTTTGTTTCTCCGTAAATAGGTTCAACCACCGTTTAAAATTATTTTGGCGTGTTTATATAACACAGAAGAATAGAAAAAAGAATATGTCACTCCAATACCAGCGCGGCCCAGAAAGTCGATAATTACCAATTGTTTTATTATTTTACTTTTTGGAATTATTGAAATTTTAGTTATTTAATGACATTATAAAAATACAGAACAGTTAATTCAATTTGGGGCCAGAATTTTATTAAACACAAAAAATATTTCACCTTTTGTCAACACATAACAGTTAGGCCTATAAAGCTCTTACTTTTCTTTTTTAATACTACTATTACTTTCAAGAAATAATATATCTATCAGTGTGAGTGACTTGTGTAAAATAAACATAGCTGAATAATAGAGACTCCAGTCTGGCCTGTAACAAATTCTGCCACTGTATTGAACTGCTATGAATTCAAGTGGAAAACATTCATTTTTTCTGACAGGTAACCAAATTCTTAATTTATTTTTATAAATAACATTTAGCTATTTTCTATGCAGACTGTTCGCAGAGGTGATAAGACCCTATACGTCTAAAAAATCCTATGCGTCTAGTTACAACTACATACATATTATGTAACTCTTACAGAAACTACCATTTTAATACAATTTCAAATTCAAAACACTCATACTTTAACAACCAGCAGCAGTGTGAACACTTGCAAATGCACAAAATATACTAACACTTGTCCTACTCTCACCTAACCTAATTTAAAACACCTTACAAGTTTTATATTTTGTACAGTTAAACTGACACTTATTAAGTGTGACGGATAACATAGCTCTGCTTACTCTAAAACTATGTTTCATAAAATAATGATTAGCGTGAATATAATGATAAAGTGAAATTCTGTTTGTGAATGACATAATTAAAATAACGATAAACGAAAATGATGAACGCCGACATACAACGATCCTGTACAAGAAAAGAGGTAAGTGATTTGAAAAAAATTCACTTTCAGGCTATAGCCTGCTAATCAAGTTTACAAACGGGTAATTAATAAATTTTACACTGCCGTTGACACTTAGTGTAATCATAACCATGACTGAATATTTGACACCCATACAAAACACTGAGACATTTGTAACTTCACAATATCCACACCATATGTTATTATTAACAAATTAATTAAACGATTACTTGAAGTAAAATATCCTGAATAAAATTGACTGATCCAAATTTTTCAGACATTTTCTATATTTCGGTAAACATCAATGTCAACTTTACCATGATATCAAAGAATATTTAATATCCTCCCATATATACATATACAAACTTGTAGTTTGTGAAGTTAATTATTCAGGACTTACATTTAATAAACGCTGTTAAATAGAAAACATTTAACGTCACTATAAAATTTACTAAGTATCAAAACAACCACTGCTACTTTGAGTCGACGTGATAAACCACCGCCATTTCGATTATATCGTTGTAGTCAAAACAGTTATTCTGTATATTACTCTATATAACATTATAAATGCATAATGTACTGTGCAACAATCAGCATTTATTTGACTACTTTAAAAAATGTATCAAATATTAAATGGTGCAATTTGTTTATTTAGAAATTTCACGTTAAACGTGTTTAATAAGCATTGTCACCCAAGTACATTTTTTGGATATCCCATTTTTTATATTTTGTATAGTTGAACGATCGAAAATTTTATGAAGAATTAAATTCATATACAGGGTACATGTTTGCTGTTTTAATATGTAGGTTGGTTGGTTGTAAATGTATTGAAGTATTGGTATGTATTACTCACGAGCTCTTAGAGATGCCGCAAATAACAATTTCGTATAGTGGTACTATCTGGTGAGCCTTAACAATAATTGGTCATTGTAAACAAGTTTATGATTTCGAAATAATTTTGTTGTTTGAAGTATCAGAATAATTATTTGTTTAACAAATTTAATTAATTCAAATTAATGGTTAAAGGTTATGTTAACAATAAAATGAGAATCCATTATTCTCTCTACAGGAAATCATCAAAAGTAGGATTAAGTGGGCGAAATAAATTATAGCCTAAATGTTCCTTCATTAGAATATTAATATAATTCTTACATATTCTGTACATTATTGTCACAGGAGTTAGTTATCAACAGAAAGTGCAAAAACACAGAAAGTAGTGTAGTACGTGTAAATCTTCAACAAATCTTGATTTTCCTTCGTTATAGACAGTGGCGGCTGGTAATGTTTTTGACTAGGGGGGGGGGCAAAATTTAGTTGTAGGCCTACCCATATATTATGTAAAAAAAGTCACCAGTAGAAAGTAAATTATTGCTATTATCATCAAATAATTGTAAAATTGAATCTTTTGCTTCACTACTAAAATTATTGTTAATATCAAAAACCTACCTTGCAAACTACCAATATTTAAACAGTGTTTGAAACAAATTATTTATATACCTAAGAAGTTCACGTTCCTAAACTTAAATATGTAAGAAATTATATTATTAAATGCATGCATTACTAAATAAAATATATTTGTTCCCTACCTTGGATTAGTTTATTTGCTTGAACATGAAATCCATTCTCCTCTCCTTTTGTTTGGCAAAATGGTCAATAACTAATTCATTGAAGTTAGGAGTTATTTCTAACATTTTTTTTTCTATTGAACACATTCCCAGAGCACTTAGTCTGTCCTTTTTCATTGTATTACGTGTAAATGTTTTAATGCGTTTGAGAGTTGAGAAACATCGTTCACTTTCTGCTGTAGTCATAGGGATTGTACAAATAATTTTTAATAGTTTTACCAGTTCGGGAAAAACAGTAACTAGATTGTTTTCATATACAAAATTGAGTAGAACCAATGCGCCAGTTGCCTTTGTGAAGTCAGGCCTGCTGTATAGAACTACCAGTTCATGTCTTAATGCAGTTTCATTTAAATTAAATTCTTTAGTAGCAATTTGTAACTGTGTTTCTGGAAAGATAAGCTGATGTTTAGAAAACAGGGTTGGTTGCAACAAAACTGCTATTGCTAAATGATCTGAAAATAAAAATCTGTCGTCTATGTTGGTAACTATTATGTCACAAACTTCTTTAGCTGCAGTCTTCTTGCTTTCATCAAAACGTGACCTTTTTGGATTTTGTGATGATTCTCCAAAATCATTTGTTGCAGACAGACTGGCATCAAAATCAATATAATCTCTGACGTTTTGAATGTGTGACTTGAATTAGTCATACTGGTGTGTTTTAATACTGTAAATTTCTACTTGCTGTAATTGATTAAACAAAATGTCACAGGCTGGCATAATTTTGTTGAAAAATGTTAACCAAAAATTAAAATCATCATTATTTAATGTGTGTTTTCAGTCCTAGTGCTTTCTGAACAGTGGACTTGTCACTCTCGTCATCTATGATTTTTTCAAGAACAGCGGAAATGTCATTTTTATGAATAAATACTGTTGTCACACAACGGGATTTAAAATTCCACCTGGTATTAGAACATTTTGGGAGACGTTTCTTTACTACTTCATCAAGTATGGCAGTTCGCTTGGAAGATCTTGAAAAAAATGTTGTAAAGCCATCTAAATTACAGAAAAATATTTTTACTTGTTTGTTTTGTGATGCAGCGCGCTCAATAATTAAGTTTAGTTGATGGGCATAGCAGTGTATATACTGGGCATTCTTGTACACAGCTTTAACTTTTGCTTGAACACCATTATGCTTTCCACTCATTACTGCTGCCCCATCGTAACTTTTGTGCAATAATTTTACTAGGCATCTTATCAAGTTCTAATTTTGCTAATTCTTCAAAAATAGTATTACTAATACCTTCAGCGGAGTGATCTTGTGGACTGACAAAACTGATAAATCTCTCATGTAATTTTCCGTTCAATTCATACCTCACAACTAACACAATTTGTGACAGAGTGGCACAATCCGTGGTTTCATCTGCTTCAATTGAAATGTAGTCAGTTTCATTTATTTCTTTTTTTATTAGTCCAATGCACACTGCATAAATAGAATCCAAAATTTCATTTTGAATTGTTTTAGAAAGACCAACGAAAACCCTATTGTTTGTTTTTTCAATATGCTCTCTTAAGGTGCTATCTAGGCCTGCCATTAAATTTACTAAGCCCCTAAAAATACCTGGATTCTCAGATGTGTTTGTTTTATCATGTCCCCTTAAAGCTAGTTCAAATATTCCACAAAACTTTACACAGTCAATTAACTTACTTAGGATGTATCTGTTCTTGGAGACTTCTTCATTATGCTGTTTAATTTTTAATCTCTATGCACTGTCTAACTGGCAACTAATATTGACTTTTCCTAACAATGAATATTCAATACAATTGTTCATATGAGTTTCACTAATTTTGTTTTTTTATTTTTTTCTCCCAAATGTTTCAAGTCCTTAATTCCATTTTCAGTCCAGACTGAATCACTGTTTAGGTTCATCACCAAACATACATAACAAAAAAAGGAATTGATCACCTCACATCCACATATCCAATCAGCATGTAAGTAACAGTTTCTATTAAATTTTCTTGTGTAGTTTTTTTTACTTGATGCTGGTCTGTCCGTTTTATAATTTTGTTGTGTAATATCTAAATTCGGTTTTGGTGGCCCTAATTTTTTTAGTTCTATTTTCTTTTCGTAAGTAAGTGAATTTGAAATAATCAAACGTTTAATATTACTTACCGAATTCATAGCCATTTTAATCGTTTCTAACAAATACGCACAGAACACGCAGAATAAGTTACACGTTTATGTACACAAGGTTCGACAAAAACACTATCGTACACAGAATACACTGCCTAATAAAGAATAAATTATTAGAACATTACGTTTACACAAAAAGTACAACAAGAACACAATCAAAACTATATAAAACACAAGAGAAAATAAATGCACTATGAGAAGTTTTGAACAACACTCCGTTTCTCTATGAATTTAGCTGCGAAACAGAAAGCGGCCACAGTCCCAACTGCAATGGCGGATGCTCATTTAAATGAATAGAGATGTGTATACGTCTCTTGCCCCGCTCCCCGAAAGAATGGCCTATTCAGGGAGGGCGACAGCGAAACAGTCCCAGCTGCGGGGCCATGCCGAAAACATCGGGTGATCGCTATTAGTCGCCCCAAAAATGTCTTTCAATAAGAATACTACACATTATAGTTATATTATTGACAAGTTTAATTTGCAAATTTAGTGGGAGGGCTGCGCCCTTTTGCCTTCCTTGTACGAGCCGCTACTGGTTGTAGATTATTTTTTACAAGAATTTCACATTCAGACGTATCATGAAAAAACTGTACTAAAAGACACGTAGGCCTACATGTACATAATCCATCATTAACACGTAGGCCTACTGTATTATTGTTATATATCTAGCCTACTTATAGATATATAACAATTGTTATATAGCCGACTGTTACGGTTTAGCAGAAGATGAAGAATAAATATTTGATTACATCATGATATTCCAGGTGTAGATCTTAAAATCCGGCACTTCTGCTAAAAATAACATATAAACATGTATAGGCCTACGTGTACAGAATAGGCTACATGGTGTTGCATTTAATATATGGTATGACCTGTTTACCATATAGGTAGATTGATAGGTGATCAGTTTTATTATTTCAGTTCATTGATAATGACCCAAATCAATGAAGCAATTATAAAAGTCTTTGATTTCAAGGGAAATTAACGAGACAAGAAAAGAGTCGAATTAATAATTTGCTTGTAGGCCTACCCTTGGTTGCGAGGTGTCTTCTATCGCATCACTAAAATTAATTCTCGTGTATTTCCTATTTTTAAAATTCGTGGATTGGTTGTGGTGGTGACACTAATGAAACCAACTTTAGTCCAGGTAAATAGGTGTTGATTAGGAAAAAATGGAATATTTTACTGCTAGAATACTTAAAAATGATGTAGGCCTACTTTATCATGTACTAAAAGTTGCCTAAAAACACTTGGGATAACACCACTAAATCAAAATATCTTTAAAACTATGCATCATCAAAAAAATGATCAAGAATACGAATTTAAAGTTGAGGCGATTTCTGAAAATCTGAGGGGTTTTACGTTCAATTTGGACAACAATTAACCAAGATAGAGATTTTAAATTTTTTGTATTTTTCAAAAATGAAATTTTGCCACTAATTTTAGCAATTACTGTAAAAGTAGGTCTAAGGTTAAACTTAAAAAAGCCTTTTAATAAAAGCTCACATAACAGTTAATTCTCATTATGTTGAAGCCTGTTATATCCCCGTACAATAAAAATTGGCCAAGTTATCGCTATTAACTTCATACAAAATGAATGATTTCTTTAAAAAATTAGTATTGCGTAGACATTTAGAATGCGTAAAAAAAACGAATAGGACATTTCTTCGTTTCTTGTCTGATAAAAAAATCGTATCGCCTATACCGTTTTTTCGAAACATCATTTACTTCGAAATTCCTAAGAAAAGGGTCGTCGTCGTCGCATCCTTTACGACTTAGGCTAGTAGCCTGCTCCAGTCTCAATGGAATTCATCCAACCATCGCTTACGGGGTCTTCCCACACTTCTCTTCTTTCTTGGATGATAGTCAAGGGCTCTTCTTCAAAATCTAGTTGGATCCATTCTTTCTAGGTGTAACCGCCACTCCGTTTTGTACCGGGAGATTTTCTCATTTAAGCTTTCAGCTATGCCTAGCTCCAATATGATCATTTCTGATAAGATCTCTCCTTGTACAACCCTTTACAGCCCTCAAGAACATCATTTCCGCTCCTTGTATTGTACATATATCTTTGGCCTTTCTAATCCAAGTCTGACTACTATACAATAGTTGAGGTATGGCCATTACATTATAGTATTTCAATTGCGTTTCTTTCGTTGTTTACTTCTTTAAATGTTTATTGATACAGCCACAAAGCGACTGGAAGAGACTAATTTTGCTTTTAACCAACTTATCATCTTGGTATGTGATGCTACACTCTAGATACGTGAAATCTGGCACCTATTCTATAGGCGAGTCCTGTACGAAAATCTTTGTTCTAATATGATTAGCCCCAGAAAAAGCCATAACTTTTGTTTTGGATAAGGAATTGGTTTGATTGTAATCCGCCAAAATATCAGTAAGATAAAACAACACCTTTGGAGGTCATTTTCATTCTCTTGGATGATCACAAGATTGTCTGCATACATTAAAATATTTAAATAAAATCCTTTCCCCAAGCATAATCCTTTGGGGGCGTCCAATGTTCATTCCTGTATGGCATCATCTACTGTATATAGATATTAAATAAAACAGGAGAAAGACTGCAACCCTACCGAATGCCTAGGATTATTCCAATGGGTTCTGACAGTCTGTTAGTTTTATCCATATCTGCGTTCCATTATATAAACTTTTAAACGAACCTTTACTAAACCTGTATTAAATGAATAGGGTATCCTCTTTTCTGCATTATCCTCCATAATGTTGCTCTATCGACCTGCCAAATGCTTTTTCGAGGTCCACAAACGCAAGATGTGTTTGCATTAAATTAAATTCTCCTTACCACTATTTGTTTTAACATAAAGATATTATCAATTGTGGACCTTCCCCTCCGAAACCCATGTTGTTCTTCTAAGATCAGTTTCACATCAATTCTCGATAACCTGTTATTTATTATCTTAGAATAAATTTTGTAAGTTGTATTTAATAAACTGATTCCCCTATAATTCTTGCAATTACTTCTATCCCCTTTTTTGAAAACTGATATAACATGGGCTTCAAACAAATCTTGAGGAATCCGTCAAAATAGCCGACTCATTAAATAAATATAAAAGTCGTAATTTGAATGAGAAACTACTATATTTGATTAATTCTGTATTTCTTCCATTAGAACCTGGTGATTTCCTATTTTTTGAGCACCTCAGAGCACTTTCTAATTCTTCCATTGTTATTAAATCTACTGTTAATGTTATATTCAATTTGCCTCATCTTAGCTGATTTCATCTTGAACCTGGGTATCTACATCATTACACCACAGTTCTTTATAGTATTGAGTCCACCTTTTTTTTTTAAAAAAAAAAGAGTAAACATATAATAATTGTTATAAAAACAAGTATTTTTAATGCATCTTTGGAAAATCACAATATGTCACCTAAAAGTAAGGTCTGGGCAGTAGGAGGCTTATGAGAGTTCTAACGCGGAAGTGACGTCACCCCCCGCCCCGCCTCCTCCCATTTTGGGGGGAAATTTGAAAATGGTGGTGGTGGTGGTTGACTTTCGGTGTAAGATGTAGTGGTGGGGGTAATGGTGTGTTGTGGTTGGTCGTTGGGTGTGTGGTGGGGGTTGTTGTCGCCGTCGATTGGTCGTCGGTCAAGACGGGGGCGGGGCGCCGTCGGGATGTCGATGGGTCGTCGTCCATGTTGGAAAATTGCGACGTCGGGTTGTGCGGTGTGTGCTGGTTAAGCGTCGGCATGGCCAGGCCTCGGCTTGGCTGCGGCTCGGCCGTAGATTGATCGACGTGTGTCTGTCGATGTTGCCAACTTGTGCAGTGTGTGCTGGTTAAACGTCGGCTGCATGTGTTTAGATTTGGACGTGGCCAGGCCTCGGCTTGGCCGCGGCTCGGCCATAGATTGGTCGACGTGTGTCTGTCGGCGGCCATGTTGGAAAAGCGTCGACTGCATGTGTTGAGATTTGCAGGCCTCGGCGTGGCCGCGGCTCGGCTGTAGATTGGTCGACGTGTGTCTGTGGTAAGAATATATTGTAAAAAAAATTGTTCCCTCGACACATAATTGAAAACCAATTCACTTGTACAAATTGTATATCACACATCCGTGCATGGAAAATATATACATCATGCACGGAAGATAAGAATTACCATATATAATATTCTGATTGATATGTAATTTCTATCGCAGGACGTAGAAAAAAAAGGTGTAGTGTCGTCTGCATCTGTTGTAAGAAATTCACATGACATGCACCCCGCGTGTATGCACTGCATACGTGAAAACCACTTTACTTGTAAAAATTGTCCAACACACATCATGCATGGGAAATAATTATCATTTGTATTATTTTGATGGGTATGTAATACCTGTCGGGCAGACGTAGTAAAAAAATCTGATGGGTATGTAATATCTGTCGGGCAGACGTAGTAAAAAATAGTGGAGTGTCTTCTGCATATCTCGTAAGAAATTCTCTTTGATTTGGTCCATTGTGTATAAATGAAAACCACTTGACTTTTAAAATTTTGTAACACGCATTATGCATGGAAAAAATATGCGTAACGCATGTCATGCATGGAAAAGAATAGTTGAAAATAAACACTTAAGCAATGAAAAATTTACATGTATATTGTAAGAAAATAAATACAATAATTTATATATGTATATTGTAATATAACTTATTTATTACAAATTATAATTAAATTTAGAAAGTGTTGCTTGTTCTGGTATTCTGCGGTAATCGAGCCCCACAAGTTGGACTCGCCAATTTTGTAATAATACGATAAATATTAAATATAAAAATAAATAAATAGTTGATGTATGAGAATTGTACTCTCACTATTGTGTGTAGTAATGTAGCTAACGTCTTCTAATCTTCGTTCGGCTCTCACTACTGGTCTTCACTTTTGTAATATATAATGGTAATTGTAATGGTGTTCTGGTATAATATTACCCAGAATAATTTTTATGGTGCGTATGTGTAGTAGTGACGTTCCGCTCTGGGAGACGTCGATTTGGTAATGTTCCTGGATAATGTTGTTATCAAATATTCTAGGTGTATGTTGCTGTTGCAGCAATTTGAAAGGTGATATAAATTTAAAATTTATATTTATACAAAAAAAATTGTTTTCGATGTGTTTATATTCTTAAAATTTAGAAATAAATTGAGATTGTTGATTGTAATTATAAATAGGATGGTATGGTGTGTATTCTAGTAATAATCTTCCCTTCTGTAAATTTATTAAAAAGACAATCCAGTTAACTTCAAATTAGGCGCGAACGGCTCTCTTCTTCTTACTCTTGAAATGTAGTAGTTCGCATATACTGCCTTTAAAGGTTGTCGAGTTTTCTTTATTAATTAATGGTTATGTCCTTTTATTAGAGAAATCAAATTCAATTTACTAGATAACAAACGTTTATTCAACAAAATAAGGAATTTGCTCAATTGAAAACAATGTTACCATGCCGTATCGACTCGCTCAGGGCCGGTCGATCTATGACTTTTATATTGGTATTATGAAAATAGGTTCTTTTAACGATTAATTATATAAAAAGCCAGAGAAGGTCAGGGTCAGAAAGTATAACACTTACAATTCTAAAAATGTATTAAAATTAAACAATATAATAATAGTTATTAATAATAAAAGTTTATATATAATTTTTATTCACCACAGTTCAGCAAACAATCGTCTGGTTGAGATGATGAGATTGGGTCAAAATGGCCGCCTGGCGCATGCGCGGAGTTCACCTTCTAACACTGACGAAGTATTTGTGGAATAAATATGTCCCTTCTGCGGTTAAATCTTCTTCGCAATCGTATATTATCTTCTGGTGTATAGTTTAATGTCACTGTAGTAAGATGGACTAATTCACTTGGTGTTAAAATGTTGTTAATTAAGTATATCAATTGGTGTTTATGTGTGTCCGTTTAACCTCGAATATTCACTTGGTATTTGGTGTGATTCCAGTGTTATTTCATTTAAATAGTTATATGTGGTTCTGTTTATTAGTGTTATGTAGTTCGTATGGCAACTTCACCACTTCACAATGATTAGAATAGTTAAAAATTTAATTTTTACACAAAACTGATTCCGAACTCTTGTTATACGTAACCGCCATTAAGGTTGGTTTTATCAAATATTCATGTCAAGTGCTCTCTTCAATGTATAATAATGAACTGTGTGGATTTCCTTCATCTCATGAAAATCTTAGCCTATATAATATATTTCAGACATTGTTTAAAATTGCCATAACTTCCGATACACTTTAAAAATGTACATTATGTTCATAAAATAAATTCGTTATTAGTTAACTGTTTGAAATATAAAATACATATTCGTTTTCACTATTCTATTCTACTTATTTTGATAGTAATTAAGTTAGTATTACAAAGTTTTATCAGAAAATCATATTTCTTATATTTTTTGGGAAGGTCGGCCTAAATTTATACTTCCTGTCTTCTAAGTAAATAATAGCCATTTTACCTAATATAATTATTATTCTATAAAATCTGAAATTGTTATAATTGTCAATTCTCACTTATTTTATGGCAATTTAGTATATTAATGATGGTTTTTTCATACAATTCAGTTGTATATGACTCCCCTTATGATCATGTTAGTGAATCTATTTCAGTTTCAAATGGTATTTCATTATACAAATAAATAATTTTACTCATAGAATGACCATGTCTTTAGAAAGCCTTATTTACATAGTATTTAATATGTTGGGTGTATCTTGCCTAAATATTGTCAAGTTTGACTGGTTTATAAGATTAGGTTTATTAATTATTCTGCATTTTAACTTTATTATATTGCCTAGATTTGAATTGTGGCTATTTGCAGAATGTTTTATTAATGTAATTATTTTATTTCCTTCTCTGACTTCTGACTCTGATATATTTGATTAAAAATTAGTTCTCTGATCTGGCATAACAGTAATTATAGATTATACAATTAAAATATAACACCCAGATATATAAAACTGGTGTTCTTAATAACATTGTTTTGGTATATCACCTAATAACATAATAAAAAGTATTTCTACAACATTGGAATGATATCTAATTTTAGATAATGCATTCCTAAATTAACATGAACAATAAAATAACAATTATAATACTAATATTTCTTATGACTAACCCTTACTTATCTAAATGCTATATTTAATTGGAACCCAACATTTGGATCCATATATAATTGTTAATACCTTCTACAACTTCATCATAAACAGTTAGTTCTGTAATTCCCCATTTTATAAGATTTATGCCCCCTCTTAAAGTATAACCCTGGCTATCTAAGTTATATTCCATTCTATGGAATGTTCATACAGTTTTAGTAGCTTTTTATTAGTAAAATTACTACTTCATTATCAAAGTAGACACCGTTCACAAAACTTAAAGTTTGTTACTTTGTACTGCTACTCATGCACCTTTCTTAAAGTTTATTAGTTATAATTTGATCACTTACACTTTTCCATGGTGAATTATTACTATATTTACTAGTCTTTTTCTAGTTTTTAATATGAAATATTCAACCATGGGGGAACTGTGAAGATTTGTTCATACACATTACACAATAACTTTTTGAATGCACTAATATTTACTACTGCTAACACTTTTAGTTTTTTGTCAGTTTTACAGTGATATGGTTTTTTAATGTGTTATACTTTCTTTTTTGGGCATTTATTGGTTTTGGGGTTTTTGGGGTTCTTTCCCTATGGGGTTTTTGTTTTATATGGGTCGTCTCACTTCATTCTTCTTTCTTCTTTAGTTTTATTATACTTCTTTCTTCCGTAGATTTGGTTATTCTTCCTTCTTCTTTAGTTTGGTTGTTCTTCTTTCTTCAGTAATTTCAATTATTCTTCTTTCTTCCTTCTTCAGTAGTTTAGTTTTATTTATACTTCTCTCTTCTTTGAGTTTGGTTATTCTTCCTTCTTCAGTGAGTTCGGTTTTAATTATTCTTCTTTCTTCTTTCTTCTGTAATAGTAGTTTTGGTTGTTCTTCTTTCTTCCTTCTTCCGTAATAGTAGTTTGGTTTTTCTTCTTTCTTCCCTCTTCTGTAAGTTTGGTTTTAATTATTCTTCTTTCTTCTTTCTTCTGTATTTATGATTATTCTTCTTTCTTCTTTCTTCTGTAAGTTTGGTTTTAATTATTCTTCTTTCTTCCTTCTTCTGAAATAGTAGTTTGGTTGTTCTTCTTTCTTCAATAGTATTAGTTTTGATTATTCTTCTTTCTTCTTTCTTCAGTAGCTTTGATTGTTCTTCTTTCTTCATTGTTCAGTAGTAGTAGATTTGGTTGTTCTTCTTTCTTCTGTAGTAGTTTTAATTAGTCTTCCTTCTTCTTTCTTCAGTAGCTTTGATTGTTCTTCTTTCTTCCTTCTTCTGTAGTAGTAGTTTTAATTAGTTCTTCTTTCTTCTCTAGTTTTAATTATTCTTCTTTCTTGTCTCTTCAGTAGTGGTAGTTTTGGTTATTCTTCTTTCTTCTCTAGTTTTAATTATTCTTCCTTCTTCTTTGTTCAGTAGATTTAGTTTGTTCTTCTTTCTTCTCTAGTTTTAATTATTCTTCCTTCTTCTGTCTTCTGTATCTTTGTTTTTTCTGGTCTGGTTTCTTTGACGGGGTATATTAATTGCCTGCTTCTATCTTACCTGGGTAATTTTGTTATTATTATTTTTAGTCTTCTGGGTTTTTAAATTTGTATTATTATATTATTTGCAGAATTTTTCTTTATTTAACCTTTCTTGTGAATATATTATTAAATAGTGCATTTTAATTGATTCTCATCTGGATATTCCATATATTAGAGCTTTATTAATGATCATTGAGTAATGTATTTGTGTGGATTATGTCACGCTACAGATTGCTCTCTTCCAGAAGTGATTAGTTCAGATCATACTTAGTTTGTCTGAAGTAATTGCTTATGACATTATATTATAAATTATATTTCTTTACTTCCTTCACATTTCTAAAAATTTTTTCTCCCATATTTTTGAGCTTATCTATATTTCATTATTAACTGGATTATTACTGATAGTAATAGTCATCTGAGGTTCGTTATTTTTTATTTTTCCATTTTCTTCTTAACTTGTTTCTTTATCCTTGGGATATTTATTCCCTAACATTCCCTAATACGTTAGCTGGGGCAGTGTCCAGAGGGGCTCTGTAGGCATCTCACTCTGCTGGCCATGCTACGTCATTTATTGATAACAGAGGTAAATCATCTCTGACCAATACATAATAATACTGCTGGACTTATCTCAGACAGTCATTTATAAAAATTATATAAGAATAGTCCACCTTATGACTATAAAAAAATTAAATATCTTTGGATATTTCACTTCGTATACGAACAGATCTATTAATATTTCTATCTTAGTGAATCTCTATCTCAGTTATTTTTCTCAATGGTTAGCTCTGCTGGCATTTTATTTCTCCTTGTGATTGGAAGCTGGTATAATATAATTATCACTCCTTATTCAGTGTAAAGTTTTTAATTCTCTGTCATTTTTTGACTGTTATCACAATCTCCTTCTGGTCATTGGTAGCATATATTTTGTATTATATTTTTGTTCCTTTCTTAATTCTTGTGAATCGTTCCACTAGTATTATGTTTTTTCAATTACTCTTTTAATTGTCTTTCTTATAACTGACATTTATATATGATCATCTTTTTCTTATGGACTTATTTATATATGGTTTTTTCTTTCTTTTTCAAAATTTTATTCTGCTCTTGCTTTTTATCCAAATGCACTCCTTTATTATGAATGCCATATGTTTAATATTTCTGTTTATTTGACATAAAATTATCATTAATTTTACTTCACAATAAGTTTATTCATTTAAATTGTGTCAGTGGTTTGTACTGCCATTTCTTTATTCTTGAAAGTTTTTTCAGAATTGATCCCATATATAATTGTTTGTAATGTGTTATCCAAATTCTTTTTCTTCTTGTTCATTTCTAAAAGTTGTTTTTAAGATAAGGTAGTAAGTTGTTCTTACTTGGGTTTTTGAATTTTGTGGTTTAATTCAAAATTCATTTTCTCTTGTCCATAAATTGTTTTTTAAATAATAGGTAGTAAGTAGTCATTACTTCATTTTTGAATTTTTACTTTTTTCATCATAAATTATCTCCTAAATAATGGGTAGTAAGGTGTTCTTACTTGTTTTTTGAATTTTGAGATTTAATTCAAAATGCATTTTCTTCTTGATTCATAAATTGTTTTCTAAATAATAGGTAAGTAAGTAGTCATTACTTCTTTTTTGAATTTTTACTTTAATATTATTTCTTCCATACCTTCAATTACTAATAATATTTTTTCATAAATATGGTTAACATATCATATTATTACCCTAAATATGGTATTAGCTCTCTTCTTTTCTTTATTTCAAATGTACTTCTTATAATTGTTTTTCTTTTATATACCCAGGTTGAAGATTTTTATTAGGTTGGACAGTTGCTCATAATTTCTTTTTCTTTGACGTAGTTTTTTGCCGTTGCCGGTTATCATAACATCAGTCCCTTTTTGTGGAGGTGTATGGTATTAGACTTAACCGTAGTCTGTCACTTCATTTGCTCTCATTGTCTGGATGACCATAGTCTTCATCGTCGTTCCGGTACTAGTGACATCTCTGGCCTTTGTCTTGTATTTCATTTTCCTAGCTGCTATTCCTTTGTTGGCTGCTAAGCTTATTCGGCTCCCTCTATCATAGTGTTTTATATACCAGTACGTCTCTGGTCCATCAATGATCAATGATACCATTGACAATCTACCATATATCTCCATCCCTGTTGTATTCCATTTACCTCTGATCACTTCCCCGTGGTAAACTACTGTCTGCTGGTAAACCATTTCTGAGATTACCATCAATCTATTTCCATAATTTCTGGAACTCACGATTTCTTCATTGTTGGTAATAGGGATATTATCATTATCAAATAAACCATGGTTCATCATTTCCATTTCTTCCATTGTTTTCATTAATTTCTTTGGATGCCTTCTTTTCATTCTCTTTTGTTTCACTTCCATATCCTTAGTATTTTCTTTCTTCCCGTTCGTTTTCTTTTCAGGTAACACTATCACTGGCTCCATTGTTTTATTGTTTGGTAATTCCTTTCGTTCTGGTTTGCTGTTGCCCAGTGTCTTATCCAATTCTTCATCCAAGGATGTGATGTTTTTATCTATTTCACTCAAACCTTCCTTCAAGATTTGTCTGTATTCTTTTCTACCCCTTCTTTCCTTTTCCCTGTCTTCTTTCATTTCCTTATGCCATCGTCGGTTATCCTCCCTTATTTCTTCTCTTAACCGTTGGTAGTCCTCTCTTAACTCTTCCCTTAATTGTTGATGATCACTTTCGATTTTCTTATTGGTTTCTTCCATCTTTTCTTCCAAATTCTTCTTATTTTCTTCCATTTTCTTTTCCACCTTTTTACTGGTTTCCTCAATTCTCTTATTGGTCCTTTCTATTTTACGGCCCAATTCTTCTTTTGTTTCTTGGTTGTCCTTCTTCAATTCTTCCCTTAAAGATTGGTTATCATTCTTCAAATCTTCTAATCTTTTATTATTTTCTTCTGTGGTAGAATCCATTTTCTTGTTCAAGTTTTCTTCGGTGGAATCCATTTTCTTGCTTAATTCTTCCTTGGTTGCTTGGTTGTCCTTCTTCAAGTTTTCTTCCATCTTCTTGCTGTTTTCTTCCATCTTCTTGCTGTTTTCTTCCATCTTCTCCATCATTATCCTGAACATCTCCTGCATGTTACTATTCTCTTCTCGTGGTGGTTTCTCGGGTTGTCCTATTCGTTCCTCCCGGACATCGATTTCCCCTGTTTGTGTGTGCGCTTCGGGTTGTTCCTCTGGTGGTGCTGGTTTTTTACGTTCCACCCGTTCTAATATCCTTTCCACGTCCTCCACCGGGGTCGCCTCCTTATTATCCATATCGAGTTCTTTCTCGGCCTCCGCCGCTCTCTTCTTTGATGTGGCACGACGCATTATTTTCCCTGATTCCCTGGCTGGGTAACCGCTGCCAAGCTGAATTAGGAATTGGGTAAGTAATTACCGCCTTTCAACCCCTAATTACAGCCCTTTAGTTGGACGCCAAATTTTGTAATATAACTTATTTATTACAAATTATAATTAAATTTAGAAAGTGTTGCTTGTTCTGGTATTCTGCGGTAATCGAGCCCCACAAGTTGGACTCGCCAATTTTGTAATAATACGATAAATATTAAATATAAAAATAAATAAATAGTTGATGTATGAGAATTGTACTCTCACTATTGTGTGTAGTAATGTAGCTAACGTCTTCTAATCTTCGTTCGGCTCTCACTACTGGTCTTCACTTTTGTAATATATAATGGTAATTGTAATGGTGTTCTGGTATAATATTACCCAGAATAATTTTTATGGTGCGTATGTGTAGTAGTGACGTTCCGCTCTGGGAGACGTCGATTTGGTAATGTTCCTGGATAATGTTGTTATCAAATATTCTAGGTGTATGTTGCTGTTGCAGCAATTTGAAAGGTGATATAAATTTAAAATTTATATTTATACAAAAAAAATTGTTTTCGATGTGTTTATATTCTTAAAATTTAGAAATAAATTGAGATTGTTGATTGTAATTATAAATAGGATGGTATGGTATGTATTCTAGTAATAATCTTCCCTTCTGTAAATTTATTAAAAAGACAATCCAGTTAACTTCAAATTAGGCGCGAACGGCTCTCTTCTTCTTACTCTTGAAATGTAGTAGTTCGCATATACTGCCTTTAAAGGTTGTCGAGTTTTCTTTATTAATTAATGGTTATGTCCTTTTATTAGAGAAATCAAATTCAATTTACTAGATAACAAACGTTTATTCAACAAAATAAGGAATTTGCTCAATTGAAAACAATGTTACCATGCCGTATTGACTCGCTCAGGGCCGGTCGATCTATGACTTTTATATTGGTATTATGAAAATAGGTTCTTTTAACGATTAATTATATAAAAAGCCAGAGAAGGTCAGGGTCAGAAAGTATAACACTTACAATTCTAAAAATGTATTAAAATTAAACAATATAATAATAGTTATTAATAATAAAAGTTTATATATAATTTTTATTCACCACAGTTCAGCAAACAATCGTCTGGTTGAGATGATGAGATTGGGTCAAAATGGCCGCCTGGCGCATGCGCGGAGTTCACCTTCTAACACTGACGAAGTATTTGTGGAATAAATATGTCCCTTCTGCGGTTAAATCTTCTTCGCAATCGTATATTATCTTCTGGTGTATAGTTTAATGTCACTGTAGTAAGATGGACTAATTCACTTGGTGTTAAAATGTTGTTAATTAAGTATATCAATTGGTGTTTATGTGTGTCCGTTTAACCTCGAATATTCACTTGGTATTTGGTGTGATTCCAGTGTTATTTCATTTAAATAGTTATATGTGGTTCTGTTTATTAGTGTTATGTAGTTCGTATGGCAACTTCACCACTTCACAATGATTAGAATAGTTAAAAATTTAATTTTTACACAAAACTGATTCCGAACTCTTGTTATACGTAACCGCCATTAAGGTTGGTTTTATCAAATATTCATGTCAAGTGCTCTCTTCAATGTATAATAATGAACTGTGTGGATTTCCTTCATCTCATGAAAATCTTAGCCTATATAATATATTTCAGACATTGTTTAAAATTGCCATAACTTCCGATACACTTTAAAAATGTACATTATGTTCATAAAATAAATTCGTTATTAGTTAACTGTTTGAAATATAAAATACATATTCGTTTTCACTATTCTATTCTACTTATTTTGATAGTAATTAAGTTAGTATTACAAAGTTTTATCAGAAAATCATATTTCTTATATTTTTTGGGAAGGTCGGCCTAAATTTATACTTCCTGTCTTCTAAGTAAATAATAGCCATTTTACCTAATATAATTATTATTCTATAAAATCTGAAATTGTTATAATTGTCAATTCTCACTTATTTTATGGCAATTTAGTATATTAATGATGGTTTTTTCATACAATTCAGTTGTATATGACTCCCCTTATGATCATGTTAGTGAATCTATTTCAGTTTCAAATGGTATTTCATTATACAAATAAATAATTTTACTCATAGAATGACCATGTCTTTAGAAAGCCTTATTTACATAGTATTTAATATGTTGGGTGTATCTTGCCTAAATATTGTCTGTTTGACTGGTTTATAAGATTAGGTTTATTAATTATTCTGCATTTTAACTTTATTATATTGCCTAGATTTGAATTGTGGCTATTTGCAGAATGTTTTACTAATGTAATTATTTTATTTCCTTCTCTGACTTCTGACTCTGATATATTTGATTAAAAATTAGTTCTCTGATCTGGCATAACAGTAATTATAGATTATACAATTAAAATATAACACCCAGATATATAAAACTGGTGTTCTTAATAACATTGTTTTGGTATATCACCTAATAACATAATAAAAAGTATTTCTACAACATTGGAATGATATCTAATTTTAGATAATGCATTCCTAAATTAACATGAACAATAAAATAACAATTATAATACTAATATTTCTTATGACTAACCCTTACTTATCTAAATGCTATATTTAATTGGAACCCAACATTTGGATCCATATATAATTGTTAATACCTTCTACAACTTCATCATAAACAGTTAGTTCTGTAATTCCCCATTTTATAAGATTTATGCCCCCTCTTAAAGTATAACCCTGGCTATCTAAGTTATATTCCATTCTATGGAATATTCATACAGTTTTAGTAGCTTTTTATTAGTAAAATTACTACTTCATTATCAAAGTAGACACCGTTCACAAAACTTAAAGTTTGTTACCTTGTACTGCTACTCATGCACCTTTCTTAAAGTTTATTAGTTATAATTTGATCACTTACACTTTTCCATGGTGAATTATTACTATATTTACTAGTCTTTTTCTAGTTTTTAATATGAAATATTCAACCATGGGGGAACTGTGAAGATTTGTTCATACACATTACACAATAACTTTTTGAATGCACTAATATTTACTACTGCTAACACTTTTAGTTTTTTGTCAGTTTTACAGTGATATGGTTTTTTAATGTGTTATACTTTCTTTTTTGGGCATTTATTGGTTTTGGGGTTTTTGGGGTTCTTTCCCTATGGGGTTTTTGTTTTATATGGGTCGTCTCACTTCCTTCTTCTTTCTTCTTTAGTTTTATTATACTTCTTTCTTCCGTAGATTTGGTTATTCTTCCTTCTTCTTTAGTTTGGTTGTTCTTCTTTCTTCAGTAATTTCAATTATTCTTCTTTCTTCCTTCTTCAGTAGTTTAGTTTTATTTATACTTCTCTCTTCTTTGAGTTTGGTTATTCTTCCTTCTTCCTTCTTCAGTGAGTTCGGTTTTAATTATTCTTCTTTCTTCTTTCTTCTGTAATAGTAGTTTTGGTTGTTCTTCTTTCTTCCTTCTTCCGTAATAGTAGTTTGGTTTTTCTTCTTTCTTCCCTCTTCTGTAAGTTTGGTTTTAATTATTCTTCTTTCTTCTTTCTTCTGTATTTATGATTATTCTTCTTTCTTCTTTCTTCTGTAAGTTTGGTTTTAATTATTCTTCTTTCTTCCTTCTTCTGAAATAGTAGTTTGGTTGTTCTTCTTTCTTCAATAGTATTAGTTTTGATTATTCTTCTTTCTTCCTTCTTCCGTAATAGTAGTTTGGTTTTTCTTCTTTCTTCTCTAGTTTTAATTATTCTTCTTTCTTCAGTAGCTTTGATTGTTCTTCTTTCTTCATTGTTCAGTAGTAGTAGATTTGGTTGTTCTTCTTTCTTCTGTAGTAGTTTTAATTAGTCTTCCTTCTTCTTTCTTCAGTAGCTTTGATTGTTCTTCTTTCTTCCTTCTTCTGTAGTAGTAGTTTTAATTAGTTCTTCTTTCTTCTCTAGTTTTAATTATTCTTCTTTCTTCTCTCTTCAGTAGTGGTAGTTTTGGTTATTCTTCTTTCTTCTCTAGTTTTAATTATTCTTCCTTCTTCTTTGTTCAGTAGATTTAGTTTGTTCTTCTTTCTTCTCTAGTTTTAATTATTCTTCCTTCTTCTGTCTTCTGTATCTTTGTTTTTTCTGGTCTGGTTTCTTTGACGGGGTATATTAATTGCCTGCTTCTATCTTACCTGGGTAATTTTGTTATTATTATTTTTAGTCTTCTGGGTTTTTAAATTTGTATTATTATATTATTTGCAGAATTTTTCTTTATTTAACCTTTCTTGTGAATATATTATTAAATAGTGCATTTTAATTGATTCTCATCTGGATATTCCATATATTAGAGCTTTATTAATGATCATTGAGTAATGTATTTGTGTGGATTATCTGTCACGCTACAATATATACAACAAATATATACATTGCAAAAAAAATGGAAACAAATATATACAATAAAAAGATACTTATCAAATAATATATATACATAGAACAAATATATACATTGCAAAAAAAAATGGAAACAAATATATACAATAAAACGGTACATATGAAATATATACAATGTAAAAAATTGTAGTAGATTGTTGTTGTTGTGCACAGCCATCTGTAACAGAAAAAATAGAAACAATATTAGTGCTCTATGGTTAATACGAGTAGGATGGATTAGAATAACGTTTATGAGCACTATAACATACCTCAAATATGCATACGCGCATAGAACGTTCGTGTCGTCTTGCCGAATGCGTATAAACGACAATGCGGACATCTAGGCGGGCCCCCCTCCAACGCCACCGTCTGGAGCCAACTCAGGATGCATCGGTAGTGATAGGCGTGTCCACACGCCAACCGAGGAGCCTCTGTCCGTCGGTGTAATCCTCCATACATATACTACACGAGGTATGGGGCACTATACCCTGGACGGGACAGAGTTCTCCTCGGTGCCAACACCACGTCGGTAAGTTCCTTCGCAGAAGGAGCCTCATCGTGGTTGGCTCACCGTGCATCCGTGGTTCGATTGTTTCAAGTACGTCAAAGAAGACCGGTGCGGCTTCTGGAGGGGGTCTCAAACGGGGATCTCGTTGTTGCTGCTGCGGCAGAAGGTGCATCTGTTGTGGTTGCGGTTGAGGCTGAGGCTGCGGCTGTTGCGGCTGAGGCTGTGGCTGAGGTTGCGGTTGAGGCTGAGGATGCTGCGGCAGAGGGCGTATCAACTGTGGTTGAGGCTGTGGTTGTGGCTGCGGTTGCAGAGGACGTGGGCACGGCTGAATGTCACTGGGTGGCAGAATAAAAATAAAAATATAAAAAACGTATACAGACGTGGAAAAAGAAAAATATGTACGCATAAGAAGAAGACTTGCATACTGTCCTCGAAGGTGGAAATCGTCGATGACGATGAGGGTGTATATTCCTCCTCCTCCTCCTCCTCCTCCTCCTCCTCCTCATCATCATCATCATCATCTTCTGCTTCGAGCAAATCGATATTGTATTCCAATTCATCTTCATCTCCCACGAACCCACTGAGGGTTTCGACGTCGTCGTCGTCGTCGTCATCGTCGTCGGTATGGTCGACATCGCTGGAAAAAAGTACAAATTTAATAACAGACGTAAACGCATTACTACAAGAGATTGTTAATGAAAACGGACTTACCGACTCGAGCCGGGTTGAGGAGATGTGCTCACCAGCAGAGCACGACGTAACCGTTGCGAACTATAAAAAAAAAAAAACAGTAAGTCAGTCGAATGGAATATTCTGTTTGTACACATTAAATAAAGAAAAAATAGTGTATTTACCGTCGTACTCGTCGTTGCTCCTCTGACAGACGACGTTTATTCACATTGTTGTTCATTCTGTAAAACGTAATGAAAGTTGTAAAATAATTAGGTAAAGAACATAATGAAGTATGTGTATGTGTGTGTGTGTGTGTAATGCTGAACATCAACGTAAGTACTTACATGCAAGTTGTAAAACAAACTGAATCGACACAACAAAAGACATATTTATATGCATATGCTCGGTGGGAGTCTACAACAGACAGTCCCCCACCCTCACACACGCTTCAAGGTCAGACAACATCTTGTTGTTAAAATTAAACGCATATTCTCCCTCCCTCGCAAAGCTCTCGTCGATTACATCACCCACGACTTGCGTCCTGTTTCATAAGTTTAAACAAATTTATGTACACATGAATAAGGCCCCCCCACCCTCACAACGTTCACACGCAACGATAATATATGGGCAGTCAGCAGTGAATAAAATAATAACTGGACGTGTACATAGCGTGTGAATGTCTCAGCGGGAGTCGATTACATCAACCACGGCTTGCATCCTGTATCACAAATTAACTGTTGCCGTCTAGTCGCCTACCTCCCCCCCTACCCAGTGATGCTCTATTGAATTTAGTACTTTTTATACATGAAATACGAGTTTATTCTTACCGTTAGTTATTGGTCCGTGTACCTCTGTTTCTTCGCGTTAGGACCAGCAGCGTCGTCGGATAGCGCACGATTACGCGTTCTGTAGTGTCCGTACGCGAGTGTAGTTACGCCGTCGTCCAGTACGTACCTCTTATCGTCATAAGGTGACAGGGAAAGTTTTGTTACACGTTGCGTGTACAGCTTATGACGATCGCTTCATATACACTCGGCAGAGGTGAAAACCGTACGACTATCGAAAAGACACTCGCTGTACAATCGATGACGTAACCTTTTTTTTTATTGCTGTCCTTGGTACACCTTTCGCCACCTTTTTGTCGGTGCAGTTGGACAACAGGAGCGAGTAACATTTTACTCTGAGTCCGACAAATTCCCTGATTGGTTTCATCCTTGAACTTCCCCACGACATTTTTGTTGTCGTCGCAATGACAAGGATGATCCGCGGGATAGTGCGACGTGTCGAAAAGGTGGAGATCCTCTTTCATATCCGCGTACACGTCGTCAGTCTGTATGCTGTAAAGCAAACTGTCCGTGTCAGTCATTAGTAATGTCAATCGTCGACCGTACTTGGCGACAGCGTACCGATAATGAAAATCGTACATTATTAATTTACTGACATCGAGTACTGTGAAGCCGACGTACACCGGACAAGAAAGGAATATCGTTCTGTTTCGTAAGGCCAGTCCGACCAAGTCATCGGTGTAGCGGATCATACGCTTTAGCCGTGGATTGGAAACCAGTTTCTGCAGCCGTCGTTCGTTAGAGACTAGTTGGAAGTCTATTCGTTTCCTCACGTTCTCCAGCGATTTGCCATAGACGGCGTTGACCATCAGTTTGAAAAAATCCTTTTCAAAACTTGGTGGCTGCTGCTCTCTTTTGCGTGTTGAAATCGATAAACGGTTTCAACCACGCTCTCTGTTTAAAACTCAACACCCTATGGATCGCTTTCAATTCTAGACCAAGACTCAGATAAAACTTTAAATTTCGAAAATGGAGAACGTATTTTTGCTTGTCGTCCAAAGTTGTCAGCAACTTGGGAACGGACGACGAAAGCGTTTCCGATCCGCTATACCCTTTTGTATAGTGTAGTCGTGTGTGGAGTCGTCGAGTGTACGGAGAAAGTGTGTCGGGATTGACGCAGGAACGAACGGGGGCCAGCGGATAATCGGAGTGGAGGTCGTGAAGTTCAGGTGGATAGTGTAGGTCGACCTCGAGTATGTAGCCCGTGTCACCGTCATCGCTCAGAGTACGCACGTCTAGTGAGTCGATCTCGTTACGATCGAGCCATCTGAAGTCGGCGTAAGGGAGCGGCTGTGACATGGCTGCACCGTAAAGGTTGTTGCAGTCGGTGTACAGTATGAAAGAGGTCGGCTTTGAAACATCGTACTGATCGGCGATTAGCGGGTTGTTGGCCTTGGCATGGCGGTTGGGTACCATTCTAACGCCACCGCGAATGGCCGATTCGATAAAGAGATTCTGATCTATATCCGTCAACAGCTCCAGTCGCACTCCGGTCATCTTTAACATCGCGTGCCAAGCGACGCCAGGAAGCAAGTAAAGATGAGCCGGATCGATCTGGTAGTACCGCATGGCCATCTCACGGAACGCCTCGAAGACGTCGGCCAGCAGCAGTACGTCTGTTTTAAGATACAGATCGTGATATTCGCCCAGCGTACGGATTCCGAAAGTCCGCCACACGTTCTACGCGTGAGCGTAATCTTCATCCGATACTGGCGATTCACTCAGCCTGTTGAAAAAGTGTTCGCGTGCGGGCAGACGTGTTTCGTCGAACTTCTCGCTACCCGTCATGTAATCGTAAGGGTACACGCCCTTACGTAAGAGTAGCTCGAAGTGTTCTTCGAAACATTGCTTTGTTAAAGCGAAATCCGCACCGCTCGCGCGCAAATTTCTAACAAGTGTGTCCAAGGATGTGTTGAGAAATTGTAGCGTGTCTACGAAACGCAGGGCACCCAACGTGACCGATACGAAGCGTTCACTAGTGACAGCGATACAAGTGAGATTGTCATTATCGTATTTACCCAACTCTTGTATTAAGTGATGTGCGTCGTAACCTCGTAAGTTATGGAAAAAGACGGGTATGTGTTGGGGAGTCTTGTAGTTGTGGTTACATACGTTGTGAGCCGCGCCCAGGTATCGCCCGGTCAGATGACAATGGTTGCGCACCTTGTCGTCATCGGTCAGTGGTTTTTCACAGAGATGGTATACGACGGCATTCGCGGAAGATAATATGTCACGATCACTCATAGTCATGGGCACGATGGTACGCATGATTCTGTACAGTTCACGCTCTTCAACGATTAGTCTATCGAGAAAGGTCTCTACCACGTTCTCACCGCGATAAGCGACCTGAGGTTTGAAAATATTACGTTCGTGGTCGACTATGATGTAGGAGAAACCTGAAGGAATGTGTAACGACTCCGTTGTGGTGGACGATGTGTGCGGAGGCACCGATCGCGTCGCAGCGATGACAAGGGACGATGAAAGATTCAAAGTCTGCTTATATCGCAAAAGGAACCTTATGGCAGTAGGTGTAATTTTTGAAACACATCACCTTCTCCTCCTCCTTCATGGGTAAACGAATTCTCTGTTCGCCATACGGTGAACAATGGGGGACGCGTTCGGTAAGGAGTCGTTCTTCGCAGAACCTGTGCAGACAGTAATTACAATAGAAAGAACGGCCGTCGTATTTGGTTAGTGAAGACAGTAAGCGACTTGTATTTTTTTTAAACAGTAATGTTTTCGGTTGGCAGTGGTAAGAAGTAATAGATTAACGTGATGTTGTCTGCCGTTGGAAGGTGTTATTCTTAACGGGTAAATTTCATTTTCTTCGTAACCGAAAACATTTATGGAAACGTTAGTATTGTCTCGTTCGAACTTCACAATGTCGCATAGACGGGTGGGATAAGTTATACCAGAAGTGATGATACTGTGGAAATGTGATCTGTATTTGGATACACGCTCGCTGTCTCTGTGTTGTGGAAAAAGTGCGGCCAACACCGACCATACGAAACACATTTGATCGCCTGTATTGTTCACGTTGATGATGGATTTAGTACGAGACAATTCGGGGGGTGTACGGATGAAACTGGAGGCGACCAGCGGTTGGTACCGTGAGAGAACGAGTTCTAAGGAAACGATGTGGTCCAACGCCCAACTGCTACCCTCGCAGGTGAATTTATAAATTGACTCGATGATTTTTTCGTACGAAGCTTCTAAACGATTGGGCAATACGTCTAGGTCACTGATCAGCGTCGTATGACATCGTCCGTGAAAATAGGCTTCAGTCGTCACTTCTTCGTCCTCGTCCGTGTCAGCGTTTACGATGTACTTGACAAATCTCGCTTTAACCGTTATATGCCACTTTATAGTAAGCAAACGTCTCAGTTCGTTTAGAATGTCCGTACATAACGTATCGTGCATTTCATCAATAAAGGTTATGACATCGTTGACACATTCTTCGTCCTCCGTAACAAGCGTGTAAACGTACGAGACCAACGCGCCACGCAACGAATGTCTACATTCAATGTTTGCATTGTTGGAACTATCACAACAAAAAAAAAAAAGTGAAACTACAATTACTTGCACGCTTGAGCAACAATGGAAGACTGACGCGAATTTGGAAAATAATTGATGCTTTATATGCGCTATGCGAAAGTTAGCCTGCACTAGACTCGAGGTAACTACGAAATGAACGCCGGCAGCGATCCCCTCTCCGCTTACACTACCTGCTACGCACGCAGCTATCCGCTCCCCTCCACTATGGTTTCCGTCGACAACGATCCTCCCCCTCCCACTACCGGTTGCGCGCGCAGCTATCACCGGGGAGGTGGAATGTATCGTAGAAAACGAGCATTCTTGCTTCAGATATGGACGTGTGCACATATTCTTTTGCACACCGACTAAAGAGCTTTTACAACATCCGTCGTCGAGGTAATATTAAATTTTACGTTCGGAAATATCCGAATGGGAATGTGAAATTATTTGATCTGGCCAAAGCCGGGTTTATTTACGAAGGCGATGCTGATGTTGTGAGATGCTGTCTGTGCAAAGTACGAATTATGGATTGGACGGCGGGTGATGATCCCGTCCAAGTCCGTAAGGCGTCAATGCCTACATGTGATTTCGTCCGCGAGCACTTGTAGAAGTCGACGCACGCAAGAATGGCTCTTTTCAGAGCCGGCATAAACTCACATACATACCCGTTTGGGTAGTAGTAGTAGTACTATGTGTTTTTTTTTTTTTTTTTTTACGGGGGAGGAAAAATGCATTATGCACCATCAGGAGACACCCGACTGGTCTCCCGGTGTGTGGGACTCGCACCCACTAAAAAACCTCCACTTTACAGGCAGGGAACCCCCCTGGAACAACTATTCGTATGGCTTCAGGGTGGCACCTCGTATTGCGCCTACAAGGCTTCTACAGCTTTATCTATATCATCGACCTGTAAGACGGTCCAGTTCGGGCTTCTTTTGCCGCAGGACCATCCTCACGAAGGTCACAACCATGTCCCAGTTCTCTTTGCTGTTGAGCATGACGTCTATGATGTTATCAGGCGTCATGGGGCCAATCTCCGATTCGAGCCCTCGCCTCTCCAGCACCCACCGTTGACACTCGAAAAAAGTATGATGAGCGTCATCAGAGTCTGAGTCGCCATACACGCACGACGGATCCTCCATCTTACCCATCCTTCGCAGGTATGCACAGAAATAACCATGCCCTGTCAGGAATTGAGTAAGGTAATAATCTACCTCGCCGTGCGTTCTGTCCACCCATTCAGGGAGGTTCCCAATCAGCCTCGCCGTCCACCTAGCTCGACTCTCCTGCTCCCATCGTAGTTGCCAGCTCCGCATGGAGTGTGCCCTGGCCACTGCTCTTGCTTCTACAAACCCCAAGTCTTCCTTGGTTGTGTAGACCCTCCTTCTCTCCTCAGCCATCAGATCTATTGGCATTACTCCAGCGACGACCAACACTGCTGGTTCCGACACCGTTCTGTAGGAGCTTGCAATCCGAAGTGCTCCTCTTCGTTGTACCGCGGCCATCTGCTTGCGGTATTTTTCTTGCTTCAGTGCGTCGGCCCAGACCTCGCATCCGTAGAGGAGAATCGAGTTTGTCACCGACATCAACAGTCGCCGTCTTCCTGCAGCTGGGCCTCCGACATTTGCCATTAGTCTGCTTAGCACAGCAACGACCTTAGCGGCTTTCTCCGAGGAACATCGAATTTGCTCCCAGTAGGAAAGCTTAGTATCCAGGTGCACCCCTAGATACTTCACCGCTGGCTTTGATATTATCGCCTTTTCCCCCACCACGAACTGTGTGATTGTGGGTATACGTCGACGAGTGAGCAGCACAATCTCTGTCTTCTCCGTCGCAAGGCTTAGATCGTGTTCGTCCATCCAGTTGCGGACCCTGCGCATGACCTGGTTCAGCATGCGCTGCGCCTCCTCTGCGTCTCTCGCGGTGATCACGGCAGCCACGTCATCAGCATATGCTACCAGAAAGGTATCATCTGGCATCTCCATCCGGAGGATTCCATCATAGAAGGCATTCCACAGGTCGGGGCCCAAGATAGAGCCTTGAGCTACGCCTCCTGTTATCTCTCTGCTGCGTGGCCCATCTGCTGTGTCGTACCGGAGCTCCCTGTCCCTCAAGTAACTTCGTATTATACGGAGCAGGTAGTCCGGCGCTTGAAAGACGTCCTCCAGAGCAGCTAGCAAGTCTGTCCACCTGGCCGAATTAAAGGCGTTGCGTACGTCCAGTGTAGCGAGTAGCACCATCCTTCTGGAGAAGTGATTACCCCGCTGGGCCACCTGGACGGCATCCAAGATCTCCTGTATGGCTCCAATGGTGGATCTGGCCGTTCTGAACCCGTACTGCCTCGCTGACAGATCTCCTGCATCCCGAATTGCCGCTACTAGGCGAGGCCTGAGTAGACGTTCCAGTAGTTTCCCCGCCGTGTCCAGCATACAAAGAGGTCTGTATGCCGACGGGGAATTCGGGTCGCCCTTCCCTTTACCGACTAAGACTAGTCTCTGGATCTTCCACCTCTTCGGGAAGACTCCGTCTTTGAGGCAACGGTTATACATATTGAGTAGCACCTGGGGGCACGATCTAGCGACCACCCTCAGCACTTCCGCAGGTATACCATCCGGCCCTGGTGCCTTCTTGTTGCGCAGGGAGCTAACAGCTAGTGATAGCTCGTCCTCGCTGAAGATCGGGACGTCTTCCAATGGGCCTGGATACTCCTCACGATCCCTCAGTGGGTGACGAGGAAATAGACCGTCCACGATGAAGCGCATCCGATTCTCGTCTATCCTTGGGCTACGAGGCCGGGCTCCAAGCCTGCTCATTACAAGCCTGTACCCCAGACCCCAGGGATCAGAATCTAGATCATTCCTGAGGGTCTCCCACTTGAGCCGCTTGGTTCTGTTGATGGCCTCCTTCAGTCTTTTCCTGGCGAGCCGATATTCGTCTTGCGCCTCGGCTGCTGCAGTCGCGTTTCTTCGTCTGTTTCTAGTCGCCATGCGACGCGAGCGCAAGCAACGTCTCCTGAGGTCAGCAATCTCGTCTGTCCACCAGTACGCCACTGTCTTACCCCCGCGGAGTCTCGGTCTTCTGGGCATAGACACATCGCAGGCATTCCGTATGAGGCGCATTGTCGCACCGACGACTTCCTCTGTCGGACCCAAGCTGTTCATCACCGCCTCCTTTCCGATCGCGATGACATCCTGCAACAACTCCACGTCCAGTTTGGACACGTTCCAGCCAGGTGTTCGGCTAGGTTCAGCTATGCGCGAATGCTGAACTCTCCGCAGGGTGAAAGCGATATACTGGTGATCACTACCAGTATAGTCTTCCAGCACCTCCCAGTTCATGACGCTGTGCGCCAATGCGTCGGACACCAAAGTAATGTCCGGGATTGTCTCGGCGTAACCAGGTCTTCTAAAAGTTGAGACACCGCCCACATTGGCCACTGCGATCCCGACTCTTGCTGCCATCTCTAACACGTACCGTCCCCTGGTGCATGTCGCAGGCATTCCCCACTCCACCGCTTTGGCGTTGAAGTCTCCAGCGACCACGCAGGGTCCTTCCATCTCACGAATCGTGTCTTCCAATTTGTCCACTTTCTCACGAAATTCGTGGATGGTCTCGTTAGGGGTGAGGTAGCAGCTCACATAAGTGATGTCATCGCATCTCACCCACACGAAACCACTTCCGGCACCATGGCTTGTAGGGAGCGGCACGGTCGAGTCGGGAATCCAGACTGCAGCCGTCCCGAGTAAGTCAGCATACCATCCTGGTTCCTCTCTATCGTGGTGCTGCTCGCTGATGATCAGAAGATTGGCACCCACGTCCAGCTTCAGCTGCTCCAGGAGGGCGTCCGCCGTCCTGCTCCTATGCAGGTTTCCCTGGAGGATCTTCATCGGCCAAGCTTGCTCTGGGCCCTCCCAAGCGCCTGTCGAAAGACCGCACAGATACCCGACCCGGGAACATGTTTTAGAGCATCGGAGTCCAAACCACGCTCCTCGCAGAGAAAACATCTCGGCTCAGCTTGGCAGTCTTTTTTCAGATGGCCTGCACAGCCACACTGTATGCATATACCCGCCTTCTTTCTGTCGGGCCCTTTGCAGTCCGCCTGACGATGGCCAAAACCAAAGCAGGCGTAACAGCGAATCACCAGGGCCCTTCGGCGCACTCTGCCATACACCCATCCGATCTTTATGCGGCCAGTTTCGAGGAGTTTAACAGCTCCTCGCTCCCCCAGCTCCACAATCGCCATCTTCTGCTCCCTGGTGTTCGCCTTCGTCAGCGTCACTCTCATGTCCCCAGCCAGGTCATCTGCATCGCGTTTGACGGCATTACGGACCTCCTCTTCTGTTGTGAGGCAGTCAAGATCCCTTATCTCAAGAGTTGTCCTGGGTTCCAGGCTGCGGACAGAAGCAGACTCGCCCAAAACTCCCCGCAACGCCTCACAGAAGCCCTCCTTATTGGTGGTCTTAGATCCCAACTCCAGAAGAACATCCCCATAGCGAGTGCGGCGAACGGACCTGATTTCAGTTCCCGTCGTCTCCGGGTTGGCATCTCTCCTGATCTGTGTCAGGACCTCCGCAAATGTCTTTCCCTCTGCAGGCTTGATGAGCAGAGCATCGGGTCGAGCCTTCGGTGGACGCGTCCTCCTCCTCTCCGTGGTCGCAGGGGCCTTGCTCTCCTTCCCGGGCTCCTTCTTCTGTAGCCGTCTTTTCGCTTCGCGGACCGATCTCCTGGACTGCACCGTCTGCCATACACTGGGTGTGTCTTCTTTTACCTTCTTCTTATCTGAGGTCCTCTGTGTAAGGGGGCTGGTGGCAGCTCGCTTACTGCCACCTCCCGCAGAAGACGAGGCCCCACTTTCTTGGCCCTCCTCCGTCTGTGTGGCACGGTCTGCTCCCTTCACCTGCTTCGGTGCTCGCAGGAACTCAAGGACTTCCAACGCCTCACGTAGTTTGGACAGGCCAGATTTCACCTCCATTGAGATGTTTTTCTGCTTGTCCGTGGCAGTCTTCATGCTGTTGAGAAGAGAGCGACAGTATCGCCACATCTCCCTCTCGTTGCTCGTGTCCGGCTCCCTCTGTTCATCTGCAGAGCTCTTGCCTGCAGGTATCTTCTGGGCAGTTGTTTGCCCCACCCCTCTCTGTGTACTCCCCGGAGGAGTCCTTTGCACCCGCGAGCTCTTCCCGAAGGGGCTCGGCGTTCCTTCCGCTATATTGGGACTGTTTTCCATATTATTATACTACAGCACTGACCCTAATACCATGCTTAAACTTACTTGGACTAATTCAACTTTATAATAAAGTCATAATCCGAGACACACAAAATTTAAAGCTCTCTATAGAGCTCAAAGATTTAATAAATTGTCTTACAACAAGTATTCCTATTTAAATTGTACTTGTATACACAAAAAAAAAATCCAAAGAAAATGTCTCTAAGCTCTCAACGATCTAAAGTCCAAAAATAAAATTCACCAAAAATTTACAATTAATCTGATTCGGATTACATCTGAAGTACTACACTTTATGCATAACTATGAAAAATGACTAAGTCCAATTTACACCTTATTATATTAACAAACCAAAAAAAAATTTTCAAAGTTCTCTACAGAAAAAGTATCTAAGTCCCATACAGTACTGATGCACTGATGACAAATATTCTAAGTCCAATTTCCCTGCTGAAAGGTAAATTTCCCTTATGTGTGGGAAAGGCGCCAAACTACGGTACTCTAACCTCAACAGCTGTCTGAGTAATGGGTGCATGAAAATCAGTTTAGCTCACGTTTTAACGTACTTGCGCAATCGCAAGAAGAACGCGCTGTTCTTCCGTTCGGTCGAGATGATATAACTGGATGTGGAGCGATGGCGTCGCGACAGTCACGTGATGGAAGGCGCTCGTACCAGAACGAGAGTTACGTTCAGCAGGTCACCAGGTCGAGTTGAAGGGACTTCACGACTTGTACCAAGCGGACCTGGTAGAGATGATACCGCACGCGAAGGTGAACAAGGGATTCAAGTACGTCATGACGATGATTAACGCGTTTAGCAAGTACGCGTACGCCGTTCCGTTGAAAACGAAGACGGGTGTAGAGGTCGCACGAGCTCTGGAACCGATTCTGCGTGCTAATAAAATGAAATATCTGCAGACGGACAACGGGAAAGAGTACTACAACAATAAAGGACGTGGACTATTCGAAATTGTGTGGCGATGGTGGTGGCGGTGGTTGTGGCAGAAAAAACTTAAACATGGACGTCTTCTGCCTGATACCGTACGTTCGATCATCTGCGGACCTTCCGCGTGCGACAAAACTAATGTCATGTTCAATCTGTTGTTCGATGTGAACGGGTTGAGATTCGCGAACCTGTACGTGTTTTCTAAATCATTGTTTCAACCCAAATGTCAGATGCTGGAGACCCTGATGACACGACTTTCTGACGAAGGAATGGGTTATCATGCGTTCAACGATAACGACGAGGTACCACCTCCCGACGAGGTCGATCCCGATTCTATTATGGTGTTCGACGATGTGTCTTGCGAAAGGCAACACAACATACGCAAGTATTTCGCTATGGGACGACACAGCGGTGTGGACGCGTTTTACCTGTGTCAGACGTACAGTCAAGTGCCGAAACAGTTGGTTCGCGATAACGCCAATCTAATAGTGTTGTTCAAACAGGACGATCTCAACTTGAAACACGCGTAGAACGATCACGTCAACACGGACATGAAATACGAGACGTTTAAGAACGTGTGCACCGAAGCGTGGAAAGATCGTTACGGCTTTCCTGTCGTGGACAAGGATTCTTCTATCGACGCCGGCAGGTACAGAGCCGGTTTCGACCGTTTCATAGTAGTCGCGCTTAACGACTCGAAAAATAAAATACAGTTGTAGACTGCTCCCATAAATGTACGTAACAACTGTTCAGTGTTAACTAAAACAATCGTCGACCGTTCAGGTAAATACAAGTGTCTTGGAAAAATAAAAAAATTGTTGTAGACTGTTCGCATAAATGCATGTAACAGCTGTTCACCGTTAACTAAAACAGTCGTCGACCGTTCGGGTAAATACACATGTCCTGGAAAAATAAAAACAGTTGTAGACTGTTCGCAAAAATGCATGTAACAGCTGTTCACCGTTAACTAAAACAGTTGTCGACCGTTCGGGTAAATACAGATGTCTTGGAGTCACTGACGTTAGTCGGCGTACTGCCGTTTATCAAGATGGACGAAAGAAGAAAGCGTGATATCGACACGATTAGCGGTGACATACGGAAGAAATACCGTGCGTTAAAACACGGGATCCGTGAAGAGGAAGAAACGTTAATCAAAAGTTACAAACCGATTCTCGAACCGTTACAAACTATTTCGCAAGCGTTGGTTGAAAAAAACGTAAAACAACAAATGAAAAGCCTTTGAGTGCGAAAAAGATGAAACGTAGGGAGTAGGAGGAGGATGATCTGATGGGTTCGAGTAGTAGTAATATCGATGTAGGAACACCGCTCCATCCGTCACCGCAACAGCAGTTGACTCCACGTTTCCTGAAAACTTCTGTGATAGGTGAAACATCGGACGACGACGACGAGGGCGATCCTAGTCACAACATCGAAAAAATGTTAGACACACCGGAAGGAAGGCGAGTAGCGCGTAGATATTTTCAGGACAAATACGACAGTGAATCTTTAGCGAATAAGTACGTGCGTATGATCGTGTCGTCCGAACGTGATAGTTTGATGGATTATACGTACGGTGTAAGACACGAAAGCGGAAAATGGATGATCGGTCAACAACAAGGACGCGGTGAACTTGGAATTTTTGAACCTACACACGATCACCGTGGTAAACGACACCGTGGTTCAACGCACAAAGAAAGACTAATCTGAACGTCGGTGACGGTGGCGCACGGCCCACGGGCGCAGTGAACGCGCGTTAATGGGAGGACGCGAAGCGGTACGCGAAGAGCGAAATGTACAAACTCGCAAAAGTGTTCCAAAGCCGTTGGGAGAAAGTGGTATCGTATATCTATAAATTGCATACTCACGCAGCGAGTACTTCACTCGGTGCCGAAGAGGCAGAGTTACTACTTACGAGCAAGGCGGAGACGAACGAGTTGATTAGTGATCTGGACAAATCCAAGGACGAGCACGATTGGAGATCCCTTTATCGTCAGCAGTCGAAACAGTAGACATGTATGAACTACGTAGTCGCGTTGATAAAAAAATGGGGCGTGGTCTCATCGGAAAAATAGTTAAAAGCACGGTACCATTCGTCGCGAAGTCAGTACCTACGCTGATGAATCGAGCGGTGGACGTATTATCGGTGGAACTACATCTGCCCGGCTACAGGTTCTGCGGACCTGGAACGAAACTAGAGGAGAGATTGGCTCGCGGCGATCGAGGAATCAACGAGTTGGACGAAGCCTGTCGCGAACACGATATCGCTTACGCCAAATACAAGGACAACGAACGAAGACGCGTAGCGGATCGCGTGCTAGCCGGCAAGGCGTGGGAACGAGTGAAAGCTTTGAATTCGGGCATCCGCGAAAGAGCGTACGCGGCGGCCGTAGCGGCAGCGATGAAGGCGAAATCGGCATTAGGCAGCGGGCTATGCTGCGGTGGTGGTGTGCGTAAACGTTGACGTCGCACCAGACGACGCAAGTCGGTTTGATGCACGATAATCAGGAAGAGGAGGAGGAGGACGACGGGGACAGGACATCGAAGACGGACCGGTGGTAAAAAGGCTTCAGGACTCTACCTTCGTCCGTACCGAAAAAACTAATCAATATACCCGTGCGCCCATTGTCCGATCGAGAGCTGTACGAATACACGAAGCGGTTGCGTGTACCTTATTTCAGAGGTGTGTACATGCGCGACGCACTTCCTCGTACATCGCCGTGGGAGAACGAAAGCGCGATCGTAAATCTGGACGACGCTACCGGACCGGGCACGCACTGGGTTTGCTACAAGAAGCGAGGCGACAGAGTCATGTACTTTGATGGATTCGGAAATCTGCGGCCTCCTGTCGAGCTAATACGGTACTTTGGATGGAATGTGACCGACGTTCGTTACAATTACGCGCGGAACAGCTGCCGGACACAGTCGTCTGCGGACATTTATGTTTGGAGTTTTTGACATCGAACGATCAGTAAACGACAAGGTGTCTTCGCTTACGGTCACCGTCACGGGTACGGATCCGAGCTCACTGGTTTGTGACTTTTTTCCACCACTCGAACTGACGGATGGTGAATGGTACGCGGGACTACTGGATTTTACCACGTACAACTCTATACCGAACATGGAAAGTGGAAGAAACAACGTCTTTCCCGTACTAAAGGGACCACGTAAAACGTTAGAACTTGTGAAAATACCGACCGGTGTGTACGAAATCAGCGATATTGAAACGTACCTGAAGAAGGCACTATCAGACCCGAAATTTTCTCTACGACCCAACAACAACACACTGAAATGCGAACTTTATTGTTCATACGAGATCGATTTCGGTTGTACGGAACACACGATCGGTACCATGTTGGGTTTTTTCAAGAAACGCAAGTTAGAAGCGTATATATTACACACGTCGGACGCGCCCGTAAACATTAACAAAGTGAACGTTTTGGAGATAAGGTGTAACGCTGTACAAGGTTCGTACAAGGCGGGACGAAACGAGCATATACTGCACTCGTTCTATCCGACGGTCGAGCCAGGATTCAAGATAGTCGAAACGCCCAGAAACGTCATTTATTTTCCACTTAACGTACTACATTTGCGTAACGTTACAGTGTCCGTACATGATCAGGACGGTGATATCGTGAATTTTCAAGGCGAAGTCATCACCGCGCGTATACATCTGAAACGTGCGTAGTAATCATGGGATTTTATTTCACCGATACCCCGGTGATGAAGAGCGGTGGCGGCGGCTCGCACCACAAGATAAAAGAGGACGACACTTTCGGTAAAGGTATCAGTAGACGTTCGTCGTTGACACGGTTAACAGAAACTAACAGGCGCTACCTGATTTCACTAGGATTCAAAATCAAGAAAAACAAGTAACATGGCGGACAGCGGTGTCGTCTTATCGGTCGAACGCCGACCATTTTTTGAAGACAACATCGCACATTACGAATATCATCGGCACGCACCGTACGCGTCGGCGTCGCGATACGGAAATAACGATGAGATACGCATACCTATCCTGCAACAGGAAGTCTTCACTTTACCGATGGAAAGTTTCCTGTACGTTGGAGGCAAGTTGAGGAAAAAGACCGGCAGCGCCGATACGTGAACGTGAAAATGGTCAACAACGCGATCACGTTTCTCTTCGAAGAAATCCGTTACGAACTGGCCGGTGTGGAAGTGGATCGTACCAAGAGCGTCGGCATCACGTCCACTATTAAAACCGTGCTATCTGCCGGCAAGCAGGACGTTGCTTCGATGCAAAACGCCGGTTGGGTTGCTCCCGCAGCTAACGAGCTAACGCTGACCGGTAAAAACGGTGAATCAACTTTTGCATACCGTTGAGGATGCTGATGGGATTCGCCGAGGATTTCACGCACGTGATATTAAACATAAAACAGGAACTGATACTGTTGCGCACTTTCACCGACGTTTACGCTCTGTTATCGTCCACGGATACGCCCGCTAACGCTGATAAAGGACTGACCAAAATCTCTTGGATGATTCCGTTCGTGTACGTGAACAACGAAGTGCGGATACGACTGTTGGAAATCATACGCTAGGACCTACCGCTATTCTTACCGTTTCGCAGTTGGGAACTGCACGAGTACCCGGCTTTACCGACGACCGATAGACAGACTTGGACGGTGAAGACAACGACACAACTGGAGAAACCGCGGTACGTGATACTCACCTTCCAGACCGCCAGAAAGAACATCTGAAAAAACACAGGCGAATTCGATCACTGCAAGGTGACCAACGCGAGACTCTTTCTGAACGACAAGTACTACCCGTACGATAACCTGAACCTGGATATCGATAACGGACGTTACGCATTGCTGTTCGACATGTATACACGATTTCAAAAATCGTACTACCATAGAAGTCAACCCAACGTACTTCTAACACCGACCGATTTCATAACGAAAGCACCGCTATTCGTCTTCGATTGTAGCAGACAGGACGAGTCGCTCAAGTCTTCACCAGTTGACGTCAGATTGGAATTCGAGTCATCGGACAATTTCACCGCTCAGACCGCGGCCTACTGCTTGATACTGCACGATTCGCTCAACGTGTGCACTCCGTTATCCAACACGGTGCGCAGACACAATTAAACGATTACTGTATATTATTGTTTTTGCTGTAAATAATATGTTGCTTATTGTTTTTGCTGTAAATAGAATGTTGCTTTTTTAGAATGTTATGTGTGCATTACATGTATGTGATATTTTTATTAAAAAAATGTAATCAATTTTCATGTATTTTATTTTCTTAATACCCGTAACTCTGGAGGGGGAAACGTCTTATTATTATCCCCTCCCCCTATTCTTCACTCAGTGTTTCATCGGCTCGAGTCGCGAGAGGACGCACAAGATGCTTTCAAACGATCACGAGGATGACGATAACAATACCAACAACATCTGCTATTTCAGACAGTGCGGTGAACCGACAACGATGATCAAGTCCTTAGCGGGTTTCTTTTACAGCGGATGCAACGATAGAGTGATTTGTTTTTGCTGTGGAGACGGTTTAAACAAATGGGAACGTGGAGAAAATGCTTGGACAGAACACGCACGTCATTTCCCTGTGTGATCTTACGTAATGTTAGTGAAAGATACAAAATTTATCATCGCGGGGCATTGTTACCGAACCGGGAGCAGCAGCAGCAGCAGCAGCAGCAGCAGCAGCAGCAGCAGCAGCAGCGGCAGCAGAGAACGAACAACGCACCGACACGTTCAAAGAGAATATAAAAAACGTAGAAGAAGGCTCGAATCGTGATACAATGTGCAAAGTTTGTTACGCACAAAACGTTGAAGTTGTACTTATTCCCTGTCGACATTTTGTCACATGCGTGAATTGCGCCATCACCTTAAATACTTGTCCCTTATGTAGAACCGCAAACACCGCTTACATGAGAGCGTATATGTAATTCGTTTTCACGCTTTAATTTCATCGCATAGTGACTACTGCTTTTGAAAATCTATGCTACTGCTGAGACAGAAGTCTTTATACCCCCCCTACACCAATTTCGCATACCTCAGTGTTTGAACAGTACGCGTTGAGGACGGACGCATGGAGCTGTTAACTCCATACGAGTACAGGCGTTGCAGTGACTTAAAGCACGCAGTATTGTACCCTATAGAAATTTTTGTATACGACGTTTTGACACAGAAATGTGTTGCATTGATCCGTGACGAGCAGATAAGGTACAAAGTAAACGTTCCGAAAACATTCTTTACGAACGTTCCACGACATACAACGTGTCTGTTCCGCAAGACGGACGGATCGGCAGCGTTCCTAGTGACACTAAACACGTTGTTTTTAACGAAAAAAGGATGACCAACGACAAGCTAGCAGTCATACTTGACTTTCACTGTTTCATCGACAACGATGGTAACGAACTCGTTAAGGAACTAGCCGTTATGGACGTCACCGCATTTGCCAGCAGGCATTGGATATTTACACTTCCAGTGGACACGATCGTTTCGAATCACAAACACGTGAGGACAAACCGATGGTTAACGGACCATTATCATGCACTAGAGTGGACGGACGGGGACACATCGTACGAACATCTTGTGTCGATATTAGTAAAATATACGTTTCCTTTTAACTATGTGTTCGTAAAGGGATTGCAAAAAAAGAAGATTTCTGGAAAAGCGTATCGTACATTACAATATTATAAATTTAGAAGATTTCGGTTGTCCCAAACTCGAACAATTACAATTCAATACATGCAACAGCCTGTCTCGCGCACCACTTATTTCCGGAAATATGCACAAATCATAGAGTACACGCTTTACGCGAGTGGGTTGTATCGAATTTTAGAGTAATCAATATGTTTCTGATAAATTACTAATTGGATACATTGTTATTTAGCGCTTACTTAAAAATATCAGCCGTTGCCTACCCCCTCCTCCCCCTCTGTGGAATTCGATTACATCATCCTGTCTAGTCGTATAAAAAAATAACCGGGTCGGCTCCCCCCACCAACCCGCTGAACATGGCATGGGAAAGCAGCTGCATCCTGTTTCGCAGGGTTAATAATAACCGCGTCGACTGGTTCCCCCTCCCCTTCGCTGTCCGGTTTCCCCCTCCTCAACAGTCTCCCTTCTTATACCAGTACGAACGAGTGTTATTAATTTAGACCTTGACAGACGCGCAAGCGGAATACAGATTCTTCATTCGGAAAAATGACTTCATTCGTTGCTAAGTTCGCGGCCATTAGCGCTATAGAATATAAAAAAATTAAAGATCTAGTAATGGGAGTAAAATACCCAATAGAAGAACTTCAAAACAGAAGGAAAATACGGGAATGCTGTAATTGCCACTATCCAGGAGTACAGGGACAATAGATTGAAATATCGCGTTTATCTGCCGAAGAGATACGCAGGTGTTTTCGATGACGACGAATTAAAAAATTTAGCGCCATATTCACTACATCTCGTTTACCGTGGAGAAAAGGACAGGGCTTACGTGGCGGACATTTTAGACTAAGACCCGATGGACTGAACATTTATATTTGTATTTCATAATGTATTATTTACCTTTTAATATATAACGCTTAGACGTATTTCACTTGTTTTAATTATAAGCAATTGTCATTACAATTCATTGTGTGTGCGTGTGTGCGTATACATATTATGTATTTTAACTTGAATGCATTCATAAACTTGTAATATATCGTGCTTACATATATTTCAAATGTTTTAATTGTAAACAATTGTCAATGTGTGTGCATGCGTTAACATATTATGTATTTTAATTTTTAATTAGTGTACTTACATTTATTTCATTTGTTTTAATTATACACAATTGTGTGTGCGTTTACATATTGTATTTTATCTTATAATATAATGTGCTTACATATATTTCAATTGTTTTAATTGTACAGAATTGTCATTATGCATGTGTTTACATATTATGTATTTAGTAATTGTCGCTACATAGTAATTGTCACTACTGTGTGCGTTTACATATTATGTATTTTAACTTGTAATATAATTTGCTTACATGTATTTTATTTGTTTTAATTAAACGTTATTGCTTTACCATTTCATTGTATTTAATTTCAAAAGGCCTTCAAACATTAACACTATTCTAAATAACAGTACATTATTCACCAGTCAATGTACAAGCTAGAAAGAGCGTTGCGCGCCGACTGTTACATACAATCAATTTAAAAAAAATCAATTTTAGTTAAAATAATTGCTTGATGATAATACACTAGAGAAACTAAGAATAATTTAAAACAAACTCACCTTGTACGACATCTTCTGAGTTTCATCGAATGATGTGCTGTTGAAGCAGATTCCTGCGATGTTTTGTACTCTAACAGAGCAATTCGTCCAGCTTTTATACAATACCAAAACGCCCACTCAAGGATGCACGCGAAAGTAGAGGTATCAGGTAATGCACACCTGATGACAAAAAAAAGCGACACACAAATGCGACAGAGCTGCTATGGTTAACCATACCCGAATATCAGCTAACACTCCAAAATTCCTTTCTATCTCGACTCACTATTTTTTGTTAGGAATAATTTTCAACTATTAACATACACAAAAATATAAATGGTAATTATTTTTTCCATGCATAATGCGTGTTATAGAATTTTTACAAGTGAAGTGATTTTCATCTATACACGTAGGATCAAATCAACGAGAGTTTCTTACATCAGATGCAGAAGACACTACTTTTTTACTAAGTCCGCCCCACAATAATATAAATGGTAATTATTTTTTCCGTGCATAATGCGTGTTACAAAATTTTTACAAGTCAAGTGGTTTTCATTTATACACAATGGACCAAATCAAAGAGAGTTTCTTACGAGATATGCAGAAGACACTCCATTATTTGTTACTACGTCTGCCCGACAGATATTACATACCCATCAGATTTTTTTACTACGTCTGCCCAACAGGTATTACATACCCATCAAAATAATACAAATGGTAATTATTTCCCATGCATGATGTGTGTTAGACAATTTTTACAAGTGAAGTGGTTTTCACGTATGCAGTACATACATGCAGGGTGCATGTCGTGAATGTCTTACAACAGATGCAGACGACACTACACCTTTTTTTTTCTACGTCCTGCGATAGAAATTACATATCAATCAGAATATTATATATGGTAATTCTTATCTTCCGTGCATGATGTATATATTTTCCATGCACGGATGTGTGATATACAATTTGTACAAGTGAATTGGTTTTCAATTATGTGTCGAGGGAACAATTTTTTTTGTACAATATATTCTTACCACAGACACACGTCGACCAATCTACGGCCGGGCCGCGGCCCGGCGGCAGCCTGGCGATGTCCAAATCTAAACACGTACACATGGCCGACGCTTAACCCGTACACTTACACATTTTTTTTTTACAATATATACTTACCACAGACACACGTCGACCAATCTAAAGCCGAGCCGCGGCCAAGCCGAGGCCTGCAAATCTCAAAACATGCAGTCGACGCTTTTCCAACATGGCCGCCGACAGACACACGTCGACCAATCTATGGCCGAGCCGCGTCCAAGCTGAGGCCTGGCCACGTCCAAATCTAAACACATGCGGCCGACGCTTCACCAGCAAACACCGCACAAGTTGGCAACATCGACAGACACACGTCGATCAATCTACGGCCGAGCCGAGGCCTGGCCATGCCGACGCTTAACCAGCACACACCGCACAACCCGACAACGTATCAATTTTCCAGCACAGCCCGACAATGTCGCAATTTTTCAACATGGACGACGACCAATCGACATCCCGACGGCGCCCCGCCCCCGGCTTGACCGACGACCAATCGACGGCGACAAAAACCCCCACCACTACCCCCACCACTTCATCTTACACCGGAAATCAACACCCACCCCCACTCCCAACACCGCCATTTTCAAATTTCCCGCAAAAATTGGCGGGGACGGGGGATGACGTCACTTCCGCGTTAGAACTCTCATAAGCCCCCTACTCTGGGCCTTTTGCAATAATTATAAAATTATTTTCACAAATTTCGATAATTTGTTGAAATAACGTCTTGCAAATAAAAACGGTTCATCTTAGAAACCGTTTTTGCCATACTTTAGTTAAATTTATTAAATTTTAATTTAATTATCTTGTTTTAATTTTACTGTATGGTAATATCTGCCGAAGTTACAGAGAAATTAGCCAAAAGATTAACGTTTTTATGCCTAACAGGGTCATTGTTGGAGAGACGAATGTCTTTCTAATTCTAGGCTGAGAATGGTCTTGTTGACTATAGGCGGATGGTATGAGAAGTAACTCACGTATGGCATGAGATCGACGCTGATGTAGCTACATGTTTCCTAGTGTAGTTGGCGATCGCGTAGGCACAAAGTCTAACTTGAATCGAGTCTTCATGAAATCGAGCGCGTGTAGATTCGTTTGACCGTAGACGTTAAAGTCATCCATGGTTATCATCGGTACCTCTATGTTCACAATCATACTAGAAAAATAACGTTTTTCTGGGATTTTACGCCCGACTTTACACAGCTTGATTAATGCAGTTGGCGCTTGAAAGCATATAGCATTCGAAAGAATAAGCGGCATGTTTATCCAGTATTGTCAAATTCCGTCATGAAACGCATTCGACACAATTTATATTTTACTTGTGCGCATGTGCATACGTGCATATGTTTGCGTACGTCCATTGCAGTTTTAACTTTCTTATAACTGTATTCCAATAACTTGCCTTAAATTAAAAAAAAATATATTATTAAGCAACAATAGACCTACACTAAATTCTGTGCTGTGTAACAAGGATACAAACTCAACATTTTATTTGTGAAATTGATGCTGGAGGATATAAATAATTTTCATCTAGCTGTATTTTACTTTCCGTATTTTATTATCTGGTCATGAAGAAGATAAGTGACCATGCTATTTTTGAAGATACGAAGCTATTCCAGAATAAATGTTATCCAAACGATGCTGCTCGAAGGGAAACCGACTGACGCTGCGTAGAAGTGTGTGTGAGTGTATTTATTTATATATATGGCTTAGTTTGTAAGTATGTTGCATGCATGTGTATTCTTAAAAATAAATAAATATGTAGGCCTATGTACATTAAAAAGTTAATATATATTTATGTTGCCGGCAAGGTAAAAAATCAGTCATTTTATAGAATGCCTAGGAATTTCATGTAGTGCCTTAATCCAGCCGGCAAAGTATGAAATAAAACACATTTCATAGATTACCTAGGAATTTTATGGAATGCCTAACGTCTTCTAGGTAATGTATAGAAAACAATGTATGCGCTATGGTTTCATGTCACAACATGAATCCACCCTCCCTCACCCCGTACTACTGTACGCGCCTACCTAAACAAACTGAAGAGAGAAAAAGATTAAAATCATTTATAGAACTTCAGGCGAAGAAGTTGAAATCTGATTCTCACAAAAAATTCCTCCAGCTCCAGTGGGCACGTCTGTTCGTGTTCCTATTGGTGAAGTAGACAAGGGGCGGGGAGATCTTCGAAACATTCTAGGAATCGTCGTAAGTGTGACAGAAGACAGATTTTACAAATTGGGAACCACTAACGGATTGTTAAAGCAGCTGTACACAAGATCGTAGTTCACTGTATGCCCAAAACCACTAATGGGGGTTGAAGATGTTCCTGAACAAGAAACCGCACTTCGTTCTGCTGCTACTGCCCGATCATCAGGATCCGGACAAGAGTTGGTAAAATGTGTGTGCAAGACTAATTGTAAAAAAAAACAATAATTGTGTAAAACATGAAAGAAAGTGTATTTCAAAATGTCATAGCTATCTGTCTTGTTGTAATGAGAAGAGTGTATTCCATATATTTAGAATTAATAAACACCAGTAATATCTAATGTATTTTTTAAACCAGATTGGTTAAACAAAGTTCTTGTACAGTATAATTTTAATAAAATAGTATCTGAACATAATTAAGTAGAGAATCTCTAAATGTCATACGAAGTCCTCCTTAGTGTAAAATCAAACAATTGTGTGTGATTTTGTAATAAAATGTTTTCATTTTGAACGTATTAAGCTTATTTTACACTTTGCCTAAAGAATCACTGGCATTATACAAAATTCCTAGGCAATGTACAGAATACCTGGAAAAAGTATAAAAAACATTTGAAAAGTATTCTATTCTATACTTTGCCAAAAAACTCCAGGCATTGTATGAGACGCCCAGGTATTCTATAAAATGCCTGGATTACATACTTTGCCGGTAATATTGTACTGTTTATTTCCGTCTGCTATGGTAATTGCCCCTTTATTTGGGCGATTAGTACGCGTTGTCTAATTATTTTAGTATTTGTATAATATTTAAAGTGTTGTTGGTATTAAACATGTGATCATGAAAACTCTATCTCAGGGTAGACAACTAATATTTCTATTTAGGTTATTTAATATTGGAAGTAATTAATTATTTTCTTTCGTCAGTGCCAAATAACTATAAATTTTAAGAAATAATATTGAGATAATATACCGTGTGAATGTTAATCGTTTGAATCCCCGCTCTTCCAAACTGCAACGGTTTCAATTCTAGTACTCTTGTAGTTCACTTACAATTTGTCACTAGCATACATGTCGCTCTGAACAGTATTATCTTGTTCATATAATTCGTTCCACTGTTGGCTAGTAAAATATATTCTTTTTATCCTCTTCTTTGTGTATTTAAGTGTTAATTAATTCTTGTTATTATTATTTGCGTTTTCGTAGAATTTCGTGTGTTACGTATCTTAATTATGTTAATAATTTCACTTTGTGTGTGTGAATTGGACGACTAAGTTTCAAGCGAGTTTATTTTTATTCCAATTTGGGATTACCACATCGATCAGTAGTAGCTTCCTTTTTGATAATGGTACTGTGAATAATTTACATTAAACCTTTAATAGCATTCCTTATTAAACTTCCTTTAATTATAATATTTTACAAACTTCGTTACAAATTCAGAATAGGTTATATTTCTTTGACCTATTGTACCAAGATTCTTTACAAAATTAATTCTTTTCCTTTTAATTTACTTTTACAATTCTTTATACATTTTCAATATATTACTTTAACTCTCTTTCAATATATTACTTTAACTCTCACTGAGATGTGTATTCTATTAACATAAAAATCAGACTTCTTCTTTATTATTTATACAAATTTAGTTACTTTAACTCTCACTGAGATGTGTATTAATATAAAAACCAGACTAAAAACAAATTTTTCTTACATTTAAAACAATCCAATTATAACAATTTACATTGGCCTTGGTGATACATTACTAAATTTGTTACATACAGTACTTTCATAATATTACTCTTAAACACATATATAATGTTACTAATTATTATTTTTACATTTCTTTGACTTTTTACATTACTCATTCTAATTTGTCTCTATTATATTATAATTTATTACCATTTGGTTTTATTTTAATGTTTATTTAATTTTATTATAATAATTGTCATTAATAGTACAACATATTTGTTCCTCACTCTGTGCTGTATCATACAATTCCAATACCTTAGATTACCTCTATGTTTATCATTAATAATTAATTAGTTTTTTGTTTATAATTTTACTATCTATCCAAAATATTACTAAATTTATCCCTATTATTTTTCTGAAATAACTATTTTATTTTTATGTACTGTTGTCCATTTTTACAGCAATACATAATATATACTGTATATGCATGCATAGCTACATGCGTGCGTAGTTTGCACTTGAGGTTATATTTTTTTGTTTTGTACTCATTGGGTTGGGGAGAATTTAGAGGGATCAGCATGAGATCGGGACTTCTTTGCAGTCAAACGCAGCCTTCGACAAACATTTGGGTTAACATCCACTGGTATACTGATGAATAAGTCAAGAGCTGTAACAACCGAGCAAGCTCTTCCAGCAAATCCTACTTCCAACGTCCAAATTGTCGACTTCCTGGCAATGCCTTCTATAAAGAGAAAGTAGCTGACAGAAGAGAGCGCAACGTGAATATACGGCCTTCAAGCAAACTTCAACACTGATTGTGGATGTTAATGAAAGAAAAGTAGAAATGTCATTTACATTTTTAATTATTTATTTTTTTCTCAATGTAATAAAGAGTTTTATTTTTGAAGTTATTCTTTCCAGTGGGAACGTTATTAGACTTTCCAAACACCAATAAAATCCTGTATCAAGTAATGTGGTTATTTAATTTATGTCGCTGTTAATATGACAGACCTGTTTGTGAAACCAAATGTTTCTGAAAAATTGTTTAAACATTGGTTCCGCTGTCGCATGAGATTTAATTTCATGCGATGTTAGACGCGTTTATGTAACATCGGCCGTCTCTCGGACTGGCTAACTTAGTGGAGCACGTCTAATTTAAAATTTCAAAAAAAGGGACTTCTCTGGGGAGAGTAATTTTTTGTTGCAGGATCTACGTGGATCAAGAGCACAAAGTTAATATAAATATAACACTGAAAAATAAAACGAGATGTGAGATAAAATTAAAATTTTACAAAACAACAGCTGCTATTATATGGCAGTGAATCCTGGATTACAAAACAAAGAGATAAAAGCAACATACAATCAGTACAGATGAGATTTTTAAGATGGGTGAAAGGATGCACAAGAAGGGATCATCTAAGAAATGAAGATATACCGGAGGAATTAAATATATACATAATCTAATTGAGAAAATTGAAGAACACAGGAAAATTGGAGGCAACATTTAAGTCGCATGGTCTTCAAAGGGTGCGCACCCATACGAAAGTGTGCAAGTACAAAGTGATTCGATTTTAACAATTAACGACTTCAACTGAGTGAATTATATCTGAATATGGAACATATGTTCTGAAACGGGTCATTTTAATGAAAAACGAAGTCACACGACGGATCTCAAGTGTGATTTATTAATTTATAAATAAAAAAGTTACTTGGATAACAATAACAATATGTATGCTAAATAATAGGATCATTTATCAACTGTATAGCACTTTTTTATCCACGAATGCAATTAGCGTGGAAAATTATTTTCACGTTTTATTAGGCCTATATCCGTAATGTGCTACACCGTTTCAAGAATCTACAACTATGGGCGAATTGCTACACAGGTTAAGCAGGTAGTAAGAGGAAGTGTTTAGACGAAATATTTAACAGTTTACTCATCCATAGTTTTTGAATACAAAATATAATTTCGTTTAATTTGTAAAAGCACAAAAACTCGCCAACTCTATGTAAATATGAAATCTGGATCCAAATATGTTTGCCGTTGGTGAAAATATCCTCACAGCGTTACAATGACAGCCTCGAAGTCGACCACAGTTTCCTTTAGCATTCAATCGCCCATTATGACATTTATCTTCTCAGAAATTATCTTGAAAGTTTGCTCTTATTTTGTCCGGACGTAGACAAAACAGAAGGTAAAGGTAATTCACGTTTTGAACCATGAAAACGGAGAACAGAACAGTTGTTTGAAATATTTACAGCAATACTCGAAAGTGCCATCCCACTATATTGTATTTCTCTTCAGTACATTACAGGTGTCAAGGTCATTTACCTCCTCGCGCGGTTGTGGTGTGGCAGTTTATTCACGTCCATCCTTTGCCATCTGACCCTTTTCCTACCTGCTTGATGGTGTGGTAAATTGAATGCTTTCTAGACCCTACAACGGTGTGGCAATTATTTTCAGCCATGAAATGTTTCACTTGAAGCGATATACTTTACGATAGACCATAAAATGCTACTTTATACAAAACCGATCAAATGTAATACTTTGTTAATATGTTGAACATTCTCTTACATTTTCACAACATTTGCTATTGTTGTACAACAATTTCCTATATCATGTAAATAAATTAATAAATAAGTTGTAAATAAATAAATTTGTAAGGTGTGCGTGCGGTTTACATGTGTATATATGTATACAGTAATGTTTGTTTATATTTTTACTTGCGCATCTTCTATCAAGATCTGGCTATGAAGTATTAATTCATGTTCAAATAACGTTTTCTTACGTATAAGTCTACGTATTAATTTATATTAAATAACATACTAAACGTCTATGAATTTAATCTGAGCTACACGTGTAAGATCTGTGTGTAAATATTCAGCACGATATTTCTAAACATGAACCCGGTATTTCAGTTACTGCACAACTGAAGCTAACGCAGTGTGTGTGTGTGTGTGTCTTGTGTATGCGCGAACGCCCCCTCCCTACACTCGCATACATACACATACACATCTGTGCGTGGGACTTAATTAATTTAATTATAAGTATAATTAGTTAATTAATTAATCAACGGACACGTCATGGACAACAAAAGCCAAGAATTTAATTTATTTGTTACACAATAACAAATTAAAGTTAAATATGGAAAGTGTGTATCCCAACCGTCCGACGCGAGGAAGAAATTGTCCCAGTAGTCTACGGAACTCATTGTACAAGCGCACGTGAACGTTCCTTTAAAAATTTGCTGAATAACAGTCTAAACATTAATGTGTATAAATTAGGTAGATATGCTTACTACAGTGTTAGCGTATTAATAGACATTAATATACTTTTTTAGCCAATTGTAGTGCAAAAAATATTTCTTAAAATGTATCCGTACGGAATTAGCCGATGTTTACAAAAAATGAATAATTTCTAGCAGATTCAATACAGAAACGTTAACGTTTGACATGCTGTATAGAACACAATGCTTAACAACTCTTTTACAGGGAAATGTTATCCTACGTTTACTTTTTCGCAACAGTTAAACAAATATCGGTATGGAGAAACATACATGACTTCTATCTTCTAAGATTTATATTTAAAACCATTTACATGAATTCGGTTCGATAATTTCTACAAAAATATCCCCCACCCTCAAACTATTTTCACTTTTTATAGATATTTTTGTTATTATAGAGTAGTCGTTTAATATAGTGTTATTTTCAGGGTAGTGCAATCAGAATCAGCCCTTTATCTTGGACACGATTTTTTTCGCGACCACCATACTTCCATTTCCTTACGGAACATGGAAGTAAAATCGATGCTTACGGTTGAAGAGCAATAAAACAGTGATTTCTGACACAGTTTTCACAATTGTAAATCAATGACAAGTGAAAAACATTTGAAACTACACAGTAAAGTAGAAAAGACAGCGAGATTTTTATGTTGTTTTTGTTTAATCTTAAATATTGTGGAAGTTACGTATAACGTTTTAAACTTAGGTATCTCCTTTGTTTGAACAGATTATAGCTTTCATAACTTGTATCTATATAGAAAATGCTGGTTATTTATCGTGAACCATTTTTACCGTGTTATTTACACCAACTTGCTCAAAATTTCTTTGCTGCCAGGCGGCGCGCGCGCGCGCGCACACACACACACACACACACACAAATCTATATCAACAGTATAGTTACGTTAACCAACGTTCCTTCATATGTACTGACTTCACAATACGGGCGTCAGAAAAAGGCTGTTAAACATCTTAATTTCTTAACTGCCTTTAATAGTTCAAAGAAAGATATTCGTTTAAATGTTAAGAGAAGATAGCCTACAGTTAAGGCGATCATTCTCAGTTACTACAGTGTTAAAATGTTTTTTTTTTTCAAGAGTAATCTGAGTTTTATGAAGTGTCAAATTAGTGGCATAATGAACTGACGATGTTGTAAGGGGAAAACTTAAACAGACACCGCTCAGGCGGTTAACAGTAGCTGCTGGGTGAGGGGGTGGAGGCTGAAAAAATAATTTATCCATTGTCAGTAAAGCTCTGGAGCTGTATAAACAACGTTAACCACCTGCAAACACTTTACTCAACAAAATGTGTCTTAAACGTTTTGAAATACAATATAGATAATATTGTAGAAATATCTAAATTATTTTGTTTATATTTTAACAAAATTTAATTTTATTACCTCATTCATACGTCTATATTATTAATTCAACAATGCGGTATTCGTATGAGACAGGAGTTATTTTCTGTGAAAGGACGTTTTCTTCTAAAAAAAAACTCTGCAAATGAGTATTTATGGACACCGCTTACAATGAATCTGAAGTAGTAAACTCTACGCCATAGCAAGAAAAATACGCTGAATGATTTTATTTTACTATTCTTTTACATTAAAATAACATGTAGTAAATAATAGCGTGTCATTAAATGCAAACATTTTAGTTCTAACGACAATATTTTGTATAAAACTAGCTGTACCCGTGCACTTCGCTGCACCCAAAAATGAATAATTTCTCTTACTTTCATCTAAAGTTTACTCAAATTAAGACGTTTATATACATTAAATTATTGCTAATTCATAAACAGTGTTAGTGGTTTATTTTTCTTTAGCGAAAACATATAAATTTCGGCATTCAGATTCCCTTGAAAACGCAATGTATATGACTGTTTCCCCCATTTGAAAAACAAGGGGGTTCTTCCCAATGAATTTAAGAACTCCGTTGCATATGAAGTTGTTTCTTCTGCATTCATTGCCGTGTCTAAAGAGTAATATTTTTTTCATTGCCAGGTATTATTTTAAATATCTATTGATTTATATTAGTAACAATAGGTCACTTAAACCTGAGGATACTCATTGTAATATGAGTGAAAAGTTGTCATACAAGACATTTTAGACGCGGTACCGGAAGAAGACTTCAAAAGCATAATTGTGACAATATTACTTCTCGTAGCTGAAATGACTGCCACATATCCAATCGTCAGAAGAATAATTTTCACTAATATTAGGAAACACTCATACTATTAATTCGTCTGCATTTTGTACCAATTGACAAACATTAGGAGAAAGTTGACTCCTGCCATCACTGTTAGCTGTAATTTTTCCTCTCCAGTTTTTATAAGCTCACTGGAAAATAGTCCTGCTAAGACACCACCATGCAATAATACACTCTCATGCTTGTGAAAACGTTCATCGTTATAACATTCGACCATAAATTTGAGGATTTAAGCAGGCATTTAGTTCTTCTGCCGGCGTACCTCTGGGTATCATTCCTGAAATCTCCAGCCAATCAATTTTTGATCGTTGCGAATGTTTCTTAGACTCCTGTTTAAATCGTCGATGTAAAAGTAAACTTAAAGCTTTAAGCCACACTATTAGCTTACAATTACGAAGCATATCACCAAATTGCTATTTTTGTTACTATTACAAATCGGATATTCTTCCCGGGACGGATTCAAAGGTAATTTGAATGTGCTGTTCGTCCACCAGACAGTAATGTTGCCGCGACTCCCGATGATGCTACTGCTACTGCTATATTCCTATTTCATCTTACTTGAGCAAGTAATATACGAAGTAGGAATGTTTTACCCGTTTAACTTTGAGCGCCAAAAATAAGTGTGCTGGTATAATGTAAATAAATTTTGGGTCAATTTATTGATGTCATTGAAATATTTTTTCCTTAAATGACCGGAAAAGTATTGAATTTATCAAAGAAATGTAGACATACTAAATAAACCCTGTTAACAAATAAAGTTTTTTTTTTAAATTTTTGTAGGACGAATACTTTGCGAGATATGATGGTTAACAATGATGGTAAATTTAACTGAATTTCTAACTATACTTGTGAGCAATGAAATGATGTAAGGAAATGTGTTGTACCTTGGGGCACTTATAAAATTATATACTATATGTTAAAAATGTAATTACAATATGTTAAAAATATAAGAATATAGTTAAATCTGTCTCTCTCTTTCTCTCTCTTTATATTGTAACGTTACATAACCCGGTCCCAATAAATTAACTCATGATAATATAAAGGTCAGAAATGGGTAACCTGTAACTAGCTCTAAATTAAAGTATATTATTAAAAATTATAAACAATTCGAGTGATATACGGTGCAAAGTGAGTTATAGTGTACCCATTGAGGTAAAAAGAAATAAAAGTGAAGGTAACTTATTACCAAACTGTACTGTAGGTTTGGAAATTATAAAACTATGAGAGTAGGCTATAATACTACTAACTGATTTTGTATTTTTATTTATTTATTGTAATATTTATATTGTATGGACAACCAATTGTTATACATAAGTTAATGTTATATTTTTTAAATATTTGTGTTGTAATATAGGATAACCCAGGGTTAGTTTTCAAAAACATAAAAACTTTTAAAATATCAAAGGATAATAAAAAATTAAAATAATACTATGAGGGAGAAGGCAGCAGGAAGTAGTGCAGTGTAGGAATACTATGAGAGACTAATAAATAATATATCTAAATTTATTTAAAGATAATAAAATTATCAAATATTTATATACAAGGTCATAAGAAAATGAATAAAAACTTATTATGTAAAACAAATTAATAAAGAAACCGGAATGGAAAAGAATTATTTTTCGGTAAATAAAATATAAATTTATAATAATTACAAACTGCCTGTATAATAAAAATACGATGGGTTACTAAGAGTGACGGAAATAACAAGTATTGTTAATAAGAATAAATTTTGAAATAAAACCATAGAGTTGAAGAAATGATGCTACTACAATTATAATAAAAATAACCTTTTTTGGAACTTTGAAGAAGGAAAATTAATACTAAATTAACAAGCAACATGACAATTATATAATCATCCATGATTTATCAAAATTAAATGGTTACATTCCTTACAAAACAGTGAAAGAAAATCTTCGGATGATTCAACCCCTGGTTTCACCATAGTTCTATTTGACGATCGGAAAATGCGCCCGACGGTAAGGAAATTATAACGCAAGACGGACCTCACCAGCGAAAAAGCTTCATTCCAGTAAGAACCATAAGGAGCGAGGTAATATAAACATTTCGTTTAATAGTTCAAGAAGAAAACGCATTCCGAACGTGGATATAGAACACAAAATAGTCATTTAATCATATGTTTTTTTAAAGTAAACAAAAGCACGCTGCGCTCTTACGGACATTCCTGGAACTACATACTACACGGAAAAATAAACAAATTTATTTAATAATTTTTTCGGTATTTGTAAAGCTAAGTAATTATCCATTTCTGACACTCTCGTAACAAAAAGAACTTACCCTGAACCCTGGGGAATTATTAAGAATTATATATTAATTGATGTTTTTTTTATATAGAGTAAAATTTGGTAAATAAAAACCATATATGTTTTTCTCTTTAGATAATTCCATGTTTGCTCTGTGAAGTCGAGATTATGTTTTATTTAAGGAAAGATCAATTGTAATACTTGTATTTTGGTGGCTGGAAACAAAAACCAATAATATTAATAAATAATATTATTGAAAAAAATCTTGAATAATAAAGTGTGTTATAATTTTTGTAGTGGGTAGTTGTAATAGGTCTCAGCACAAAAACAGAAGAAATCAACATCGGATCAGATTTTGCTATAGTGTAGGCTGGTTGAACTAAGCGTAGAAACTTATCTCACCACCAGCTGATTTAAATCACAGCGAACAATTTGAAAAAAAATCCGGAATCGTCTAAACCAAGTGTAAATAATTGGTACTTACTCTCTCTCTTCTTCATAAGGCTGAACAACTTCCCTCTTTGACCCCAAATCACACACTCTCGATTTCTGTTTAGATTGAGTAACATATATAAAAAATCCTTTATTTATTTTTATAAAAAACGTCAGTTATTATAATTCAGAAGTGACACATACTACTTGAGGCATATAATATAACTCTACTGTACCTCACAGGGTTACGTTACAGAATTGGCGAACCCAATAGTGGGGCTTGACTAAAGGTGGACATTTCGCTAGTACCTAAAGAAGTAGTACGTTTCAGAATTGGCGAACCCAATAGTGGGGCTTGACTAAAGGTGGACGTTTCGCTAGTACCTCAATAAGTAGTACGTTTCAGAATTGACGCTAACAACAGTGGGGCTGAATTAACGAAACCCGTAATTGCAATACACTCATAAGTGGTGAACGCCTCTAAACCGCGATGTTACAGAATTGGCGCTCAACGTAAAAGGGCGGTAATTAGAAATGAATTTTGATATTTAATAAAAATATATACCAAAAAATCTAATTATCGTTGGCAGTTATGAGAAAACAAGAAATGCATAATACCCGAGGCAAATCGAAGAAGAGGGCAGAAGAAAAGGAGATTGAAGGAGGTGGACAGGAACAAGAAATAGAATTAGTCACGGACAGGGAAATGGACCAACAGACAGGCGATAAAGAAGAAACCGAAGTAGTTGTGGATACGGAAAAGGAAGTAGTGGAACAGGATGCCCAAGGGGACCAACCAGACAAAGCGGTAGCCAGAGAAGAACCTAATTGGCAAGACATGATGGAATTTATGGCAGAACAATTTAAGGAACAGAATAAACAAACTAATGAACAATTTAAGGAACAGAATAAACAAACTAATGAACAATTTAGAAAACAGGAGGAAACTTCAAAGCAAACCAATAACAAAATAGATGAAAATTTTAGAAAACAGGAGGAAGCCTTGAAACAAACCAATGAGGAAAATAAGGAGAATTTTAAGAAACAGGAGGAAAACTTAAAACAAACCAATGAGGAAAATAAGGAGAATTTTAAGAAGCAGGAGGAACAAAATAGACAGACCAATGAGAAAATAGATAGCATTCAGGAAAGTTTAGTCAAACAACTAAATGAAACCATTCAGGGAAATATAAAACAAACCATGAATGAACAATACCATGAACTGAAGGAAACGGTTGAAGGGCAAAGAGAAGAGATGAATGCAAAATTTGAAGAGAATAATAAGAATTTAAAACAATTTGAGTGTAAAATGGAGAATTTCAATAAGGAGATATGGGAAACTTTCGGGGAGAAGTTTGAAAATGTTAATACACTTAGCCAGAAAGCAGATACATACAAGGAGGAGACAAATAAACAAATGGACCATAGTGTCAAGAATTTGGATGAAACATCAGACAGCACTTCAGAAGGTATTAAAGGAAATCCGAATACAGAAGAGAGTAGGATGGAAATAGAAATTACAGAATACCAAGGTGTAATGCCATCTGAAAATAAAAATAGCCACAACAAAAAGGATGTTCAAACCGTGGAAAAGAAGACCAAGAAAATAATAAAAACATGTAGAAAGAGAATAATAAATACCAAGGAAGAATGGGAGATGATTACAGGTGGATTAATTCATGTATTCAACCCAGTGGCGGTTTCTTAATTGGTGCACATGAGCACGTGAACCCCCTACATAAATAAATATAAATTAATTAATTTTAACAAACACTAAATAAACGGGAAATAATTTGGTTTAGTTTTATGATGCAATAACAAAATGCTCGTTCTGGTAAAACAGTCGTGCAGTCGACGCAGTGTATGGTGTGCGCACAGCTCTGTACGTGCGCTGCTGGATCAAATGAGAGCGGTGACGTGATGCGGCATTGGCGCGGTGGTGGGGGCAAACCTCTCCCATGTAAAGAATGTGCGCACATTCGGTTTGTGAACCAGTGCTGTTCTAGCCGTCACGTTACTCGCTCTCCCAGTGTCGCTCGCGCCCAGTGCAGTTGTGTTTGTGTTGTGTTAATGTTGGTGATCGATTAGCAATGGCTGCTACCCCTGTGTCTGTGTTAAAAGAAACAATTTTTTCAAGTATTTCATTAGAAAAGAAACTCGAAATAAAACAACGTGGTCGTCCGACCCCAAAGCTTAATATCGTACAAGTGACCAAAGGTAAAGATAGAGATTTCAAAAGGGAATTTAAAGAAACTTTATATGAAAAGACTTTTTGGCTCTGCGGTTGTGAAGCTACAAATAAACTAGGCCTATATTGTTTCCCTTGTCTGCTATTTGCAAAACAAAGCTCTGAAAACTTAAACTGGATTAAGTATGGTGTGAATGATTTAGGTCATTTACTCTCGAAAATTAAAAAACATGAATGTTCTCAAACTCATTTGAACTCTTTGCTAGAGTTTAACTTGCTTGGTAAAGTCGACATACGTCAGCAGTTGATCAGCGCTTATCGGAGGAATGTAAAAGAACATAATGAAAAAGTAGAGAAAAATCGTTATGCATTATCAAAAATAATTGACTGCATTAAATTTTGCGGCGCTTTTGAACTGGCACTTCGGGGACACAGGGAAGGAGATGATTCTTCAAATCCTGGGATTTTTCGAGGCTTAGTGGATTTTGCTGCTCAGATTGATGCCTCACTAAGAGAACACTTACGTGATGCAACTGTTTTTAAAGGAACATCAAAAGAAATTCAAAACGACCTGCTCGATTGTATGCTTCTTGTTTGCCAGGAAAAGATTAAGGAGGAAATAAAATTTGCAGATTTCTTCTCTGTAATCGCTGATGAGACCACAGATGTTAGTTTGACATTTCAAGTAGCTATTGTTTTTCGCTACGTATTACCTAATGGAGAACCAGTAGAAAGATTTTGGGGGTTTATACATCCCCCCGGACACGACTCAGACTCGATCGCTGGATGCATTCTTGGCGCCCTAAAAAATGTTGTTGATAAGCCGGAAAAGTTAATCTCTCAGAGTTATGATGGAGCAAACGTGATGAGCGGACACCTAACCGGTGTACAAACAATTATTCAACGACATTACGAGTATGCTTTTTATATCCATTGCTATGCTCATCAATTAAATCTAGTGATTACTCGAGCTGCTAGCCAAAATCAGCAAGTGCGGATATTTTTCGCGAATTTGAGTGATGTAACAAACTTTTTCAGCAATTCACCTCAAAGAGCAGAAATTTTGGATAATATTGTCGGGAAAAGAATCCCTAGAGCTTCAAGCACTAGATGGAATTTTAAAAGCAGAACTGTAAATACAGTATTCGAACATCGGGAAGACCTTATTACCTGTTTGGAGGAAATAGAATCAACCTCTAAACAAGAATCTTCTACTACCAAAGCTGGAGCAATCCGGCGAATGCTGGAAGACCCAACTTTTGTGTTTTGGCTTACAGTTTTCCATAATATAATGCCACACGTCGACATTTTATACAGACAAATTCAGCTTACCTATACAGATCCTGTGCGAACAAAAAAGGACGTGGAAACCTTTCTGAGGGAAATAAATAAAGAAAGAGAAAAAATGAACTCCGTGAAAAGTGCTGTAGACCAGATGCCTTTACAACGCAAAAGAGCAAGACATGAAGAAGGCGGTCATGCTAATAGGACAATCGCGGCTAAAGAAGTATGTGATGTAATTTTGACGCAAATAAAAGAGCGGTTTTCATTTACATCGCACCATTCAGCCGTATCCCTTATTGTTCCTCAAAAATTTAGTGAGTACAGTAAATCATTTCCTCAATCTGCATTAGATGAAACAATAGAAAAATACCCCTTTTTGGACAAAGCAAAGCTAAAAACCGAACTTGGAGTGTTTTACCGACGTGAAGACATAAGATGTATGAATGGTGCTGTGAGCTTACTGCAATTTCTTATACAAAATGATCTGAAAGATTCGTTTTCAGAGTCATATAAGCTTTTAAGGATGATATCGACAATCCCAATGACTTCAGCTGAAGCCGAACGATGCTTCTCGACTCTGAAGAGGATAAAAACCTTTTTGAGAAGTACGATGTCTCAAGAAAGACTTAATGCCTTAGCCATGTTATCAATAGAGAAAGAACTGGTGAACACCCTCCCTAAGTTTAATGAAATAGTGATTGATAGATTTGTTTCCAAGAAAGACCGAAGGATGGACTTTGTTTACAAGAAGTTCACTTAGTTTTTGTTAAAGATCCGATTAACCTACTGATACTTGTGAGTAGTATGTATATAATTTTACTATTGTTTCAGAACGTGATTGCTATCATTATTACTAAATTTAATTTTTCTAAGATTAATTAAATAAATAATCCAGTTGAAGCTTAGTAAACTACAATGTTAGATTCATTTTGTTAATATTACTTACTAAAATTATTTAAAATTTCTTAGTAACGTCATTTACTTTAATGTTGTAAAATAATTGGAAATGCTACTGTCAGTGCAAATATTAGCAGGCACATGGATTAATAACGTACAATATTATCTGTGTGAACCCCTGGTGAGTTTACTCACGAGCCGCCACTGATTCAACCTTCCAATTAATGAACAGAGGGAATTAATTAAGTTTACATCCCAGTTAAATGTGTCAACGATGGAAGTGTATCAAACAATATCAGTCGTATCTTCAAGACGGAATATAACATTCGAATATTTGGCTAATAATCCAGAGGTAAAAGGGAATGAAATGAGATTAAATATGAGCAACTATGTTATGTTAGAGGATGTACAATACATGTTAGTTAAAAAAGAACGAACAATGACGGAAGACCGGTACTTAAGTGAAAGTTTCATAGCAGCAAAGTGGGAGAGCCGGATGGTAAGAAGATTATCAAGGAGAGAATTAATTCTGAATACTCCAGTAATCCGAGAACATGTAGTACCTGAATTAATGGACCATGGTTAAACCTAAATGGTCACAAACCAGAAAAGGGGACTGAAATTCTGAAAACCGACCCAGCAACTCATTGCATAGCGGAAAAAAAACCCAAAATTCTAAAAGCAGGTAAGAACATCTTACTCAAGTTATTTTGAAACCATATAATTTAAAGTGAAGAGACTAAAACCCCAAAATTCTAAAAGCATGTAAGGACATCTTACTCAAGTTATTTTGAAACCATATAATTTAATAAAATAAGGACAGATGATTAAATAATATTTATAAAGAACTGATTTAAAATGAAATAATAGGAAAAAGTAATATTTTTAATGGTAACAAACAGAAGAAAAATTATATAAACAAAAACAATTGATGGTAATGTGCTCAGATAAGAAGAATAAAGAATAATTTAATGACTCCAATGAAACTGAAGGAGGATGATAATTAATACAATAATTAGAATTTCTCGGAATTGAAGATTATATAAGAAGAAATGATACGGAGAAATATGTCACAAGAAGTAAAGTCAAAAGAATTTTGACATAAGGCCTATCAATAATGTTATATGCTATTAGTTAATGGAAAAGAAGAAGGAATCAAGGAGAAGAAGAAATATATAAATAAATGTAAACAGCTACAGTATGAAGAATCCCAAAAGTGTTTGGTACTAGTCGCTAATTGACTACTACTTATAATTTTTTTATTTTTATGTATTGACCGTAGAAATGTTCCGGCAATAATTTTTATGAGCAGGGATGATGTTCCCCTGGTCTCAGAAGGTGTAAGGTTGGACAGAGGAGTATGGACCCAGAGTGGCTACCCTACTGGTACCACCGCACAAGATAGGGAAAAATGTTAGGGAAATTGAATATTTAAGGGATAATAATTATAAAATAGCTGAACAAAAACCAATAATATTAATAAATAATATTATTGAAAAAAATCTTGAATAATAAAGTGTGTTATAATTTTTGTAGTGGGTAGTTGTAATAGGTCTCAGCACAAAAACAGAAGAAATCAACATCGGATCAGATTTTGCTATAGTGTAGGCTGGTTGAACTAAGCGTAGAAACTTATCTCACCACCAGCTGATTTAAATCACAGCGAACAATTTGAAAAAAAAATCCGGAATCGTCTAAACCAAGTGTAAATAATTGGTACTTACTCTCTCTCTTCTTCATAAGGCTGAACAACTTCCCTCTTTGACCCCAAATCACACACTCTCGATTTCTGTTTAGATTGAGTAACATATATAAAAAAATCCTTTATTTATTTTTATAAAAAACGTCAGTTATTATAATTCAGAAGTGACGCATACTACTTGAGGCATATAATATAACTCTACTGTACCTCACAGGGTTACGTTACAGAATTGGCGAACCCAATAGTGGGGCTTGACTAAAGGTGGACGTTTCGCTAGTACCTAAAGAAGTAGTACGTTTCAGAATTGGCGAACCCAATAGTGGGGCTTGACTAAAGGTGGACGTTTCGCTAGTACCTCAATAAGTAGTACGTTTCAATATATATATAAATTGTATATATATATATATATATATATATATATATATATATGAATACACTTCTGTCCAACGCAACTGTATAGTGTACAACACCGGCTAGGTCGTAGGATTTTTGTATGTTCGTTGCGTTAAGTATATGTGGTTGCACAATAAACTTATTTTTAAATAGAGGAGTGAGACGTTGGTGACATGAAATAATTAATTAAAACATAGTAAAAGCTATAATCAACGGTTTATTAAATATTGCAAAGAAAATTAATTGATTATTAAAATTTGAAACTAGAACATTCAAAATATTCTCTTTTTAAAGGTACACTTTGTAAAAGATAACCTATCTTTGCTATTCACCACACATTAATAACATATAGTCATAAACATCTAAACAAAAATGATGAACAAATTACAAAATTCTTTTATATTGCTTGGTTGTCTGACTTTGAATCATTATTAAAATTTGAAATCATAGGAACTTTTTTATAAAAATAATATTAACTTCAGCAAATAAAAATTGAACGGTTGCTATTAATATTTTAACAAAAATGTACTTTATTATAATTATTTACTTTAAGAATAATTCTTTTTTACAATGATACGCCAAATTTTTAAATGAAACAGAATAAAATTATTAACACAAAAATATAATTATTTATTTATCACCTGCGTATTGTCGAAGTTACCGTTGCGTATGTAGGTGTATGTGTGTGCGCGCGCGCGCGCGCGCGCGTCTCCTGAGTGATGACAATGACGATGATGACACTTCCTCGTATTCTGTAGCCTGTTGTTGATGGTGGTCCTGTGCTCCTCCATCAATCGTGGTTTATAGCAGATGATAGTGGTGATGATGATGATGATGAGTTCAATTCGATTAGCAGACGGACTTAGTGACCTCGTGTGAAACTTACTTCAGTCTGATTCTTGTCCAAAAGTGCCTGAGGTATTTTAGTAGACAGCAATTCTGGCATGTCAGATATTGTTCAGTTTTGTTATTTCGTGTATAGCGTCCATTTTTAACTGATCACTTTTTAGTCCGTTTTCGCGATCACGTAAATTTGGTCTTTAGGCGAGTGGTTGCACTGTCTTCGTAATTTTTCATTCGTCATTTACATCTAACACACTCATTAATTACTAGCTGACTGTGGTAGTAATTAACTTTAATTTGTATGTCATCTTTATTATTGCACTTTTCTGCAATAATTTTGCATCACCATACATGTTTAAATGTCTTTGTTTTGGTGTGTTTAGAATTGTGATATGTCTTTTGTAGCAGGTAAAAAAACATATTTATTAATTTAATTTAATCATGTCAATATCTGTTGTAATAATAAACACCAACAAATCACACGTGTTCACACACACACACACACACACACACACACACACACACACACACACACACACACACACACACACACACACACACACACACACACACACACACACACACACACACACACACACACACACACACACACACACACACACACACACACACACACACACACACACACACTGACTTATACTGTAAACAATTCAGTCGAAAAATTTTTAAAACTATTCGTCATACCCTCCTTACACTAATTATTATTAACAAAATACTGCCCTGGGTAAATATGAATATATATTGCAATTATATATTTATATATATATAATTATATATTCAGTCACACCTTTGTATTATTCCTGTAATACAAATAAATACAAATTTGATAATAAATAATACTAATACTTTTTAAAGATAATAATATAAAGATTATACTTTAAAATATACTTTTATAATATAAAGATTAGGCCTATACATTTGATTATGACAGTAATTTAAACTAAGATCTTAAATGTCAAAACATTGTAAAAAAACAATCAAAAATATATTTTTATTTTGAAAAAATTTAAAGTATTATTTATTATAAACACACACACACACACACACACACACACACACACACACACACACACACACACACACACACACACACACACACACACACACACACACACACACACACACACACACACACACACACACACACACACACACACACACACACACACACACACACACACACACACACACACACACACACACACACACACACACACACACCACACACTTTTAACTATTTTCTTAATTGATTCCATTTTTTCTTTATCTTTTATCTTGCTCTTTACATTTGACTATCATAAGAAAAATATTTAAAAAAATTGATGTTATGTGCATTTTATCCCCCCTTAAAATTATCATTTTGCCCACTTTGACTTCGCTGTGCTTTACAATATTGTCGACGTTACGTTCACAATCACCGATCTCAAAAATTTAATTGTACACGGATCGGCATATGCTAATAGTGAGTCACAAAAAATGCGAAATTGGCTTTTTGATGAAAAGCATTTCTTGAAGGATAGCTTCAATTTTCTGTGCTATAACGGTCTCGGTCTGATGCAAGGTTCACATTAAAACTCCCACCTCATATTAGCAATGTATGCTAAAAGGGCCTCAGTCACTGTACATGAACCTGTATATGTTCATTGTTTTGCTAAACCTGTACACGAACAAACTGTGGACAGCTGATTCTTTGGCGTTCAAGTTGTTTACTTTCGAGCTTAACCTAAACCTGTTATTCGTTTTAGTTAAGAGGTTATTATTATTGTTCTGTAGTTAAGTTTAACTTTAGGGTGGATATTCATGAAGAAGTTGAAAATGAAGTCACAGATGGGAAAAAGCGTAAATGTAATAAGGATCTATGGAATCGAAATAAATTGAAAATGTCACGTCAGGAAGGCGAAGAATATGTCAACTCAAAGGAAAACACAATTCCTTCTAAGAAAACAGGACCATCATGCAGGTATGTAACTTTAACTTCTAAGTTATTGTCAACGCCTAGTTTAGATCAAAAACCAGTTTAAAGTTTTATTTGCATACCTAGGCGTATTTCACCGAATAATTTAGTGTAATAGGCCTAGATTTAACGGCAATCTAGTACAACCAATTTTTTTTCAGCTGCATGGGGAAAGATTGTTTTTCTACCCTGAGTAATGAAGACCAACTTGACATCCTAACTAAATTTCATGATCTGCCATAAAAAATGAACAAGATTTGCACTTACAACACCTGATTGATGTTCTCGAGGTAAAGTAGCGACGTCCTTTGCAAAGAAGAAAACGCCCGGCAGAATAGTCATGTTTTCCAAGTATATTTTAGTAAGAAGTATTCGGCGAGAGGTATTTTATCAAGCTTTCTTATTAATTCACTCCATTACAATTAAAAGGGTACAACGAATAAGGGCTTTGAAGACACTAGGAGAAAGCCCCAAATATCTAAGAGGTGTGGATGTTAAGAAAGCGTACCCTCCAGAGACTAATATGTTGATTCGTGATCGTATTGAAAGTTTTCCTGTAAAAGGAGCTCACTAGTCCACTAAAACTGTGAAATACCTGGATGCTTGTCTTAATCTTACAATTATGCACAATATGTTTAAAGATAAACACCCTGATGTAATTGCTAGTAAGTCACATTATGTTAATACCTTTAATAGTTACTATAATCTAAGTTTCGGCAGACCACAGATTGACTGCTATTGTGTATGTGAGGAGTTACGATTAAAACTAAAAACCCTTATTTAAAAGAAATCGCAAAAAGATATGCTGCAGCAGAACTCGTTGTCCATAAAAGAAAAGCAGCAAAATTTTACAAAAAATTAAGCAAGATGCCGAGGATGGAAATAGCCCTCAAATTATGTCCATCTGCTTTGACTATATGCAAAACGTGTCGCTCCCTCAGGAAACTTTCTATTTACGTCAGTTGACGATGAAATTATTTTGCATCCACGATTTAAAGAAACATTTGACCTACATCTGCATTTAACATCAAAGTACTCTAATAAAGGCCCCAATGAGGTCTCCTCCTTCTTAAATGATCTTTTGAAAAATGTTCCAAATGATATCACTGAATTGAATATATATTCAGACCATTGTTGGGGATAAAACAAAAATCTCTCCCTAACTAGTCTGATGTTACCTTTCAGTGACACTAATAGGTTTCATAATGTAGAACAGTTCTATCCCGTTCGAGGTCATTCATTCCTTGCGTATGACCGTGACTTCAGCATCATAAAAAGAGCATTGAAAAAACATGGCAGATTTATAATTTCCATAAGAGTACTGAACTGATAATAGAATTGAGTAAATCCCACAAGTTCACTGTGAAGGAGGTGGCTTGCCAGAAAGTACTAGATTTTAAAAACTGGTATGCTACCAATTACAAAAAACAAAAAACAAACTTTATCTCAGATGAAACAAAACCAAGGGCAGTCCCTAGGGATAAAAGGTACATTTTTAGATTAGTACTGTTATGCGTTTATCATATGATGCAAAGTTCAGATCTCGCATTGTGGGCCGAAAAACCATTAACTCGATGATTACGCATACTTTTACATTGAACTCTCCGGGACAAGCAAATATAAAACTACCTGAAAAAGTGGCTTATGAGCAAAATAAATTGCCCATCGCAAAGACTAAGATTGACGATATTAGGAAATTAATGCTCTATGTACCACATGAGTATGAGGAATTTTGTAATGAAATTTTGAACTGGCCAACAACTGATCGTGACGTGTCTTGTGAAAATGCTTAACCCAAGTTAAGGAATTAACAATGTTTTATTATTATATTTTTATTTTTATGACTTTTATGTTCAATAACATTGTAAAACATTAATATATTTTAAGTAAAAATAAACACTCACTAAAAACTAGCTTTGGTTTTTCATTGAAAATTTCAAGTTACGCTAAAAGGGCCTCAGTCCACTAACTCTATGCATTTTTCACACCGTATAAGCGATAAGAAAAAAATGTAAAAGCATGGTAATGTATCTAATTTTTATATTAATAGAATGATGTATTTATTTTCTTGCTAGAACTAACTGGAAAAACTTGAGACAGATTTTTTTAGTTTCTCAAAACGCAGTAAGTTTTGCTGAGGCCCGTTTAGCATATGCAGATTTACATATTTTCAACAATTTATTCCAAATAATTTACTATAAATAAAATTTCCGGCATTTAGGGATGATTTCAACCCCGCAGTGCGTAATGTAACAATACATTTTGACCACCACGGTGTTTTCATGTAAAATTAATTTTTGAATATCATAAGTAAAAAATTAAAGAAGTATCGCTATTTTGTACATTTCGCCTCTTCAAATTGTCCCTTTTGACTCCTCTACATTGTGTACAATAAATTTAACCTAAATTATTACTCAGCAACTCAAAAACATAATTGTACAAAGTTTGATTAATTTATTCCGAATAATTTACTTAAAAAAAAATAATTTTCCTGCATTTAAGGGTTGTTTTCATCCTTTCGGGATGAGAACATCTAATTTTTTTTTGTAACTTTTATCTAAACACCGTGTAGAAGACATTACAAAAGTTCCATGTTGAGTCGTTCTATTGCAAATAATTGTGAGGTTTTACAGTTTTTCTGGCTTGTTTCATTGAATCAATTATATTTGGTAATTTTACTATTACTGGGAATTGGGATCTTACTACTGGTACAGGCGTGTTAGCACTTACATGTAGAAAAAAAATTTCATCGGCCGGGAATAGAACCCGGGCCGCCCGCGTGGCAGGCGAGCATTCGAACTTATTACTGGTACAGGCGTGTTAGCACTTACATGTAGAAAAAAAATTGCATCGGCCGGGAATCGAACCCGGGCCGCCCGCGTGGCAGGCGAGCATTCTACCACTGAACCACCGATGCGTTGCTAACATTGGTACTTTTTAAATTATACAAGCTATTATGTCACATAGTTTAGATAGTACGCAATTTAAGTTTTTGTAATTCAACAGTCATTGTCTATTTCATGGGCGCCACCTCACACACAAACTGACGACATTTATAAGGCCTATATATTTTCTTAGTATTATACATTAATACATGAAATACAATATACAATATACATGAAATACTTTCGAATACCGGTACTTTATATACAACTTCAGTGTAGTTGTGTTTTAAAGTAACTGAAATGAAAATTTGGAATTTTCCAAGTAGTTAAGAAGTCACGCTTGAGTTTTACAGAGTTCATGTGAACCGTGATGTGTATCAGCAACAGTGTTTTTCGATGAAGTGTGCCACGAGACCAATGAATCTTCCAGTTAATTCATGCCATTGTTCCCTCTTGAATACTAACCCCTCCTTATAGCTGTGCCAGCTACTAAAATTATGTAATGTAAACAGAATACGTTCTTCTCGAGACTGTTTAAAATCTCTCCTTCTAAGCTTAGGCCAGTTTCATCGGTTATTTCTATAAATCCTAAAAGCTTTCATTGGTGTGCTTCTTGCTTCATCTTCAGAAAAATGACATATCTGATTGTTATTTTACTCAGTGATCTTTTCTGTTAACGTCTACATAGCCATTGTTACAAAAAAATTTGAGTATATTCAATCTGTTTCAATATAATATTTTCAACTTTTTTAGATAAACGCTGAACTAGTTCATTTTGAATGTTTGGACCCATATACTTACTTCTCCATGTTCTTTGGACTACTGATTATTCTTGCAACAATGGATCGTATTTACTCAAAAGATCAATAATTGCCAAAATGTTTCCGCTACTGTTCTGGCCTATCTTCTCTTTATGGTGCTCAAAGACTAAATTTGAAGCTACCAATATCAGAGTAACAGTTACAGTTACAACGCGATCCAGTACTTTGGCTCATTTATTAGTTTCCTTTCGTAGCTCATAATGAGTAACGATGCAGGCCTGCTGGTGGCCTCAGTGCATTCTTAACTGCAGCACCGCTCTATTGTGCAGTTAACCAAATAATGTACTCTCAAAATACATCATTAGGTACTGATAAAATAACAGCAAAAAAATGTATTTGTTTTTGATGTTAAATACATACGGGGAAATTTGGTATTACTTAATTTCGATGGTTTATATCCATTACTAAAAAATTAAGGGAAATGTGTGCGAGGGCCCCCAAGTCTGCAGGCCCACCATCATTGAGGGCTCTGTGGGCCCGGCTGTTACGCCACTGGACATCAAGCAATCAGGCTCAACTACAAATAGGCCTATAACTTCGTTGACCATCTCACCGGTACTCAATAACGATTGTGAGAGTCAGATAAATGGCATAATAAGAAGCACCGAGGAATTGCTCGCTATCATATGATAGTTATATTGCAGAGTTAAATTTGTGGTTGCTCACCCGAGATGAGGATTCAATCGATTCCATACTCGACTCTTCGAGGCTTTTTGGGTTCCTTAAACTGAATCGTGGCTACAGGAAGTTATATTGCAGAGTTAAATTTGTGGTTGCTCACCCGAGATGAGGATTCAATCGATTCCATACTCGACTCTTCGAGGCTTTTTGGGTTCCTTAAACTGAATCGTGGCTACAGGAAGTACACTAAATGAAATACAGTATTACTGTTGTTAGTGTTGGCTGATTAAATGACAAGTGTACGCCCTATAAAAGACAAGTGACGGTTAAACTTTTTTTCAGGGGAACTCAACAAAAGTGTTTTCTACTTATTCTTTCATCAAATGTGGACAGTGTGGATTAGTCTTGTTTCCTGATTCAACATTCTACCTTACTGCTAGTTTTTATTCCGCTTTTTCTTTTGTCTTTGTATTCTGCCTTCATTTTCCGTTTGACTTGTTCCTGTACGTCTGTTTTGAAATTTTGTTTTATTTGCTTTATATGGACTTTACGTCCTCTTTACGCCTTCAACGTAACCATCGTTGAAGAGCATCTATACCCGATGTTTTCCATTGTGTCTTTGTGCGTTGAAGAGTATCGGACACTAACTGAAGTCTCGGATTATTTCTACTGAACCCCTCTTTGTCCATCCTTTGGGTTTTGTTAAAGGTTTGGACAGACAGAGTAGTGGTTCTTGTTTTCACCTTTAATTTTTAAGAAAACAGTTTCAATATTTACAGGAAACCATTGAGTTTTGGATTGAAATATTTAGAAATTAGCCTATGTATTCTTCAGTATTTTCCTTGTTATTTCTAGTAAAATGTGTAGCCTACTTTATGTATGTATGTATATTTTTCTTTGTTAGCACAATAATTTATTTTGTAGTAATTACAGATAATAAAACTTTACTTTAAATAGTACAACTGAGAGAATGATATTATTTGTTTTAAGTCGCGACTTAAATTATGTGGTATTCTAGTCACTGCAAAGATGATATTCAGTCAAACAGGAATTCAGGTAAAAATCTGAAATGACCAATGCACAAAAAGTACGTAATTTGAATCTGTATGCACTAAATTAACAGTTTCCGGACGACAGATGAATAAGATGTAGGCCTATATATAAATGAAAATTTTTTTGTATGTTTGTGTGTGTATAAATGGTCGCTCTCCAGGGCACACAGACGTGAAGGTTTTTGAACTTACAAAACAAAAAAGAGCACCATCCATACATAAACTTTCTTAAGGTGTCCTATCAAAACAAATTCATACTGGAAACCGAAATACTGGAGTCGGATCTAATGGCGAGATAGTTCAATGTGTTACGTAAGTGAAATTCAGGTGATGTTTCCTGAGTTTGAAATTAATACTCAGGATACGGTATCAGCGTGTGTTGACGATACCACGATATCGGCTGTAGCATCAACCACGAAACTACAGAGAAGTTGCACATTTCTGTTAATCAAATTCAAATTTCAGTGTAAAATTCAAAACTGTGCCAGAAAATGGCGTATTAACGTTAATAAATCTGTTCCAACTATTTCTCAGTAGATGTCCTGAATATATACTGGTAATTTAAACAATCAAATCGTAGCACATTCGAACAGAACTAAATAATTTGGCGTGGCTCTGTATATAAAACGTGATGAAAGGCGACAAAGAAGAGAAAAGGTGGAAATCAAAAATTGTTCAATGGTCGAAGGCAAGACTGAATTATGTGTGAACTGCTGAATGAATACTTTATTAAATTACGACGAGTAAGTGACATATTTAAATATATTTTCACGTGCTTGTGTATGTGTATACAAACACACACAGAGATTTTTTAAAATGAATGTTGGAACAATTTAAACAATTTTGATAACTGATTTAAAACTTTTTGAAGGCTGTTTCTGCTGCCGCTACTACTACTACTACTACTACTACTACTACTACTACTACTACTACTTCTTCTACTACTACTACTACTACTACTACTACTACTACTACTACTACTACTACTACTACTACGAGTTAGTTAAGTAAGAGTTAAGAAAGGAATAATTTGAAGTTTATGAGTTAGGCACTATATGTCATAGGCCTTCTGTGGACTATGACAATAATGCATTCTCTAACTTGTCACTTAATGGCTCTCGTGAGACTGTTTTGTAAAGAGGGGCCACAAAGTGATAAGCAGACAAGATAACGGTAAAGTAGGAAGAACCTGGATGTAGATTTAAAGAGTCTAAAGCATATAAAAAAGGAAAATGACAATAACCTTTATCTATAATTACGTTTTTTAACAAACTTTTTTCATTCTCGTTACTTATTTCGTATAATTAACAGGTGTGAAGCGAAGCATTCTGAAGAATCTGTATAGGCTCTAGCAGTTTGTCTGTATTATACGCGCGCGCGCGCGCGCACACACACACACACACACACACACGCACACACAATACATACTAGTACCAATGTAGGTATAATGTAAAAATGCAAGCAAGAACACATATCCATTAATGAATTTACTATCATATATGAATGTGCGTGCTCGCGCGCGCGTGTATGTGATAATTATACCTATTTTATAAAAAATAATTAATCTTTTAATATTATTACTATATTATAATGGTGTGAAAACATTATCCTATGGATTATTCAATATAATCAGCGACTATACTACATTTTAACAAGTAAATAGTTGATTTATTTAAAATTCTTTCAGTTTATCAACATTTTTATTTTCATGCACCTGATTTTACGTTTTTTGAAAAACATCATCATATGAGAATTGGTAGATAATATTATAATAAATTTTAAATTAGGCATACTTTTTATACCGTTTTTTATTTTTATTATTGTTTTTAAGTAAGTTTACAGATTTTCATATATTCATCTTGTGGCCTATTAAATTTAACACTCAGTGTGTTTGCAGACGGACAGCATATCAGTTATTATTAGCATGGTAAATTACAGATACATAACAGCGGCGTCTCCTGGCTGTGAATACCGCAACTAGCGGCTGGCGATGCGGCGTACTAGCCATGCACACTTGAGTCTGCAGCGTGACGAACTGACGAGCGTGAAGCCATTCGGGCAACTTCGTTACTGTTCGTCCGCCGCTATTGTCTAGTCTCTCGTCAACCCATTTACTCCACACTTATACTTAAACATGTATAATGAAATCTACGTATTATTATCCAAATCGCGTTTTGCCTGTGTGCATTGCGGATGAATTGAATATTAAAATGAATATTGATTATGGTCACAGTTAAATATTAAAACATAATATAGAATTAATTTAACCATATCGTTGTACTCCATTTATTACCCTGAATTGTAGTTTTTGTTTTAACCTTTGTTTCCTCCAGAAACAAACAAAATTTCAGTGGCTCCCCAGATATTATAATTATAAAAATTATAACTAGAATTATAAAAATGTTTTAAAAACTGACCGAAATAAAAAAAAGGTTTTTATTTAAAAAATTTAAAAAAATTTATAAAATTATAAATTTTGTAAATTTATTATTCTAGTGCCATAACAATCTGAAAGTGTGATGAATAACCTGTACAAATTTCAAGTATAGCACAAAATAGATGCTGAGAAAATGGGTCATTTGTAAAACCAATTTTAACATGGCATTTTAACATATACGGTTCCCACCCCCCTTAAATTGACAAGACTCTTTTGAAATGTTACACGAACTTCACGTCGAACTCTTACAGCGCGTGTACCTAATAAAAACTGTTACACTAAAAATAAAATGACAATTAAAACTTTAAAGTGAAACATCGAAATGCTTACAGGACGTGTATAGGTAGGTTATACACGAATAAAACTTTACACGAATACACACAGACACTTGAATACACGAAAAATTTACACTTGAGTTTACGTATTTGAAGCCGTGAACTTAATAAAATTATTGTGCTAAAATAAATACACAAAACTTTAACCAAACGTTTACCTAACTGACATCTGACAACAGAATTTAGGCGGGCATAGATGAGAACGAAGGTAGTCGAAGTTGCCCGAGTGGCTTCACGCTCGTCAGTCTGCAGACTCGAGTGCCATGCACCGTCCCACTATACACAAAACCCGTGCGGTATACCTTGGTCCTTATATTCGTACTCTGTGGCCTTGGTCCTTTACGGACTGTTGAGCAGGGGTGTATTTTAAATCATTTTTATGTTGTACAAACTATTTTTCTTAGTTTGTCCCGCATAAAGTGTACTGCAAACTGGGGGTTCTACTTTGTACACTCCACTTTTATTGGGAATGTTCGAAACAATTAAAAGAATTATCTGTGTTATGCATTTTATTTTAGTTTATCACTCTACTTTTAGTTTATTTTAAATAAAAGTGATATTCACTTTTAGTTTTCGTAAATATCACTCTACTAGTGTGTAAATTCACAGAATAGTGATTAAATAGGTTAAGCTATAGAAACTAGAAGCTACTGCTCCGCAGTGTTTTTGGACATTAACAAAGCCTCTGTGTTGTAATTGTCAATTGTACTTACTGTACTTGTAGCATAATTGGTACTTAGAAGTGAGAATATAAGAAATTCTTAGTTGTGTGGAGAAACAGAGACAGGTGTCAGGTGTGTACACGAGACTGTAGCATATGTTTTGAACATAAAAATAGTTTTAGGGAACAGTCCCACCACTAAAACTAAGTGTTACACCCACGATGATGTACTATAAAACTCTAGCATTCGCTGGAGAAGACAGATCTGATTGTGTAAACGGTCCAAGAGAACTTACTCATCTTTTCTCATTTTTATTTTGACTTTTATCTGTGTTGGAAGGTGTTCTTAGAGAGCCGGAAAACCAGATGTTGTCAATAGTTTGTTTTGTAATTTTTGAAGTAACTAAAAGTAGTTACATTAATTTGTGAACTAAGTACTAGTAACTGAAGCTACTTAGAGTTTAAAAGAGTAATTGAATTAACTGACTTATAGTTTGTCAAGAAGAGTTGTATAAAGTAACTTGTAAAAGTTCGTTTGTATTTTGCTAATCACAATAAATTGTCTTCAAGAAGAACGGTTCATTCTAATGATTCAACTTCACCCCCGGAAACACGTCAAACAAACAGTTGTAGCTTAGCAGCCACTCGATAGATTACAACATCTGACAAGGTTTGATACATATGATTACTGTCAACAGTAAAATAAAAAAGGTTTTATTGAGTTAAGATCTTACCTTAATAACAGACAGTGTCTGGTTGAACTCTAAAGTGTGTAAATCCCACTGTTTCGAATAAATTCTGGAGTATCTCAGGGCAGTACCCTTGGCTTACTACTTAACTTATTGCCAGGGGTGCAGCAAGGAGGTTTTTCAAGTTAAACTTCCCACCCCCCCAGAGAGACAAATAAAAAATAATATCTCAGAAATTAAACAATCAAATTAAACAATTAGGCTAATTAATTATGTGAGTACGAATATTTTTAAATGCGGTACGATATAGTTGTCTTGCGAATACAAAATTTCTTTGAGTTAACGTTGCTACTTGTCTGGTGGTCGAGGGATGGTTCAAATTTTTATCCTAGTTTATGAGGTTATGTCCTTTTAACTGAATACACTGTACTCACCGTCTATGGCTTTCTTCCGTGATGTTTTTTCCAGTTTACATGTTTCAAGGCACTTGCCTCAGCATCAGAACTTATAAAATCAATCTATGTCATAAATAATGACTTTTGTCAAAATATTAAAACACAATACGGCAATTAAACTATGTACATAAATTCGCTTTAAAAATGTTCGGTGTGTCTTGCAAGACAACACGCGCCGTACTGACGTAATCTAAGCCTTATCTCGACTATATCTCATAGCGGTATCGTACAGTATATTTGATTTATACTGTAATTGGTCGTTCAACACATGTGGCTTGGTACTGGCGTCGTTGTATGCTTTGTAAATTTCATATTCTTCAAGGGCGTTCAAATAACTCCCTTTACTGCAGAAATGAAGGGGTATTAAATTTGAGCTAAAATCCGTGTAACTGTGACTGTTGTCTATGAGGTGCTTGGCGAAATTTGACTTGATATTGTCGAAGTTGTAAACTCGTGTAGGGGGTCTATGTTCAGAAAATCTTTTCAAAAAACCTCGACCCGTCTGGCCCACATAAAAAGCCTCACAGTCGTTGCAGACTAGCTTATAAACCTTTTAACTGGTAGGAAAGAGCATCAGAATATTTGTTAAGCCTACAATGTATTCCACTTGGTTTACGATACAGTATAGTAAAGTTTATTCTATAGCACCTTATAATTGTTTATGTTAAACAGCCTTTTTTACTCTCCGAATCTTACAGGTTCGTCTATTTAAAGGTGTGTTTTTGCAGACGTGTCTATTGTTGTACACTGTTTTTTGGTCTGTACGCGTATTTAGTAATTTTCTTATTTTTTAATTTAGAGCTTTATTACTACAGTAATTCGTAAACAAATTAAATATCGGTATGGAGAACCATACATGACTTCCATGTTCTAAGATTTATATATAAAATCATTTACGAAATGAAATGTTTCCATAGAAACTACATCTTTCCACTTATTGCTTCAGCCTTAACCACTAACGTATACCACCACACGTTATCGCACTCGATTTTCACTGATGATGGCAGTCGACGGCACTGCCGAAACGTCTGGTTTTGCAGAAAACATTGGACTACGGCCAAACAGGCCGGGAAGGAATTTTAACAACAAACTACTACTTTGTTGCCGGTAACGTAGTACACATATAAAAATTATCCCCTCCCCATTCAACTATAATTTTCATTTATAGAAAATTATACCCCCAACTCGTTCAACTAGCCTCTTTATTTATAGATATGTCATCTACGTTTCTACAGTGGATTATTAAGATCTTCTTATCAGGATACTTTATTTATCAAAATTAAGTACTTTACTCTTGTTACAACAAAAAATGTTTCAGGTAAACTGCCCTTTCCCCGTAACCGATCTTCACCAAAATCAATAGGCCTTGAGTCTTCTACAGCTCAGGCACATATGTAAAAATTATTTTATTCTGTTTGAATTTACGTCAGTTATCGTTCGTCATGAAAAAAGTTCTCTTGTTACAACATAAAATGTTGCAGGTAAAACGTTGCTGGTAAACTACACCTTTCTCTTAACTGATCTTCACCAAAATCAATAGGTCTTGAGTCCTCTACAATTCAGGGATGCGTGCAAAACATTATTTGATTCTGTTTAAATGTGCGGCAGTTATCGTTTGCCATAGAAACAATTACTCTTGTTAAAACATTAAAAGTGGCTGGTAAACTACCCCTTTCCCTTAACCGATCTTCAGCAAAATCAATAGGCCATGGGTCCTCTACAACTCAGGCACATATGTAAAAATTATTTGATTCTGTTTGAATTTACGGCAGTTATCGTTCTTCATGGAAAACGTTCTCTTGTTACAACATAAAATGTTGCAGGTAAACTACCCCTTTCCCTTAACCGATCTTCACCAAAAACAATAGGTCTTGAGAGCTCTAGAAATCAGGACTGTATGCAAAACATTATTTGATTCTGTTTGAATTTGCTGCTGTTATCGTTTGCCATAGAAAAAAAATCTATAGACAGATAGGCAGACAGACACACAGACAGACTGACACACACACAGACACTTTTCGAAAAATGACTTTTTTCATGTTTTGAGGGTAGTACAATCAGAATCTGCAATAATCTTGACCACGATTTTTTTTGCTATCACCATACTTCCATTTCCTTAAGGAACACGGAAGTAAAAAAGCTGTAATGTAAGATGTCATCTTTATTGTTTCTTATTTCTTATGTGGATGTTCATTAGTGTAACTCTTACGTTTATTTGTTTACAACAGACTGAATACCAAATAACGGATTCTTTTTCTTTTAATTTTTGTACTTTTATTGACAAAAATCTAAATCCACCAGACCCCAGATCCCCCCCCCCTAGAAGTAAAAGCTGGATGCGTCCCTGCTGATAATGTATGACAGATTTATCCACAGATAGACAATAATTGCAAATTATGTCGAGACAGGCATCTTCATTTTTAGTGATTCAGAGCTACAGAACCGCTCTCCCCACAGAGGACTTTATAAGACTTCCCATGTTTCAAGTCCTTTGATACGATACAAAAGTGATTTGTAGATACTGTGGAAAGCTGTTTGGTCTAGTCTCTAGATTGTAGAGTTTTATTTCTGTAATAGACTACAAAAGATACGAAGTGAGGTTATTATAAGGACGGATTCAATATATGCTTACGACAAGCTGCTGAGCAGCATTACAAGTACGGCTTCACGTTTTAACAGCTATCGCCCAGTTACGTCACGTGGTTAAACCATGAATGCAATAGTCAGGTTAGTAAACATTATAACTCGATATGTCACAATACCTCGAATTAAAGTTAGTAACATACTGTTACAACGGTCTCACGGACAATTTCAATTACAATTTCTTTTTTTTTTTAAATTAATTTTATGAATTAGTGTAGACTAGAGAGCTAAGGCAAAACAGACGACGATGTATTTCTGTAGATATGAGATTACAAAACGGCTGTCACTCAGTGTGTCAAGAAATTCGTCGAACTCATTTGTGCGAATTTTAATTCACAATTCTTCTTTCATTCGTCACACGTTTTAATTCGTGTTTCTTTAAACTAGAGAATTTTGAACTTTCAACTATAATTAATTTTTGTGTGACACAGTGCTGTACTACCAAAGTGTTTTACGTAGAAGTTCAAGTACTTTAATAACCGTTTGTTTTCTTTAATATTCTTATGGAAAACGTTACGAACACCTATAAGGTTTCAAAGTAGATTTGCATGTTTCCCTTTTTCTTCCGAGGGCGAGCACACGCACACATGTGCACACAGTTTTCCAGCTTATAACCTCATTTTACTGATATTACTATAACTGACGCCAAAGTTTCGCTCCATTCCATAATCCGGCATTATCAGCGTGTTAAGGTCACCGTTGGAAGTAATAGATTTCTTGTGTTCATTATTTTTATGATAATAATTCAGCTTTCAATACGTTTCCAGAGACGTGAATGATCGTATTCCGATATTTGACAACATTACCGACAATTGTAGAAAATTAATGAACAGAGGCTGGCTGTGTTTGAAATGAAGATACTGAGAAGGATTTATGGGCCCATTTAACAGTATGGAGTCTGGAGAAAGAGAAATAATAATGAATTATATGCTAAGTACAACGAAATTACAGTTGTCCGATTTGCCAAAATTGATAGATTAAGATGGGCAGGACACGTTCAGAGAATGGACGACTAACGTAAGGCAAAAAGATTTATGAAACACAAGCCAATAGGAAAAAGGAAGATTGGAAGACCAAAGAACAGATAGTCGGACCAGGTCGGTAGTGATTCGAGGAGCTGGGCGCAGTGAATTGGTGGCGGATGGCTGAGGAGAGGAATAAGTGGAGGCAATTTCTATTGGAGGCCAAGGCTCGATCTGGGCTGTAGAGCCAAGGATGTATGTATGTATGTTACGACAATATTGTGACGGATTCTTAGGATTGTTTGTTTTCGCTCTAGTATATTAGGAGTGTTTATCCCAATGTTATCGTAGATTATTACCGATCCGTTAGACGAGGCCATGTTTCTTTTGGTGAATGGTGAAGACCAATGCCAAGCAATTAGAGGTTTGGTAATAGCTTACTGTGTTTGCACTTTCCGTGACGTTAAATATGTATTAGTATTCCACTCTTTATATTCAATTACTTAACGAAAACATAATCATTGATGCCAAAAACATACGCTAGTAGCAATTTCACCGTTCGTAAGCAAATGACCGATGTTCGCACTCGCACGTGATATTTTGCTAGTTTTAACATCAGATTCATCCTTATAAAATTTGTTGAGTTCCGTGTTGTTTATGTAGGTTTGTTGTCACTTATTATAATGTTAGGGCCAACTTGTAAAGTATGTCTGTCGTTTCAGATTTTGACTCGAAAAAAGACACCAATCGCAACTCAGATATTACTTTCAAAATTAAGTACTAATTTGTAATTTCCTAATCTCCTTCAGCTTTTAGAAACTTTCATACTGATCAAATTAACATCTCGAATAAATACTGAAAATTCAAACTCAGGCAATAAGAGACGATAAACGCAAATACAGAATGTGATAAGACGCGGGAACATGTAAGCCGGACTTTTCTCAGTAAAAAAAAAACGTGAAAACACCAACTTCACTCTCCCGGCGACGACTTCAAAAGGATATGCTTCTCACTTTGTAGGTGTAGCCTTCGGCAGTATAGTATAGAGAGGTAGAATTTTGTTTGTACAACACTGTTTCGCTGAGAAGAAAGACAAACTGTCTCTGGAAATGCGGCCAATGGCAGAACCTACCGTAAGTCAGGCGGATACGACTTTGCAACGTTACGTATCCTGTTTCGTTTCCGTAGCCGGCAGCGGACTTATGCATTCGTTTCATACTCAGCACAAACAGTGTATGTTACAATGATTATAGTCGTACAATTTAATTCCGTCCATAAAACTATCAAATATAATAGAAATAGCATACAGTACTGCCTAAAAACTGAATACGATTAGGCCTTTAACTTCAACCGATAACAATTTTAAAAAGTAGCAGAAATTATTTTTCACTATATTGCTTGTAATGACGAATCGGTCATAACTATCATACTTGTGACATGCGTTTTGTTTATACATAAATAGGTAGGCCTACTTCTAAAAGTAGTCTGTAGCGACTAGACATTGTCACGATAAACAATCGCTTACCAGTTATCACACCTAAACATACAGATAGACTCATAACGTAAAATGTGCTTATCTTTTCTGCAACACTGTCAGGATACTTTTGAGTACAAAACAGAATATTTTGTTACGAACGCTATCACGACGGGAGTCAACATTACTAAAACTTTTTATTCCGGGCTGTTGGGTCATAGTCGATTGCTTAAGTTTTCGGCCACAACTACGGAGGTCATCTTCAGTATAAACAACAAAGAAACAACACGTTCGCAAGGATAACAGGTTTCCTCCTCCTACTCTTTCTCATCCTGATACTCTCTGCTATTGGGTTTCATCCGTCTCTTATTCACAGTTATTGGCAACAACTTTTTTCTCTTATTAAGATTCAAATTAATGATACGATAGGATCAAATTCGTTGAAGATACGTAGAAAACAAATCGATCTTTCAATAATGTAGCGTCCATTTCATTTGTATACGAGAAAGAGCTCGTCATGGTCAGATAATATATCCATTTCAGAATTACTAAGGTAGCAACTTAATTGAGGTTAAAAAGAACTTAGGCAGCAGTTTAAAAAGAACTTTTAAACCTTTAATTTTTGAGGTTTAAAAATTAAAGTTAATTTTTAACTTTAATTAAGTTAAAAAGAACTTAATTAAACCTATCTTTAATTACATTTTTGTGGAGAGTTGTTTTCTAGTCATGCTGTCAAATGTTGCCCCTGACGACATACCACTAATTTCAAATATTTACCGCTAATTTCTGGTATGGTTCACTGCCAGTTACTCATAAACTAATGAAACAAAGGGCAAACTTGCTTCTTCTTTCTTCTATAAATTTTCACAGTTAATATTGTTACGGCGGTCTCACGGATCGTCGTATTGTACAGTGGAAACAAAATACAGACACCAATGAAGTAAATAATTACCAACTTTAATTGGTCACAAACAATAAGTTGATTTCAACAAAGGTACTATCAACAATAATTAAATTTGTCCACATGCAATAATAATGTTACCTTATTACAGTACCGGACTAATTAAAACAATAATCACTTTCCACTAATCCGCAACAATCACTTGATCCGCACTAAATAAATTGCCTGACTGCTAAGACGGCCACAGTCGCTTATGTATACTGGCTATATATATATGTCGAGTTTTCATTTTGTTACTGGCTATCTTCAGCCGTCCTTTTATCAAACGATTCAGTTCTCGCAGTTGGTTATCTAATTGCGAGAAGTACTTCTGTGGCTCTTGAAACTGAGTCTCGGGGGTACGAAAATCAAGTCCCTAGAAAGACGAATCTTCCGACCAAACACCAATTTTGCTGGAGTCATGTCGGTTCGGTCGTGTACTGATAACCTATATGCCATAAGGAATAGTGATATACTTTGTTCCTAGTCTGTTTGGTTCTCGTCATCAACCTTCGACAGATGCTGGTCAAGTATCCTATTGAACCTCTCAACCATTCCGTACGACTGAGGATGGGGAGGAGTTGTCCTGGTCTTTCGAATTCGAGTATACGGCATTATTCTTTAAACATTCCTGACTCGAAATTCCTCCCTTGATCCGTATGGATTTCCATAGGGACTCCATAACGGCAACAGAAGTTGTGAACTAACGCCTTTGACACAAGGGTAATCTCCTGATTTTGAATTGCATAAGCGCCCACCAACTTAGTAAAATAGTAACCTATAACCATGAGATACCGGTTTCCATAGTCAGTAACTGGGAAAGGTCCAGCAATGTCTATGACGATTCTCTCGAATGCAATCCAACGTTATGTTGTAACCTATCGAGTGGCTGCTAGGCTACAACTGTTAGCTGTTGTGGCTTCGGAGGTAAATTTAAATCATTGATATGAACTGTTCTTCTCTGAAGACAATTTACTGATGACTCGCAAATACAAAACTCTACAGTTTTCTTTATAATAATAATTCTTGAAATTAACTTAATTCAAATAATTCAGTTACTTTTACTCAACTCTAAGTACCTTCAGTTACTAGTACTTAGTCTCAAAAAAATAATGTAACTACTTTAGTTACTCCTTAAAAATTTACAAGAGAGATAACGTAAGGTCTCTAAGAACTCTTACAATCAAATCTGTTTTCTCCAGCATATGCTTGACTTTTTATACACAAATCGTGGGTTGTAACCCTTATTTACATTGATGGGATTGTTCCCTTCTATTATTTCTAAAACCTTAACTATGATTGGCTAAAACTAGTTGAAGTGAGGGTAGTTTCTTAAAATTTTTATAAGACTTCCTATTATTTGTCAAAAACTGTATCATATGAACCTACGTCACGATTTGATGGGTTTTACTATTTTAGATTAAAAGTTCTTACGGAGTACACCTGCCGAGACCAATGTTCACACGGAGTACAACTGTCTTCACACTTGTGATCCATTACTTGATTTACCCGAAAAGGATATCAACTTTATGGCGACATTTATGTGTTCTGTCTGGACCTTGTCAACATTAAATCTTATTTGATGTGTCTCGCCAGATTTCTTACGTTTATTACTTCCTTGGCAGTCACGCTTATTGAGAAAGAGGGTGAAATCTTTACCAACCGTGGGAAAGCTCCTAAAACCATTTTTATGTTCAAAACATCTGCTTGTCTGGATTACAGTCTGACACCTGTGTCTATTGCCCAGCACAACTTATCATTTCTGTAGCCTCACTTCTAGGTAACAATTATGATATAATAACATTAATTACAATTGTTAATTACAACAGTTATATTGTCTTATTCTCCCCCTGCTTCTGGTTTGTGGGCCCTTGCTTGCAGCACATATTTTACAGGTCCGCACAATTCCTCTAAATCGTGGCAAAATGAAGTTGTGTCCGTATTTTGTCAATTGTTTTATTGACACCAAGATGACCTCCAGACGCTCCATCATGCACCTCCTTGAAAACAGATTGCACTTTACTTCGGGGGACTATCAGTTTATAACGTAAAAATTGAATACTACCAAATTTTGTGCTAGTTTTATATAGAAAACATGATTATCAAATGTATATTAGAATACGAAATGCAAGTAATGTGACTTGATGTACTGTTGTAAACCAGCGTGGCGGTGTTTTTCAAAGCACACACACCCTAGTCAAGGCGACAGTATGTCGGTGCGAAAGTTATTCAGCAAGTCACGTACAGGGTGTAAAAGCATAAAATGTATTGTGTTAAAAAAAGGCAATAAAGTTAAGTGAAGTCGAGGGAAAATTGAGTGCTCGGACAAGACCGTACCGCTAGGATTTAGACAGAGTAGGTAAGAGAGAAAACTCGAAGTAGCGTCATGTTCGATTTCGCGGTAAAAGTTTGCTACGAGCTGTTTTTTGACGAATGAGAGAAAGCGTCACTTTTAAGCGGGCGAAATTAGCTAGTTGGGTTGGTGGAAATCAAATATCGCGGTATATGAAACCAATGGGAACGCGATTTGTAAATAGTGAGTATGGGTAATGTTTGAGGGAGTATAAAAAATGTAGTTAGGAATTTGTCAGCCAGCCTACAGCGAACATTACAACTATTCAGACTCATTAGCACGTATTAAAATTTTATAACTAAAACTTGCAATAAGTAAGAAGTACAGTATTCATGTCGTGCGTTTAAATAGTATTAAACCCGGTAGTACGGTAAACGAAGTATGCCAGATTAAAGTAATTGTTAGATTGAATAACTTGGTGATAATTACCGAACTTCAGAGTATCGAAATCGAACGCGTGCACTTGAAAGTTACGGATCGTGGGAGTGTTTTTCGGGACGTATTATTGATAGTGCGAGCACTCAGTTTAATCACGTAGTTACTAAGGTGTCAAAATTGATTAGTATACACTAGTTACACGCTGAATCAGTGAGTAGGTGTGAACAGTGATAATTAAGGTGAAACCGAAATAATCAAGTGGTTAGTGTCATCAACAGGATCATCCGAATAGCCGACAACGCAATCTCCAAGATCGCAGACTCCGAGGGAAGGACTCACCAACCAAAAGGAATTCAACTTAACAAGTAAACCAAATTGAACATTAAACTCAATTTAATTCATGTCTTTTTGTAACTCTATTACTATTGGCAATTCAATTGGTCTATGAACCTACTGTCAATAATAATTGATGAGAGGTATAAATTTAATAATTGTTAACCATGAAGATTGTATGCAAATTGTAACATATTAATGAAAATGCTCATTAAAATTAGCAGTCCTTCAAGTTAACTGTGTTAGTAATCATTTCTTTGATACCCTGAGATAATTTTAAGAGTCGCCATCAAGCAGAGTTAAGAATTCAGTACAGTATTAGTAAATTACACATATCTTTTCTAGCTCAAAACTGCGAGGGTGGTATGTGGCGCCCATAACCGTGGAGCTTATAAAGACCAAATCCTACACTAGGTAGTATTTGGAGCCTATTGCAAGGTTTAATTTGTAAGCTAAACAGACAATTGAATTGCGAATAGAGTATAAGAAAAGTAGAATAAGAAACGTAGAGAATAAGAATAATTTTGTATGATCACACGAAGCAAAAGTAGGCAAACGAAATACATACAGAACAACACAAACAAAATAAACAACAAAATGAATACGGAAACAGGGACAACTCAGAATTACGAAGGGGAGTTAGATATTAACAACCAATTAGGGGATCAACATACACTCGCCCAACTAACAGTGGACGATCAAGAGTCAAGGACGCGGGGACAGAACCACGAAGAAGTAGAAACACCACAAATAACACCAGAGATACAACACGAGGGAAGACCGGGATTAGCACAAAAAAACAACAACAGAAACACCTAAAGAACCGGATATGTATGCATTACTACGACAATTTACACAACAATTGTCACAACAGATATCACAACAAATGACACAGCGAACAAAACAAATGTCACAACAAATGACACAGCAAACAGAAGTATTACAAAAACAAATGCGTGAACAGAAGTTAGAACAATCACAACAGATAAAACAATTATCACAACAGATTATACAACAAAACCAGGTCTTAAGAGACGAAATAACCACACAATTCAGTGAGATCAAAAAGGAAAATAATGAAATTTTGCAACAATTTAAAGTAGACACCAAAGCTATGATAGATGAAGAGATTAGTACTATTAAGAATGAAATTAATGATAAGTTTAGTGATAATGAAAAATTATTGAAGGAAATAGACGATAAGCATAGTAGTGACATTAAAATTTTAAACGGAAAGGTAATAGCGACCAATGAACGTTGTGACGAAAGTGTTGCTGCTCTCAAAGTAGGGGCGGATACGCTAAAAGAGTTAGCAAGCAAAATAGGTAACCATTCGGGAGAAACGAACCGCAAGTTGCAGCAGTTACAAAGCGAAGTTCGGACGAAGATGGCATTGATAAACGCGTCACCCGTCACCCGAAGCGTTGTCAACGAGCAGATGAGAGAAGTCAAATTTAAGGGATCCAGCGATCTTCCGATAGAGTTCATTAAGAAACTAACTGAACTATACCATGAACATTATCACGACATCAACGACATCGCATGGGTATCGAGACATCTGAAAGAGGCTGGCAGCAGAAGAAGAAGGCATCGTAGAAGGTATCGACCAAAAAATCTAAGAAAGTACGGGTTTAACCAAACGCGGCAAGGAAGAAAACCAGGGCGTGATTGGACCAAGTACGTAGATAAGGAAATGATACCAACAGATCAGCCAATTGACTACAAGAAAATTTATTTAAGAATTAAGGAAAAGGGTAGAAAACGGACAGAACAGATCAATTTAGCCAATAAAATTATGAAATTTCAAGAAGGTAACAAAGTGTTGTTACGAGCATACCCAACGTCAGACTTAAATAAACGGGTAATTGGAAAATTTTGCAATATTTTCGAAGGTCCGTATAAGATCTGTAAGGAAGTTGGAATAGCGACGTACCAACTCGAAGACATTCAACAGCCCGGAAAGATTCGAGGAAAGTTTAATATCAGACAACTCAAACCATATTACGAAGTTTAACACACACTACACTCAAAGAACAATGAAATAATAATAAACAGATAGTAAGAACACCACTTTTACAGATGTATGTGTAATAATTTATAAGTAAGATTGTAATAAGACTAAGTTGACAAAATGTCGAGAGGATAAATCGTTTTGTATTGTAAACATTGTATTGTAGATGTAGAATAATTTTTAAATAGATTATGGGTATAAGAAGTTATGTAATGTTTAAGGGAAAGCAGTTGTTTGTAACGAGGGCGTGAATAGCGGGACGCGAGAACCGTTGCGGTCTGTAATGTTGACAAGCAGGTAGCAAAAACCAGTTTAGGGTTCTGTTTGTAAACAAACTGTGGCTTAATGCCAATGTCAACAGCTGATAGTGGTAAAGGGTGGAGAATGGAGTAATGAAAAAAACAAATTTTTTTTACTAAATGTACTGTAGTATAAGCAATTAAAATTCATTTGTAGGTATATGATTAATATAATATGAATGCAATAGGTGTAAGAATTTTGAAAAAAAATTGTAAAGGGGTTAAATAAATGAAATAAAATCCATTTGAAGGACGCAGCAATAGAATCGTCATCAATTTTATAGCAAAAATCTTATACGATTCTCTTGGGGAACGATATAACGTAAAAATTGAATACTACCAAATTTTACGCTAGTTTTATATAGAAAACATGATTATCAAATGTATATTAGAATAAGAAATGCAAGTAATGTGACTTGATGTACTGTTGTAAACCAGCGTGGCGGTGTTTTTCAAAGCACACACACCCTAGTCAAGGCGACAGTATGTCGGTGCGAAAGTTATTCAGCAAGTCACGTACAGGGTGTAAAAGCATAAAATGTATTGTGTTAAAAAAAGGCAATAAAGTTAAGTGAAGTCGAGGGAAAATTGAGTGCTCGGACAAGACCGTACCGCTAGGATTTAGACAGAGTAGGTAAGAGAGAAAACTCGAAGTAGCGTCATGTTTGGTTTCGCGGTAAAAGTTTGATACGCGCTGTTTTTTGACGAATGAAAGAAAGCGTCACTTTTAAGCGAGCGAAATTAGCTAGTTGGGTTGGTGGAAATCAAATATCGCGGTATATGAAACCAATGGGAACGCGATTTGTAAATAGTGAGTATGGGTAATGTTTGAGGGAGTATAAAAAATGTAGTTAGGAATTTGTCAGCCAGTCTACAGCGAACATTACAACTATTCAGACTCGTTAGCACGTATTAAAATTTTATAACTAAAACTTGCAATAAGTAAGAAGTACAGTATTCATGTCGTGCGTTTAAATAGTATTAAACCCGGTAGTACGGTAAACGAAGTATGCCAGATTAAAGTAATTTTTAGATTGAATAACTTGGTGATAATTACCGAACTTCAGAGTATTGAAAATCGAACGCGTGCACTTGAAAGTTGCGGATCGTGGGAGTGTTTTTCGGGACGTATTATTGATAGTGCGAGCACTCAGTTTAATCACGTAGTTACTAAGGTGTCAAAATTGATTAGTATACACTAGTTACACGCTGAATCAGTGAGTAGGTGTGAACAGTGATAATTAAGGTGAAACCGAAATAATCAAGTGGTTAGTGTCATCAACAGGATCATCCGAATAGCCGACAACGCAATCTCCAAGATCGCAGACTCCGAGGGAAGGACTCACCAACCAAAAGGAATTCAACTTAACAAGTAAACCAAATTGAACATTAAACTCAATTTAATTCATGTCTTTTTGTAACTCTATTACTATTGGCAATTCAATTGGTCTATGAACCTACTGTCAATAATAATTGATGAGAGGTATAAATTTAATAATTGTTAACCATGAAGATTGTATGCAAATTGTAACATGTTAATGAAAATGCTCATTAAAATTAGCAGTCCTTCAAGTTAACTGTGTTAGTAATCATTTCTTTGATACCCTGAGATAATTTTAAGAGTCGCCATCAAGCAGAGTTAAGAGTTCAGTACAGTATTAGTAAATTACACACATCTTTTCTAGCTCAAAACTGCGAGGATAGTAAGCTGCATGGGCACGTCTTGTCGATCTGCATTTTCCCAGCAATTCACCCGTATTTCCCAGCACTTTCCCACTTTTTCAGCAATCCGTTCCCGAAGGTTAGATATTCCCAATGTGCCCAGTAGCTCTTCAGCACTTCGGAATCACGGCAGATATCTTGTCAATCCGGGCGACGACCCTTCTCGTTTACCGTCAAGATCGGTTTGATATCTTCATCAGTCATGTGCTTTTATCATAAATGTCAAAAATCTTGTGTCGTCTAACCGTCTGCCAGGAAATGTATAGTGATAGCTTGTAGATGTTCATTTACGTTATGTTCTTCCTTTCTGCGGCAATGTTGGCAACCTTCCAAGAACGGTCTTCGGAATGAGCCATCTGAATTACTATGTAGGCGCCCCCGCCGATGTTGTACCTTGAAGTTGTACTCTTGCAGACGCTTGAACTACCTTGCCAACTGTCCTTCCCGATTTTTAAACCTCAAGAACCAAGCAAGCGTGACATGGTCGGTGCGTAGTGAAAACTCCCTCGCATACAGATATTTATGAAAGTACTCCAAAGCTCGGACGATAGCCAGCAACTCTCTCCTTGTAACGCAATAATTTCTCTCTGCCTTGGAAAGTCTCTTGCTGTAATACGGTATTATACGTTCTTCACTGTTTTGCACTTGAGACAGAACTGGTCTAGACTGGTATTTATTGCGTTCGTGTCTACGATGTGCTTTCCCTCGGAAGCTGGGAAACCAAGTATTGATTGCAATCATAATGCAATTTTTTAAGTCCCGAATGCTTGATCACGCTCTTTTGACCACTGGAAGGTTCGTTTATTTCCCGTCAGCTCATGTAGTGGTTTAGCAGTAAGTAGTAGCGAAGCCTTTTAGAAAACGTCTGTTATATGTAAACCTCAGTAAACTCCAAACATCGTGTTTACTCTTCTTAACTGGCCAGTCTTTCACGGTGTCTGCTTTTTCGGGATCCATACTAACACCAGCTGCAGCGACCAGATGGCCAAATATTGTACTTCCTTCTAGAATAGCACTTCTTCGGGCTCAGCTTTAGTTGGGCACGTGAATTCTAGTTAGAATCTACTAAAGGTTTTCCAAATGGTCTTTAAAATTTCTTCCAATAACTATGTCATCATATAAATAAATAAGGTAAATTTTCCATATCAGGCCTCGGAGGAGCAGATCCATTTCAAACGTTGCTGATGGATTACAAAATCTAAATGGTGTGACGTTAAACCGGAATAGGCCACTTGGGGTCGAGAAAGCTTTCTTTTCCTTGTCTTCTTGATGAAGACCCATTTGACAATATGCGCTCTTCAAGTCCAATATGGAAAACTACTGACCTTCAGACAGTGAGTCGAGTGTATCGTCGCGAGGTAGTGAATAGCAATCTTTCTTTGTTACGTCGTTCATCTTCCGGTTGTCTATGCAGAAACGTAACCCACCGTCCTTCCTCGCTACCAGCACTACCGGAGAAGACCAAGCAATTGACGAAGGCTCGATTATTCCCTCCGTCAACCTGTCCTGTACTGAGACATTTCCTTCTGCTTAGCTAATGGAGATCTTCGAGGAGGTTGGCTTATCGGTGTTGTATCCCCTGAGTTGATGAGATGTTGCACAATAGAGATTCTTCCCGATGACTGGCCCCGAACTGCAAAAGCACCTTTAAATTCATGTAAACACTGTCCGAATTTAAAGGACCTCACTACTTGAGAGATCATCAGAAGTGAGAGTTCCTTAAATTCCCCTGGTAATTTTGAAGTGTGAAACACTGGATCTTTGTTGCGTCATCCCATCTATCTAGATGTAAGTTTAATGAAGAAAGTTGTGTTAGTGGTTATAATCACAAACAGAATTATCACTGTTGCACACCACTATAGAAAAATTATTCCGATTAGCGCTTTCAAGCTTCTCAGCTCATCGTCAGATCGGAAATGGCCAAGCTGAGAAGCTTGAAAGCGCTAATCGGAATAATTTTTCTATAGTGGTGTGCAACAGTGATAATTCTGTTTGTGTCTAGATGTAAATTTACCTAGATGTATGTTGCTTTGTAGAGTGACAACCTGGTCCAAAATATTCGCCACTCTATTAGGTACATTTGCGGTTTCGCCTGGTTTTTACTAAACTTCTGGCAATTAGTATGCCCGGTGTGCTGACTAACTGGGGTTCGAATATAAACACTGGTTCCCCCTAGGCACCTCGGTTCTAACCATGATGATTCTTCGGAGTTTGGCGGCCACGTGATTTATCACGTCCATTGATTCTTGTGACGTATTTGTGGTGGAGAGCATTACCTCTTCTTTCCCAATTCTCAAGACATTGTTTTTGAAGTCGACTAAAGGCATTCATAATGTCTACACTAAGAATTGCGTCATCCACAATGTTACCAACGAGCGCTTGGTGATCAAATTCAAGTCGACCAAGACGATGGTGTATCTCCACTTTTCCAACCACTTTTACAGGACTTCCAGTAGCTGTTCGCAAGCTTCAAGGTCACCAGTTTGCTTGACACTTTTCATCAGATCAGAGCACTTTTCTGAAGTGTATAAATTGCGTATTGTCTAGGGGCTCCGTTCTTCCAGTTAGTCAGTACACGCCCCATTGTACCGACTACTGCTCGTTTCCCTTCTGCTGAACTCTGAACCGACAGTCTCTTTGTAGATGTCCAGGTTCCCACATATAACTTCGAACCTGTTAGAGCATCGGGAGGATGTAACTTCCCGTAATACTTTGATCTTCCATCGTGCTTCAGGAAAGCCAGCGCCTTCTGTCGATGCTCGCTTCAAACTCTTGAAGACTCTCCCCGGAATGCTGACGCCTTGCTCTCAACTGAGTGCAGTATACGCCCCGCAAATGTTTATCACCATATCGTAATTCTAGAGCTTTAATCAATTCGGCTGTCAGGCGTCACTTTCTGTAGTAGTTCTGCTGCAGGGGTTGGACTTGCTCTTAGCAACTTTTGCTCGGTGTGACATTTGCTATCAATGAGAAGATAAAAACTCGCGCTAACACGCACACACACACACACACACACACACACACACACACACACACGACACATGCATATGGTATACAAGTATACCAAATAAACAAGTACTTTGTCTGTTTCATTCTTCCAGTCGTATTTAATTAGTGTATACAGAAAGTTGGAATCTTACGAGTGATGACTATAAAAATAAGTAGTAAAGAAAGATGCGTGATAGATTTTTGTTTTAATTGTTTATTATTATTTTTTAAGAAGATATTTATCTACAGTGTACAGTTTCCGGAGAACACCATGGAAAGGTAGCCTTTTACATTTTTGCGTTTTTTTTTTAATTAATTTTTTTGTTTCTTTTTTAATAGTTTAATATACTGTGCCGTACTGGGTTCGGCAGCGTATTATAAGTATTTTAAAACGAGCGGCGGTGACGTCATGCACTGCCATACGGTTGTTGTTGTCGTCCGTTTATACACACAGATGTAGTGCAACTACGCAATTCGGTTGGCGCGTCCAGCTGTTTCTGTACATTCCTGCATCCAGAGTTTACTTGGGTTGACCGACACATTGAATCGGTCTCATTTCTGTTCTATCCTCCAACCTGGTCATCTGCTCTCGACTGGCGGCAACCTTCTGTTCTGGACTTCCTCGGCTATCGCTATGGTTGGCTAGATAAAGTGTAGCTCCAGGTATGTACAAGTAAGCGGGTTCTGAAAATATTCTAACCCCAAATATATTTTTGTGTTTCAGCTTCTATTATAAATTATACTTGTGTGTGTGTGCGTGTAGAGCAGTTTTCAATTTGGGCGTTAACGCTGTTACAAAATTAAATTAATATGAAGGTAAATGTAGTGGGTCAAATTGACTTCAATAAAGAAAATACTAATGCATCTTGCACTCAGCTGTGTTTGGTGTTAGAAATAATTATGAAATACGTAATTAATTATTTTGAATATTTCAACGAAATACTTAAAAGTAATTGGTAGATGAGAGAAATAAGTCACAGCTGGGGAGCTTAATACTGTTTAATATGAATTAGTGGCGATGTGTGTGTGTGCGCTGTTGGTGTTTAAAGTTGGTGTTGGAATTTGATGTGGACGGCCTATATGGCGTATTTTTTCTTATGACACCCTCTACAACCTATTACATGTCACAGGTTCTCGAACAAAGGCGAGATGGGTGTCGGGTGTGACGAACATCTGTCCACCCTACTGGCAGAGACGATCTTCTAGCCACGATTGCCGTCAGTCGAGAACAACTGTTCGGACACTCTTCCAACGCTATGCTGCCCCCAGGACTTGTGATACGACCGTTACATTACTGATCAGCGCCACTATTGATTAAGTACACCGGACACTCCAGGTGGGAACATTCTAATTATCTATTTCTCTCTTCACAACATGGTGAATGCACAGAAGCCGCCAGAAGCTCGCTCGTGAAGTTTTGACCGTAATACTCTAGCACAAACTCTCATGTTCAATTATGTTATTGCATGTGTGAACATTACAGCAGTAGACCTAATGAAATATCTTATAACTGTTTATAATGTGTAAGAAATTACACACATACACACATATCCGCAGTTTACTGTAAGATCTAACTTTTCATCTAATTAAGACCATTAGGGAGTTAATTATCTTGTGCTATCATGTCATCTGGTCATGGCTGAGTTTTAATCACGTAACGGGGGCTGTCTGATGCTTTAGATGAGAAACTATTTTCTTTCTCACATATACTTAGCGCTTTAATGGTTAAAGTCAGGGTCGTTTAGTAGGTTGAATCTTGGGGCGGTCACTTACATTCTCTGGTGTTAATTACCAAGGCAAATCTATGCTTAGGAGCTGAGATTATCAGATTAACCTGTCATTTATATTTGTACATATATATACATATTATGGTGCATTCATTTACGGTAGTTGGAAAGGGGTTATGAGGAATTTAGTACTGATATGAGGGGTGTTGTGTTATTCATGTTGTGTATGTGTTTGTGTGTGTAATTTTACTATATTTTGCTGGGGGAATATGAAATGAATTTAAAAGGAAAAAACCATAAATGTGCTTACTAAGACAAAAAGGCTAGCCTATTTGAAACTATACAACACTTATGGATTGGTGAATTGCTTTTATGAATGAGATTATTGTGACCATTGACTCATACATAATCAGGCAGGAATTTTGCAATTATGTTAAGATCAAATTCACTTACATTTTGTGACATTATGAACATTAATTGATATACATATATATATATATATAATCCTGCCATTAATTGTGTGCTTACACAATCGTGAACTTGTCATTTTATGTAACATCTTGCAGGCTTAATAAAGCATACGCTTGTTGGTTATAAGACTTTTTCATTTGCAAGTCCTGTCATTCACCTGGGGGGACATGTCTGTAATTGTAATTGGGCCTTGTACACTTTTTCTTCCTCTAGGTTTTCCACCTAGTTCTAAATATGATGTCTCTCCCCTTTACAAAAAAAAACTTAATAAAAATAAAATTAAATAAAATAAAAATTCAAAAAAAATTACAAAAAAAAAACTTAGAAAAATAAAAGGGGGGTTTCAATACAATGCCAAGAGTCATTAACAATTGTATGAATTTTTCGGAGATGGTTGTCTACTGCAATTTGTGGTTAAAATATAAGTTTGTAAGTTTCCCAAAACTTCAAATTTTCTTAGAAATTTTAGAAATGAAGTGATTAGTTTTCAACAGAGGTTCTTTTTTTCTTTTCTTTAAGGTTAAGGGATATTCTGTCAAATATGTGATCGTAGTACTCACCGTCTTTTTGGAGAGCGTTGATCAGTAAGTAAAGTGTAAGAAAAATAGTAAAAGATACATCAATAACCAACAATTTTACGATATCACAACTAGGAAAGAATATTCTTCTGTAAATTAAATGATGTGACGGTAGAAGCAGGCTAGAAGGTAACAAACCAGTTACGATTCTTCAGGTTTCCAGTTTTTACATTGTAGTTTTTTGAGTTCTTGGTTCTTGGTAGTAGCTAGTGAGACCAAGTTTCTGTACTCATCTCCATAAACACTCCTTCATATGCAAAAAAAGCAACCATTTATCTCTGCCATAGGGAATAGCGCTGATATCGCCGCAGCTTCGAAGTTAAAGTTGATTTTGTGTGGTTTCCAATTTCTCCAATTTTGCATTTCTAAATGTGGTATAAATCTTAATTTTTCATTAAATATGAGTAATTTAGAATTATTTATAAGTCGTAAGTTGTAATTAAATTTATCTCTCTCTCTCTCTTCTAGATTAGCAGTCCATAGGGTGGTTGGCAACAGCTCGCCATTATTCACGGTTCTCTGCTTTTCTTTTCAACTCATAATATGATGTGCAGTTCATATCGACCATAAGCTGTTTTATGTAGTCTAAACGGGGTCGTCCTCTATGATTCTTCCCTTGAATTGTTCCTTCTATTATTCTCTTAACCAACCCATTGTGTCGTAGTATATGCCCTAAAAACTTAGCTCTTCTGCCTTTTAAATTTTGTAGAAAGCTCTTCTCCTCCTGAGCTCTTCTAAAGACTTCCTCATTCGATATCTTCTCCTTCCAGCTTATCTTGAATATTCTTTTGTATACCAGGTCTCAAATGCTTGGAGTCTTTTCTAGTCACTTTCTCCAATTGTCCAAGATTCACTCCCGTATAGGGCAACACTCCACACGTATATCCTTACTAAGATTCGTACTTATTTTTAGGCTGATAGTATTTGAAGTGAAGAGGTTTTTCTGTTTCTTGAAAGCAATTTTAGCTGTTTCATTCTGCTTATAATTTCCTTACTGCTACGTCCATCACTTGTGAGTTTACTTCCTAGATAGTTATATTCTTTAACTGCCTGGAGAACATTATTTCCAAGAGTTATTCTGACTGGATCTTCTTCCTTCCAACTACATACTAGGACTTTGGTCTTTTGTTCTTTTATTTTCATATTGAATTCATTTTTCATTACTTGATCCATTGTGTTAAGAATCTTTTGTAGATCTTTGTTGCTCTCTGCAGTCACTGCTATGTCATCTGCGAACCTAAGCATGTCCACTTTTTTCCCGTGTATGTTTACTCCGAGATGGGTGTTTTCTCTTACTCTATCGATCGCTTCTTCGACGTAGAAGTTAAACAAACATGGATAGAGAGAACATCCCTGTCTTACTCTTTTCTCAATGTTCGCTTCCTCTTGATGGTTTTCACATCAAACTATGCCTGTCTCGTGATGTAAAGATTCTGGATCAATCTTCGTTCTTTGTAGGGCACTCCTGTTTTGTGTAGGATACTGAACAGCTCGTTCCACTTAACGTTGTCGAAGGCCTTTTCTATGTCAACAATAGCTATAAGTGTCGCTTTGTCTTTCCTCAGTCTTTTTCCTATTATCTGTCTTAATTCCAAAATTGTCTCTCGTGTTCCCATATTTTTCCTAAAACCAAAATGATCTTCTGTCAAACGACTATGTTACTTTCTATTCTTCGAAGGATGATTCGGGTAATTATTTTCGATGAGACACCTGCCTTAACGCTCTGTAGTCCTTGCATGATCGAGCATCTTTTAGTTTAGGTACTGGCACTACGATACACAAATAAATTTAAATTAGGTAAATTAAAAACATGATGCAAACAACACAAATACAAGAAAACTGTAAAAATGTTTTTTCAACTGTGTTACGCGTATTAAGTAAAATCGATGATGTTAAGTAACAAAATACATAAAGTTAAAATGTAAGTTGATTTCTGAGAACATCAGAAGCGTGCAAGTTTTGTTGTGTGTGTCCGCAAACTTCGCTGTCCGCGCTATTTGCGACACCTATTTTACGGTATATAATGTAAACTGTATCCATTTTTAGATACTGATTATGTACAGTTTTAGAGTAAATTGTATCCATAGATACATTCATATTCATGTTACCCACAGCTGCTGAGAATTCAACAAAATATTAAGTTGGCTCTCAACTACCGTAGGCCTCTTTGCGACGTAAGCTATAGTTATTTATCTACGCTTCTGTTTTTCAGAGTTTGGTTCTGTATCAGAGTTATTGATTTTATTTAGGTGGGGTAAAAACTGCACATTTATCGCTTTCTCACTATTTTGAGGAGAGAATTCGAAATAGACTACCATATTTTTCTAGGATAGACCTACAAATGCTACCAGAGCGCTCGTGGCGGTGGAAACAGACTTTCTATTTCTTTTTGTTATAAACGTTCTGTAGTGTTGAGGCACTTATAAACAAACAGTCTGTGTTTGCATTGTTCGCGGGTGTTGTGGTCTGTGTTCCCGCGCCGCTGAAGACGTCCGTCATCGATATGGACGAAACGTCTGGTGATAAACATGAACAACCTAGGCCACGGCCTAACGGCCCGGAAATTTGTGATACTGCAAAGACCGGCCTAGAAAGCTTATGTTTATTTATCAATATTTCACTTCTTTTCAACTTATTTGTGTATTTTTAATTAAAGGTCTATGCATTGCAAGTACGATTTTTACTTCTATCTCTTTTTATATCTTCTCGTCGTGTGTCATAATTTCCGTGGTTATACTGGATACGCCTACAATAATTTATTTAATTATAAGTATGACGTATTTACCAGAAGGATTACTAAAATCTATTACAGGCGGCAATAAACGGAGAGAGAGATGTTTAGAGAAAAGATTTAAATATAGTAAGCGGTTTAAAGGCAGTCAACAAGATAGTCTGTACGAGGGTGCAGAAGGAATAAATCAGAGTAAAGAGAAAATAGGGAGGCAGAGAGGTAGAGAGAGAGAGAGAGAGAGAGAGAGAGAAACTGGGTAAGAAGCGTGAGATCGAATGTGTTTATGTGTTTGTGTGTGTTGGAGACAGTATTGTATTGGGTGGCGTTTTAGTAGGGGGTGGTAGGTAGTCTCAAAATGGCCGGCTAGGCCCGTTGCTAAGGACAACACATGTCTCAAATTAATATTCCGCTCTTCAGTACCTAACCCACGTATTGTTCATGTAAACTTAATTAAACCAGACTGGCTCATAATATTAATTGATAGTATTCAGTGAGACACCTCCATCTCCGCATCGAGCTTCCTCATTCACCTTTATTGGCTGCAAGGAGACAGATAGAAAAACTTACTACAACAAACAAACGACAGGAGATTATAATGGAATTCCATTTGTACTTTAGTTTAGAAAAAAAAAGAAAAAATGATGTCGTTATTGAAATTTTTCATTCTCGTTATTAAAATTTTACAAATCGACAAATCATTTTATAAAGTGCCAAAAATATATTTTCTTTTACATTTCTGGAAATGTACGTAACGTCGTTCTAGGCAACAAAAAGACAGCACCATTACCCAGCGTCGATCTCAGTAGCACAATGTATATTAAAAAGTATGACAATTGTCTCCATGTGCACACATATAGGTCTACTTTGTCAAATCATATAGATTTGATAAGAGAAATTCTCGCATATGAAAACAGGCATTTGGCGTTTGTTCAGAACAGGCATTAGGCCTATATTTCCGTATCAGTTTTGTAAATAGCTGACGTACCTACAACAAACAACAAAACATCGCCACGATTGCGGATAACACGCCTTGCTGACAGCAAATAATGACCGCGTAGAAGCAACTCAACTGCGACACCGTCTTCACCTTAGTACACACACGAAACAAATTCAGTACAAGTTACTTTCACTGTGTAAGACATGTGATTTGTCCAAAGGTTACCATCAACGGTTTCGAAATTCCATTTGAAAGTGAAGCAGAATTCTTGAGATTTATATCCAGACTAAAAAATTGATAAGGGAGAGTCATGTCAAAATTAAGCGTTACCAACTAACTTGGATCTACGAGAAATATCCTGCCCGCTAAGTCGAAAATCAGAAATTTCTGGCTGCTCTAGAAAACAATGTATTCTCCTACATAAACCTTGTAGGCTATACTGAAACCTTCGTGTTCTGTGGTACACAGCTGTAGAGTTGTAGTGAGCCACCTAAAACAACATTATTCATAATATTCTAATCGAAAATTCTACGATTAGTAACCGATTTGCAAAATGGTTGTTTTCAACTTTACGATTTAATCACCTATACATCTGTTTCCAAAGAACTACACTAATTTTTACAACTCTTCCATCAACGTCTATTGGGATATAAAAACGTGTTCGTTTTGAACACTCAGAAATGAGCACTCCTAGAAGTTTAACAAGCTGACTGAAGCGATAGATTACTGGCCGTTTGGCCTCCCACGGCCTGCAGCCAAGTGTATTAAAACCACCTCATCGACCCATAGATTCTGCAGGAGTATCGTCATTGGATGATTTCTCTGCTCATGATGAAATGATCATAAACCAATCCTACATAACTGCTTTTATCACAATCAGGTTAATCAGTTTAGTCTCTACATCTTTATTTAGACAAACAGACAGCATTGCAAATATCGTAGGTTTCTAGGAGACATCAAATAAATTGTTCCATAAAATCAATTTTTTTGACCAATATAATACCTTGTCTGGAAATATACTTATATGAAGGGGTGAGGAAAAGAACAGGCTCAGTCCACTTTATAATATTTTACAGGAGACCGTTTTAAAAAGTTCAGTCTTTATAACCATGCCTACTTATTGCTCCGTAGTAACTGTAAGAAGACCGTAAATTGACGAATAAAGTGAAAAGTGTTTTTAAATAATTGTCTTTTCTGGAGTTCATAAAATATCACGTAACTTGTAATGTAAGGTCACTCACACATTTGATAGTGTCATTTTTGGAACAAACGTTAGAATTGATTGCTGTCTGATATATATATATATATATATATATATATAATATATATATATATAATATATATATATATTACATTTAATATTTATAACTAAATTTACCTCAAGATGTTATTTTTCCTTATTTGGAACATGTTTCGAGAGCTCCCTTGCTCTCATCTTCAGCCTTCGCGATCTTGTGCCTGGTGAAGTATTTGTGTGTTGGCTGCTGGATGCTATTAAGGTTGTGTGTTGGTCTTTGGTATTTTAAAGTTTAAAGTTGTATTATTGTGTGTGATTGTGGTATATGTGTTTGTATTTTGTGTATTTTCGATGTTGAGTGCTTTGAATATTGTGTCATGTTTTGTATTGATTTGTATTTGTTCTGGTATTAGTTGTTGAAAATGGTGCAGGATTTTTATACCACTGATGATGGCAGCCAGTGGAGCTGCCGAAACGTTTGGTTTTGTTATAAACCATGGACCACGGCCAAACAGCCCGGATATCATGAACAATTCATCTGACACCGGCCGTGAAAGCCTGAGGAATAATTTATTATTTGATTCTGTTTGAATGTGCGACAGTTATCGTTCATCATATAAACAATTACTCTTGTTAAAACATTAACAGTGGCAGGTAAACTACCCCTATCCCTTAACCGATATTCACCAAAATAAATAGACCTTGAGTCCTCTACAACTCAGGCATATACGTAAATAATTGTTTGATTCTGTTTTAATTTACGGCAGTTATCGTTCTTCATGGAAAACGTTCTCTTGTTACAACATAAAATGTTGCAGGTAAACTACCCCTTTCCCTTAACCGATCTTCAACAAAATCAACACACCTTGAGTTATCTACAATTAAGGAACGTATGCAAAAAAATATTTGACTGTTTGAATGTGCGGCTGTTATCGTTCGTCAAAGAAAAAATTACCGTTGTTAAAACATAAAATGTTGCAGGTAAACTACCCCTTTCCGTAACCGATCTTCACCAAAATCAACGGACTTTGAGTTCTCTATAGCTCAGAGAGGTATGCAAAACTTTATTTGATTCTGATTGAATTTACGGCAGTTATCATTCATCATAGAAAAAATTACCCAGTTAAAACATAAAACGTTGCAGGTAAACTACCCTTTTCCCTAACCCGATCTTCAACAAAAACAATAGGTCTTGAGAGCTCTACAATTCAGGGCTGTATGCAAAACACACACACACACACACACACACACACACACACACACACACATTTCGAAAATGACTTTTTTCATGTTTTGAGTGTAGTACAATCAGAATCTGCAATAATCTCGAACACGATTTTTTTGTCATCACCATACTTCCATTTCCTTAAGGAACATGGAAGTAAAAACACAACACTTCACTAATAACCACTTGAACGCAGACAGTATCTCCCGACAATAAACTCGAACCGCACTGTAATATATCGCAACTATAACTGAAATTGAACGTCGTTGAGTACTGGTATTTATTTCCCCTCCCCCGAAATACTAGATTATTCCATACTGCGCGTTAACAATAAAGGAAAACATTAGAGCGTAATTCATTGCGGCCTTGACACAGTTCGCGCGGCTTCTGTTACAGTCTAGCTAATGCGTCGAGAATCACGTTCCTATAATGCAGAGCCTAGCTGGATAACCAGTAACTGGGAACATGGCAATATAACCTAAAGAAAATGTAAGACAAAAACTATAAACCTAAATTCAGTATAATATATACTGAAAGTATAGATTCAGTTATAGCTGAGTGTAACTAATAGACACTTAGACAATTCAAATAGAGATCATTATGTTATACATGTGTTACAAAAGTTTTATTTTTGTATAATAATGTTGTAGTGTATGGTAGGAAGGAAAGATTGTATATTGTATATTAAAGAATGATAGAAATGTAAGGGTGAATGTAATATAAATAAACTAGTAGTATAAAGTGTGACAAATAAACTGACTACTAGCCAATAAAATAAGAAATAACTATTGTTGGTTATGGACAAGCAATCAGTTGGTTAGTAAGAAATAAATGTTAAACAAAACCTACATCTACTTGGTAGATAAAAAGAGACAATATCATGTATAAAAATAGTAATAGACTATGTCCAATATAAAAAGAAACGGTATATGTTACTAGATTAAAGTATAAGTAATCTTAAATGTCTGTAATATACTAATAAGAAGTTAATTAACAAGATATGTACTTGGACAAAAACCCTACATCTATTGTAGAAGGTAGACTGAGACATTACAAGGTACAAAGCATGTTTTAAATCATAATAGGTGTAGTAAAAGATCATGTTGTTTATTAGGATTAAATACCAACTGTTACATTGTATTAGAATTAAACTATTTTATTGTAAGAAACCAGAATAGTCCAATGTATTCAAGGCATTCTTAGGACTATTATACAAGCCAAGGGTTTTATAAAAAGTTAAGGTCAATAAGTATAATTACTAGTATTAAAATGATTGTTAGTAGCATAAAATAATAGGTACAACCAAGAAACCTAAAAATGTAACTAAAAGATAACTTTTAAAAGTAATTTATTAGCATAGGCCAAAAATTAAAATCGTTCATTTTTAGAAATACTGTATGGAAACATATCATGTGAGATCAGAAGAAAAATGATCAGAAGAAAGAAAGCAATTCAATGGTAATAATATATTGACAATTGTAATTAGCATAAGGAAATTATGTTAAATTTAAGAATTTTAGTAATTTTGAGATCAGAAGGTGACGCCACGCTACGACAATGAGTTAGATATCGACCAATGGGAATTTTTCACTTTTGGGTGTATGAACCCAAAGGGCGTGTGTATTAACCCAAAGACTAACGCCAACTAGCCAAAAAGTGACGCCACGCCAAAGGAGTCTAGTGTTGAATTTCATCGTGTAAAGAACGTATCCTCCGCGACAGTCGTAGCCGCGAAATTAACATCAGAGTCGAACCTCGGGTAGGTTAGGTGGAACGTAAACATCGAAACATAACCAAAACAGTGAGAATAGTGTCGTGAGAGTTCATACTAGCCAAAAGCAGAGTTAAAGTTGTAGCATGACAGATAATCCACTTAAATCAATTACCAGATGATCATTAGTAAAAATCAAGTATATGGAATATCCAGAAAAATCCAAATGAGAACCAAATAAAAAGCACTATAAATTACCATTATAACAAGAAAAAGTAAACATAAAGAAAAAAATTTGCAACTAATATGAATGTACAACAAAGTAAAACCCCAGAAAACTAAAATTAAAATAACAATAATACCCAGGTAGGATAGTAGTAGGTAAGGAAGCTACCCAGACCAAGTAAACAGACCAGTATACATAAAAGTAAATAATAACGAAATGGTAGTGAAGAAACCAAGAACGAAGAAGGAAGCTATCCAAAACAAACAAATATACCTAATGAACAGGGACAAGTGAAGATCACATAGAATAGAAGAAGTAGAACACGACCAATACCCAAAAGAAACCCAATAGGGAGAAAACAAAAACACCAAAAGAAAGTAAATGTCACTATAGAAAGTATAACACCCCAACAAACCATAAACTCATGTAAAACTAATAAAAACAAAAAGTGTTTAAAGTGCTAAGTAGAAGTGCACCCAAGAAAGTTATTGTATAATTTAAATAGACAAATCTTAACAGTTCCCCCATGATTAAACAATTTGATATTATAAAACTATGAAAGGACTAGTGATAGTATCAAGAAATAACCGGGGACAAGTGCAAGTTATTAGATTATCATAAATAAACTTTGAGAAGGTACATGAATTACTGTACATTTAAATAACTTTAAGTGTTTTTTAAAATAGTATCATGAATGATATTTAATCAATTAATATGGTGAAGGAGCAATGAATACTCTTTCTAATAAAATGCCACTGTTTATATGAGAACATTCAATGGAATAAATAGTGTAAATAGATAGCTTGGAGTTAGTACATAAAGTGACGGGGAATACATCCCTAAAATTAAGAAAAACAGATAAGACTGTAACCAAATAGTTTTAAGGGAGTGTTAAAAATTTAAGGGAACAAAATGTTAGGTTCCTATTTCAATATATGAACTCTATAAATAAGATTTAGAAATATAGATTAATCCTAGTATTTATAAAATGTTATTTTGTTTAGTAGTTTGAATTAGGAATGCCATATCTGAATGTGTATATCATTCCTATATAGTAAAATGTTTTTTAGAAGTTACTGTAAGTAATCAGTACAAAAAAAGGTATGATTCTAAATACCAGATTTAATGTTAAATAATTGTTATGTTTTAATTGTTTAAATCAATACTAAATGTTATAATAGTAAAAGAACAAATTATTAATGAATATTATATTAGAATAGAAGGTCAGAAAAGGGTATGAACTAACTGTATTATTAAAAACTTTGTAAGTAACAACAGATAAAGTCTAGGCCAGATAGTAAATTTAGACTACATTATAATTGACAAATCTAGTCCTATAAACCAACTAAACTGATGAAATTTATGTAAGATAAACCCACCATATAGTAATACAATGTAACTTATACTTTATAAAGATATTGTCAGAAGATAAGTAAAATTATAAATAAAAATGAAATGTATTAACTAAAATTTCAGAGGAGGAGTAATAGATAAATGAATTATATCTAAAAACAATAACTAATGAACAAAATTGCAAGAAATTAAGGAAAGATAAACAATTATATCAATCTTAGATTCAGTATAATAATAATTATATCAGAGAAAATGGCTATTATCTGGTCAAGGACAGGAAACACGAATTTAAGCCTACTTTTCCAACATGAAAGAAATATAACTTTTTTAAATGAAAACTTTGTAAAACTATATTAATTAGTATAAAAATAAGCAAAATAGAATAAAGAAACCGAATATGTATTTAGTATTTCATACAGTTAAATAATAACGAAAATATTTTCCGTGTATAATGTATTGAAATAAAATGTATCGGAAGCTAAGGTAATTTGAAACAATGTATGATATATATTAAATTGGCTAAGATTTTCAGGAGACGAAGGAAATGAGAACAGTTAATTATTATCCGTTGAAGCGAACACTTAAACGAGGTTTTGCTCCGTATAACCTATACTAATGGCGTACGATAATTAAACCGAGTTCAGTACAATTTTGTAATTATTTTAATTTGAATTTTTAACTTGAGAAGGAGTGAAAACAAACAATAAACAGTGCATTACAGATAAACAGAATCACATACGCCTAAATAATTGAAATAACATCACTACAAATAAATTTTACGGACGAGGAAAAAAGGCTTATATACGACACATTTAACCAAAGTGAAATAGACATAATAACACACATTTACACCAAGTTAACTAATAAACACTACACCAGGAACACTCATTTAACTCCAGAACTAATATCCACAATTGCTGAGACGAATAAACAGTGAAAGGACATCTTTATTGGAAGAAATATTCGTCGAGGTGATAGACGTTCAACTACGCATACTTCTGTCGGCCATTTTGATTTTCCCATCATTCTCTTCGAGGTGGAACAAATGAATTTCTAGACTGCATTGGTTCGAAAATATTACTGTATAAACTTTCTATATTAATTAATAACGTTGTAATTGTTAGTTTTAAGACATTTTAATTGTAAATGTTATACTTTCTTGGCCCTACCCTTCTCTGGCTATTCTAACATAACCGTTAAAAGAACATATTTTATATACACTGTTAATGTAAAGTTTTTGTCGACCGGCCCTGAGTAACGAGTCGATACTGTTGTCAACGATCGATTAATATCGATATTTTTTAATAAATTGTTAATAAACCTTCTAATTATGCAAATTGGTTGAATTTTTCTTTAAATATAATTAAAGAATAAGTTATTTCAAGGACACGGACTAACCGAAAGGCGGTATTTACGAAAATAAAGAGCACATTGAAGAAGAAGAAGAGCCGTCTATCGACCAGTACCGGAGTTAACCAGATTAACTTAGAAGTGATTTATAGAAAGTGACACCACTACACTATCAACCATAATACAATTAAAATTTTTACATCAGACAATAACAACAATTATTTCTTAAATACCAGTAATAAAAAACACGAAACAAATACTTTTTCAGAAAACAAAAAATTTTATATTTTTGAAATAAAATTTTTTTTTATTTCATTTTTCAAATTATAACATTATTTTGTAAGTTACGTTACAAAATTGGCGCTCACAACAGTGGGGCTTAACGTAGATACACGTAACGTTACAAAATTGGCGTCCAACTAAAGGGCTTTAATTAGAGATTGAAGGACTAATATAACTCGCCCAATTTCTAATTCAAGCTTGGCAGCGGTTATCCAGCCAGAGAAACAGGAAAGATGCAACGTCGTGCCACATCCAAGAAAAGGGCGGCAGAGGCCGAAAAAGAAATTAATATGGAAGATAAGGAGGCAACACCGATGGAGGACGTAGAAACGTTATTACCCCCAAGGGAACCAAAACCACCAACACAATCAAAGGAACAACCGGAAATGCCCACACAGACAGGGGAAATCAATGTCCGGGAGGAACGGGTAGAACAACCCGAGAAACCATCACGAACGGAGAATGGAAACATACAGGAGATGCTCAGGATAATGAGGGAGAAAATGGACGAGACCAATAAGAAAATGTATTCCACAGAAGAAGAAATCAAATCCAACAAGGAAGAATTGAGTAAAGAGAGGAAGGAAGACAACCAGTCATTAAATACAAAGTTAGAAGATTTGAAGAAGGACAACCAATCTAACAAGGAAGATTTGAGTAAGAAAATTGATGAAACAAATAAAAATATAGAATCATCAAAAGAAGAATTGGGAGAATTAAGTAAGAGAATAGAGGAAACCAGCAAGGAACTGAAAGAGGACAACAGATCTTTGAGTCAGAAAATTGATGAAACCAATCTGAAGATGGAAGAAGCCAGCAAGAAAATGGAAGAGAAATTGGAGGAGAATAACAAGAAAATGGAAGAGAAGACGGGGGAGAGGTTGGAAGAATTAAGAGAGGATAACCAACTATTACGGGAAGAATTACGGGAAGTTAACCAGGAGAATCTAGACAAGTTAGACGAACGAATGGAACTATTAAGAAAAGAAATGAACAAAGAACTCAAGGATAATAAGAAATCTATGAATAAAAAGTTGGAAGAAGAAACAATAATTATAAATCAACAGATCAGAGAAGTGGATGAAAGATGTCGGCTAACTGAAGGGGAAGTACAAGAATTCAAGGAAGTGGTAAAACCAAGGTCACAAATATCGAAGAATATAGTCGCAAGAAGGCAGAAGAGAACCGAAGAGAAAGTCAGGAAGAACTAAGTAAAGTACGTACCCAAATTACTGAAAGGTGCGATGGAATGGAGGTAGTAATGACGAACATCACTGGTCAAGTGCGGCAGAGCCAGGAGGAAATGGAAGCAATTCGGAACCGACCAACCAACTTCACAAATATCCCCATCAACGAAAACAGGGAATGGCTGAACTTCCGCCAATATAAAAGGAAGCCAATGGAGTTCTTGGCCCGGATCGAGGAATACATGGCCAAACATAGAGGCAATAGATGGTTAAATAATCGAGAGCTGTTGGACGAATCATTCCGTGAAATGGCGGACAACTGGTGGATGGCAAACCGAAGTGAGATAGAGGATTACCAACAGTAGAGGGAAAATGCTGGTCCTGACTAACAAAGGATGCCGCCTTTCCCACGGTCCAAGATTTTTTCCCACGCTCTCCCCACCACCGCTGGACCTGCAGCATCCGCGAATTTCCACCAATAGAATTTCATGCCACCTTTGTGCGCCAAGTTCAAAGAGATGCCGCCGTTCCCACGGTCCAAGATTTTTTCCCACGCTCTCCCCACCACCGCTGGACTACAGATTACCACTGTTACGACTCATAGAGAAAGACCACCCGATAACTATGCCTTTGTGGGTGGGGGGTTCCGACTTGATGCATTATAGTGTATATATTAAATATATGATCAGGGTTACCAACCTTGCATGAGTTCAAATTTGTTGTGTGTTATAATGTATATTAAATCTATATGATCAGGTTTACCAACCTATGTATGGGTTCAAACTTGATATGTGTGTGTGTATTATAGTGAATATTAAAATATATGATCAGGGTTACCAATCCTGCATTATTGTGTGTATAGAACAGATCTGCCAACATTTTTCTTCGGTGGGAAATTCAAACTATATTAGCAGACGCATTATAGTGTATAGTAAATTGTTGACGACTTCGATATCAACTCTCTCTCCCCTCCTCTCTCTTTGTCTCTAGACACAGTTGTCGATCACGATATAAACTCTCTCTCTCTCTCTCTTTATGTCATCAGTTTTACATAAGCGTCGTGCTACTTATGGATTATTGTAAGTAGCGATACTAAAGGTAATTAGTGATAGAAAGATTAACTATGCACGCACGCACACACACACACACACACACACACACACACACACACACACACACACACACACACACACACACACACACACACACACACACACACACACAAACTTAAATATGGTTTACAGACCATTGTAATTTTAGAAATTCATTTTTGCATTAATTAAATATATATCGTAAACAATGAAATAATAATAATATTTCGTCATTGTAAGATTTTAATAAAACAATTATCAGTTTAAATAATAATAATTTTTGTGATTGTAAGATACAACCTGCAAATCATTAAAATGTCTCTCTCTCTCTCTCTCTCTCTCTCTCTCTCTCACACATTTCTGATTACTATACAAATAATTGCATGCATATTCGGAGGTTTATAACGAAATAAATTAAAATAAACCATAATTTGTTTTAAATAATTAAATATATATTTACAACACCGTACACAAACTTAAAATATAGTTTACAAACCACTATAATACAATTATTTAAAATACATTTTACATTGATTAAATATATATATAGCACAAACAAACATTGTTATATAAAATAAATACAATATTAATAATAATTTTTGACATTGTAAGATTTTTAAATAATAATTTCCCGGCTGTAGATACAGTTCACAAGGAAGTTTATCTGTAACATAACAATACAGTCGATATTAGAATCACTGATACGATAAATATTCAATTATCACACGCACACACACACACACACACACACACACACACACACACACACACACACACACACACACACACACACACACACACACACACACACACACACACACACACACACACACAGTTAGTGGAAAGAATCAAATGCGTTAAGTAAGTAAACTTTTTCAAGTATGTGTCATTTTTCATAAGTTAATGTACTTTCAAATAATTTCTAATCAAACCAAATATTATTCATCGGAAATTTGTAAATACTGCTTAGAATCAATGATACATTTATCACATACGTTAATGTACTTTCAAATAATTTCTAATCGAACCAACTATTATTCAACGAAACTAAATAGAATCAATGATACATTTATCATGTACATACAAATTCAATTATTAAAGTGTTAAGTACAGAGAGTTGAAACTACACACACACACACACACACACACACACACACACACACACACACACACACACACACACACACACACACACACACACATCAATAAATTGTTTGTTAACACGATTGCTACTTACGACTTTAGGACTCAATCTCTACTTGTGTTGTTTGATTTCTCGTCCCTCGATACACTAAATGTAGTTCTTTAGGTTTGATATGTCTGAGCTCCTCATTCGTGAAGACACCTGCATACCTCTTGGGAAGATAGACACGATACTGGCGGTCGCCATCCTCCAACGTAGCAAGCACAGAGTTCCCATATTTTGTGTCCACATTTGTTAAGACCATGATGGGATATTTTTTATTCACTGTCAATTCTGAACATCGTTTGTACTCGATAGCACTTACAGCATTAAACTTTACAAGAAACGACATTATTAGAAGAGAGAGAGAAAGACACTAGTGAACACGTCTGTATCAAGCGAGAGAGAACCAAACAATGCCAGAATATTCGACACAAAAGGACAATACAATGTGATAGTGGTGGTGGTGGTGGTAACGTTGTCATCAGAAAAGTCGGTGTCCCACTTTCATTTGCATGTATGAGCATGTCCCACAGACGAAATTAGAGACACCAAAAATATAACAATGTCATTAGGAAAGTCCATTTTCATAAGGAAATAGTCACCGCTTACAGCTATGCATGTATGTACATGTCCACAACAGAATGAGAGAGATATAAATGTCATCATTCGCTGTGACCTACTTTCTAAATTTGTTACATTAAAAATGTTTGTTTAAAGCAAAAATCATGAATCATCCATTCCCGAATAGCATGCACCTTATAGTTGGCACATCGGTCAGAAGAATTGAAATGTCTAAGACATTCTGTTCCATGAAATAGATACGGTATGTTTTTAGGACAACCAAAGTCATCGAGATTGATGATATTATTGTGTATTATCTTTGATTGCAAAAAACGTTTTTTCTCAAAACCCTTCACAAACACATATTTATATATACGTGTATGTGATGTTAACAATGAAACAAGATTGTCGTACGGTGTCTCTCCTTCGCTCCATCTAAGTCTATGATAATTTGACGTTAACCAGTGGTTTGTCCTAACGTATTTGGGATTCGTAACGGATGTAGCAGGCGGAGTCAAAATCCAATGTCTACCAGCAAATCTCAGAACGTCCATGATTGACAGTTCCTTCACAATATATTTTCCGTTGTCGTCGAAAAAGCACTGGAAGTCAATTATAACCGCAGTGTTATCCATAATACTGTAAGACAAAGAAACCACACATTACAAACTTATATATATATTATGTTTAAACACACAAATATCGTTGCGATATTAATATGTGAACTTACGTTTACAGACGTCTGGACTGAAGCACCGAGAGACGTCAACTGACGAAAGAAACAAGTGTTGAGGGGGGTTACTATACATGAAGACAAATTTTTTTAGCAGGTGGGGAGGTGTCGTCGTCGTTCTCCATGTTGATTCGGTGTATTCGATAATGACCGTATGCAAGCGTATCATGACCATTGTCTAATATATAGCGCTTATCATCATACGGTGACAACGCTTGCTTATTTACACGCATCGTGTACAGCGTATGATGATCGCTACGTAAACAAAGCGCACTGGTAGAAAACTGACAATGATCAGTGAGACACTTGCGATACATATCGTGTCGCAGACTCCTCTTAATCGCAACTCGAGCCACACCTTTACATACACGTTTTTGACAATCTTTGGTAGGATCTTCGTGGGCCACAAGGAACGAATAACATTTCGCACGGAGACCCACGAATTCTCTAATAGGACGACCACACGTTTCATCCTTGAACAGTCCGACAACCTTTTTGTTCTTAAGGCTATAACAAGGATGAGACGTAGGGTAATCCGATGTGTCAAAAACGTGTAGGTCCTTCTTCATGTCTGCATACAAGTCTGATGTTTGAATACTATACATCAGACTGTCTGTATCTGTCATTAACAATTTAACGTTGCGACCGTACTTGGCGACAGCATAACGATAATGAAAGTCGTACATTATCGTTTTGCTAACGTCAAGCACCGTGAAGCCGACATACACGGGACGGGAAAGAACAATGGATTTTTTACGGAGTGAGAGCCCCACCAGATCGTTCGTATAACGAATCATACGTTTTAGCCTAGGTGTGGAAACTAGTTTTTGAAGCCGTCGTTCATCCGAGACTAGTTCAAAGTCTATATGTTTCCGTACGTTCTCCAGCGACTTACCGTATACGGCGTTGTTCATCAGTTTGAAAAGGTCTTTTTCAAAGCTGTTGACGACTGCTTGCCTCTTGCGGGTGTTGAAATCGATAAACGGTTTCAACCAAGCGCTTTGCTTAAAACACAACACCCTATGAGTCGCTTTCAGCTCTAAGCCAAGACTTAAATACAATTTAAAATTTCGATAATGGAGAACGTAATTTTGTTTGTCCTCCAAAGTTGTTAACAACTTCTCTACGGATGACCCTGATTCGTTATACGATGATCTGTATATACTCTCGTGTAAACGTTTGGAAAAGGGAGAAAGGATATCGGGTGTTACGCGCTGGCGCACAGGTGCAAGCGGGTAGTCGGAATGTAGGTCGTGTAAGGTATTAGGATAGTGTAGGTCGACTTCGAGGATGTACCCGATGTCGGAATCATCACTCACATTACGTACGTCCAAGGACTCGATTTCGTTACGATCGAGCCATCGGAAGTCTGCGTAAGGGAGTGGTTGCGACATGGCTGCACCGTATAAATTATTACAGTCCGTATACAGAATGAAGGAGGTCGGTTTCGATACATCGTACTGATCTGGAATCAGAGGATTGTTAGCGACTGCGTGACGGTTGGATATCATCGCGCAGCCTCCGCGGACCCCAGACTCGACGAACAGATGTTGATTTATCTCTATCAACAGCTCTAATTCGACCCCTGTCATTTTTAGCATCGCGTTCCAAGCGAGTCCGGGAAGCGAGTAAAAATGACACGGGTCCAAGCAGTAATCGCGTAAGGCCATGTCTCGGAAACTTTCAAAGACATCGGCCAGCAGCATTACGTCTGTCAACAAATACAAATCGTGGTAATCTCCAAACGTACGCAGATTGAATGCACTCCACACGTTTTGTGCGTGCTCGTAATCTGCATCCGAAATAGACGATTCCAACAACCGGTTATCAAAGTGTTCACGAGCGGGTAGACTTGTTTCGTTGAACCGATCAATGCTGTCAACGTACTCGTATGGGTATACCCCCTTGCGTACGAGCAGATTGGTCTGTTTGTCGAAACCCCGTCTAAGCATTTCCTCTCTGAGCAAAGGAAATTGGCTCCCGGACGTGGACAGATTGGTAACGAGTGTGTCCAGAGAGCGATTAAGAAATTGAAAGGAGTCTACGAAACGCAAGGGACCCAGGGAGAACGACACGTAACGCTCACTAGATGTTGCAATGCAGGATACGTGTTGGTCCTTATATTTTCCTAAACCCTGCATTAAATGGTGACAGTCGTAGCCACGAAGGTTGTGAAAGAAGACGGGGATATGACGAGGCATCTTGTAGCTTAGATTACAGCTATTGTGGGCTGCTCCCAAGAATTTCCCCGTAAGATGACAATGATTGCGTACCTTGTCATCGTCCGGCAAAGGACGCTCACACAAATGACAAACGGTGGCGTTAGTGAATGCAACATTGTCATCATCGGACATAATTATTTGTACGTTATGTCGTACTACCTTCATCATATCCTCGGCGTCTTTCATCAACCACGAGAAGAAAGTGTCTACGACGTTTTCACCCCGATAAACTTTAGCCTCTCTCCAGAGGCTGTGCGCGTGATCGACGATAGCATAGGAGAAACCTGACGGAATATGCATCGCTTCGTATGATGTAGACGATACAGGAGGAGAAGTTATTTTCTGACGGACACCGTTGCTATCAACTGAGTAGAATTCACCTAACTCGTGCACTGTCGTCGGGACGTTGTTACCAGGTGAACACGATTGAAGCGGAGTGATGAGGGACTCGAAGTCGGCGTAGACGGTAAAGGGTACTTTAAGACAGTGCGCGTAATTTTTAAATGACATAAACTTCTCCTCCTCTGTGGGCATTTTGGTTTTCTGCTCGCCGTAAGGTGTGCAGTAGGGGAGATGATCGGACAGACCATGTTCTGTGGAGAAACGATGCAGGCAGTAGTCGCAGTAAAATGATTTACGATTGACTTTTGTTAGGGAAAATAACAATTTATTAATGCTACTGATAAGACAGTAATGTTTCCGACTATTTGTATCGGACAGAAGCAAAAGATTAACATGATGTAATCTGTCCTTATTGGGGGTAATTCTTAACGGATAAACCTCATTTTTTGATTCGTTTCTGATATTGTCTTCTATATCATAGCCGAAAACGTTTATAGAAATATTGGGATTTTGTGTTTCAAATTTAGAAAGTGAGTTTATAGAAACAGGGTACTCGATACCGGACATATTTATTGTGTTTTTGAATAAGATGTAGTTTGAAATAAATTCTTTATTACGTTCTTGAGGGTGTATGTGAGCTAGTACGGACCATAGAAAACACATTTCATCTTGGGAGTTATTGATGTTGACTACTGCCTTGGTGAGTGCAAGTTTTCGCGGGGTTGGAAGGTAGGAGGACGCTGCTAGAGGCCGGTACCGTCCAACAACCAGTTCCAGCTTCAGTACAGCATCCACCGACCATCCGCTCCCGTCACGGGTAAAATTGGATATGCTATTCATGATTTTATCGTAGGATTCATCGAGTAGACAGTTCAACTCGTCGTTGTCGTCCATGAGCAACGTACGACAACGTCCGTGGAAGACGGCGTCTTTGGTTACCTCTTTTTCTTCGCCGCTGTCACCATCTAACACAGTTTTAGTGAAACGTATCCTGCACGCAATATGCCATTTGATACTGCGTAAACGTGCTTGTTCTACCAGAATATCCTTGCACAATAAAGGTCGTACCTCAGTCATTATCGGTAATATATCTTGATCTTCTTCTTCTGTGTCCGTGTACACGGGCAGGTAATTAAAAGTTGTGAGGGATCCTCTAATACTGGTGTTTCGCACAATATAAAATCGTGTCATAACTGAAACAATAGAAACACATGTATTAGCTAATAGGAATGATGAATAACACACACACACACACACACACACACACACACACACACACACACACACACACACACACACACACACACACACACACACACACACACACACACACACACACACACACACACACACACACACACACACACACACACACACACAAATTCAGGTTTGTGGTAAATAAATAGATAGTACACGTTAGTAATACGTTAGTTTATTGCAAACTGTGAAGATGGCAGCTACTCCTGATTTTAGCATTGAAAGTGAAAGAAGAAAATCATTCAAGTATTGGGAAGTGACGTTTGTCAGCCCCGCCGAGTTAGCGTTTGCTGGGTTTTACTACTATCCGCTAAATTATGATGTTTGTGGACATAGTATGTCATTCATAGACGATAGAGTTAAATGCTTTTGTTGCGGAATTGAATTAGTTCATTGGAGAGAAGGTGACATATCTATGGTGGAACATGAAAAATTTTCTCCGTCATGTCAATTTCTAAACGATGTCAAGAGACAATACATTGGGGAGAAGGTGACAAACCTATGTCAGAACATAAAAAATTTTCTCCGCCATATCAATTTCTAAACAACGTCAAGAGACTATCTTGTACAGGTTAGACAGAGTTAATTCATATCAAACAAATTTGGTTTGCTGCATAATTATAGAGAGAGAGACAATTGGTATTTAAAAAAATTTTTACCTTGTTGAGGATGTCCCTGTTCCTGCTGATGTTGTTGTTGTTGTTCTGGATTCTGTTGAAGGTCGGACATGATATTCAGACGAGAGAGTGAATACTGAAAAACAAAGAAACTGTTATAGATATATATAGTATTTTTAACGCTGGTATTATGTTAGTGTATCTTAAACCATGAACAACGCACGCAAGACTATAGCTCTAGAGCTACACAGAGCAGCGAGAAGGAATTTCGTTAGGCGCGCGGTTGAATTGAAGGGTCTACACGACTTGTACCAGGCGGATCTTGTGGAGATGATACCATACGCTCGAGTGAACAAAGGGTACAAGTACATGATGACAGTGATCAATGCGTTTAGCAAGTACGCGTACGCTGTACCATTGAAAACAAAGACAGGAAAAGAAGTAAAGCACGCACTAGAGCCTATACTAACTGCTAATCGAATGAAATATTTACAGACGGACAACGGGAAGGAGTATTACAACAGCACAGTACAAGCGTTGCTAAAAAAGTATAATGTGAAACATTACTCAACCTACAGTGAGAAAAAAAAAAGCTTCCATAGTGGAACGTTTTAATCGCACACTGAAGACACATATGTATCGAGCTTTCAGCGAACAAGGACACTACCGCTGGTTGGATCTACTACCTACATTACTGAAATCATACAACAATACCACACACAGAACCATTGGTATGAAACCTAGTGAAGTGAATGACGCCAACGAACATATAGTGCTGGAACGAATAAGGAAGAACACTAACGAAATATTCACTGTGGATAAAGTACAATCCACTACCATCCCAGCCACTTATCTGCTAAAAGATCATCTAAACAAAGTGTTGAAAGGTGGTTTTTACGAGCACGAGATTAGTAAGTCCAAAGTCGGCGACGTATACCTAGTGGAAAAGGTGTTACAACGCAAAGGTGACAGAGTGCGCGTTCGTTGGCTTGGTTTCGATGGTAAACACGATGCATGGATACATAAGAAAGATCTAATATAAAAAGGTGACAGCACGTGATGAAAACAGTATGCTTTCGGTATTCACAAAGATGAAGATTGTACAGCAAGCAAACAAATTACCAATAAAGGATATGGACTTTTTGGCTGGTGACGAAGACAGTGCTAAACGTAAACATGGACCGCTATTACCGAACAGTATTCGCTGTATCGTTACAGGTCCAAGTTCCTGTGGGAAATCAAATGTGCTATTCAACCTACTGTTTGATGCCAACGGACTACGTTTCCGCAACGTATACGTGTTTTCAAAATCATTATTTCAGCCAAAATACAGAATGCTAGAAACAGTGATGAAATCACTCGCTGATGAAGGTTTAGGTTATCATGCATACAGCGAGAACGAAGAAGTCCCGCTACCGAGTGAAATCACTGGTCTCGACTCTGTTATCGTATTCGATGACGTATCGTGTGAAAGACAAAACAATATTCGAAAGTATTTTGCTATGGGGAGACATAGCGGTGTGGACACATTCTATCTATGCTAGACATATAGCCAGATACCGAAACAATTGGTACGTGACAACGCTAACTTGTTGATATTGTTTAAACAAGACGATCTAAATTTACGACATGCATACAATGATCACGTTAACATAGATATGAAATATGATGCTTTCAAAGACGTCTGCATGGAAGCGTGGAAGGATCGTTATGGATTTCTAGTCATAGACAAAGACTCGTCAATAAATGAAGGTAGATATAGAATCGGCTTTGATCGATTCATAATTGTTTCCGGCAAAGTATAAAAGTGGTTGCACTGTAGTAATGTAATCAGTCCTCTTGCTAACACGCGATGGCGATGAATAAGGAGGAACGACTTGCGTATGATATAGATACGATAAGCGACAACATAAGGAAAAAATATCATGCATTACAACACGGTATCAGAGAAGGTGACGAGAAGTTTAGAAAAAATTACCGACCGATTCTGGAACCGTTAGAAGCTATTTCACGAAAGTTAAGTGGTGATATGATGGAGGAGGAGGAGGAGGAGGAGGAGGAGGAGGAGAAGCAGCAGATAAAACAAGAAGAGCCTACACAACACGTAATAACGGAAAACGAAAGTGGCACGCAGAGTCATAACGCTTCTCATTTCAGTGACGAGGACGCCTGGAACCCTAGCTCTTCACATTTCAGTGAGGATTCATTAGCAAACAAATATATGCGTTTGTGCGAATCGGCGGACTGTAAACGGATTATAGATCGTATGTATGGTGTTCGATACGAAGGTGGTAAATTTATGATAGGTGATTCAAATGTGAAAATCGATGATAACGACAACTTTCATGTCAAGGAAAAATTTACGAGGGTACACCTGGTCTGTATGAACTTTTGTTTATGAAACTACCGAAAAAATACAATAAGGACGATATGAGGAAATATAAGTCCATACTACTAGCAACCAACGGACACAAACAAAAATATAAACACAATACGCGAATAAACAGTAACAGTGGCGTCAAGTACCGACTAGTAATATCTAAATTGTTTGCACGAAAACGTACAGGGAGTGGCTATATGGAGATGAAACCGAACACTGCAATCGATTACGTGCATTGGGATGATCCTAACGAGATGGTTAATAGATTGAGACTGTTAATGGCGTCTCAAAATAGTGGTCATACTGGTCATAGGAATGAAATCGTTTCGATATTGGAAGAATTACGCGAAGTCGGCATTATCATATAAAAGCAGACGCACCGTTCTATAACCACCAGTTCTTCATAAATATGAGTGTAGACAAGTTCGGTAGACACGACAGCGCTGTAAGAGTGCGAAAAGAAACTCATCGAAGTCTGCGTGAGGATATCGGTTTAGGAGTGACTAACGACGGTCACTTTGATGTGAAAAACAAAAAGATACGCAACTTGGGTGATCCTGAAGAGTTGCACGATGTTGTTTCTTTACAGTACGTAAAGGACGCATGCTTACAGTACAAGAACGACGCTACCGTAGACGCAAAAGATCATCGAATAATAATGCTAAACGATCCGCTTAAATCAAGAGATGCAGCCACAAAACGATACGTAGACGAGAAGAGTTTGAAAAAAGATCGTGCAGGTAACGTAATCGTTAATGACTGTCGACTAACGCGCGTGCAAGCACCTGTTGACTTCAAAGACGCAGTGAATTTGGAGTTTTTACACGCACACACAATCAGTTTGCAAAACGATGCCTTCTACGCTGCCGGAAGAAAAATTACGAATATAGCGAACGGTGTCAATGACAAAGACGCAGTCACTGTACGACAAATGCACGAATTAAAATTACATATAAAGACCGAATTGTACAAGGTCACTCAGGTATTTCACGCTCATATAATCAATCTAATAAAGTTTGTCTATAAATATCAAGACAGCGCGACACAGCGTTCAGTCTTGTCTGAATATATTGAAGAGGTGGGGCGTTTAATAGACGTTCTCGATACGGAAACGGAAATCAAGGATTGGAGATCTGTTTACAAGAATGCACGTACTTCGTAAGAAAAGAATGGGGCGTGGTGTAATTGGAAAAATACTTAAAAACACTGTGCCCGCTATCGTTTCGTCAGTACCTACTTTGATTAATCGAGCGGTGGACGCATTACCAGTAGAATTACACCTACCCGGCTACCGATTCTGTGGACCTGGAACAAAACTCAAAGAGAGATTGGCACGTGGCGAGCGCGGAATCAACGAGTTGGACGAAGCCTGTCGCGAACACGATATCGCCTACGCAAGGTACAAAGACAACAGTCGAAGACGTATAGCTGATCGCGTTCTTGCCGACAAAGCGTGGGAACGAGTGAAAGATTGGAATTCCGGTGTTAGTGAAAGAGCGTATGCTGCTGCTGTAGCCGCCGCAATGAAAGCGAAATCGGCAGTGGGTGGAGGGAGCTCGCGTAGTGGTTGCAGAAAAAAGAAGAAGGGTTCAGGAATTAAACGTCAATCCGCGAACAAACGCAAAACAACCCGCAAACGCAAAACAGTGCCAAGGCATAAACGTAACAATAAAAAAATAGCGTCAGGTCTATACCTACGACCTTACAGACAAAAAAACTAATTTGCATACCAGTGCGTGCATTGTCTGACAGTGATTTGTATGTGTACGCAAAACTTTTGAAAATACCTTATTTCAGAGGAGTTTTTATGCGTAACACTTTACCACACACACGACCATGGAAGAATGAGAGTGCAGTTGTTAATCTGGATAGTGCAGAAGGACCTGGTACGCACTGGGTTTGCTACAAGAAGCGAAACAAACAAGTTTACTACTATGATGCGTATGGTAATATGCAGCCACCTCTTGAGCTGACACAGTATTTTGGAACCGACACTGACATTTACTACAATTACGAGCGTGAACAGCCACCACACACAGTCATCTGTGGGCATTTATGTTTGGACTTCTTAACGCGTGAGTGATCAGTAAGCGACAAGATGTCTTCGCTGTCGGTCACCTTAACAGGCACGAATGCTGCTGCTCTTGTATGTGACTTTTTCCCGCCTCTCGAACTAACAAACGGCGAATGGTATGTAGGTCTATTGGACTTTACTACATACAACAGTATACCGAACGTGATTGAGGGAAAAAACAATGTGTTTCCAGTACTACGGGACGGAACAAAGTGGGACTTGATAACGTTACCTACAGGTGCTTATGAAATCGGTGACATAGAAGCCTTCCTCAAAAAGCAGTTAGGAGACTCAAAGATTAGTCTACGTCCTAACAACAATACACTGAAATGTGAGCTGACTTGTGCACTGGATATTGACTTTCAACAAACAGTGTACGGTATCGGTGATATGTTGGGTTTCAAGGAAAAGCGTCTGCTTGAAGCGAATAAAACTCACACGTCTGACGCCACAGTTAACATTATAAAAGTGACCAGTATACTGATAAGGTGTAATATAGCGCAAGGATCATACAAGAACGGTAAAAAAGAGCACACACTGCACTCGTTCTATCCGTCAGTCGAACCAGGATTCAAAATAATTGAATCACCTACAAACGTCATATACCTACCTGTGAATGTGAGTCGTTTGGACAACATAACATTATCTTTACACGATCAGGACGGTGACGTAATAGATTTTCGTGGAGAAGTCATCACTGTGCGTTTACATCTAAAACGACTATAGACATGGGCTTGTACTTTGTTTCTTCGCCACCACTGCTACCACAGTCGTCAGTAATAAAAAAAGAAGAAGAAAAAAGATCAGTTAGGAAACGCATCAGTACTCGTTCGAAACTGAAACGATTAACATCAGTTAACCGTCGTTTCCTGATTTCACTGGGTTTTGTTGTTGTAAACAAGTAACATGGCGAGTGGAATATTATCTGTGGAGCAGCAACCGTTCTTTGAAGACAGTATCACACACTTTTCATTTCACTCACACGCACCGTACGCAACAACAAGATATGGAAACAATGATGAAATACGTGTGCCAATACAACAACAGGACGTCTTTACACTGCCGTCAGAAAGTTTCCTCTACATCGAAGGCAAGTTGGTTAAAAACCCTAGTGTGGCTGCAGATACTGCACTGAATGTGGAACTGGTGAACAATGCTATAGCATTTCTCTTTGAAGAGATTCGTTACGAGTTGGCCGGAGTGGTAGTGGACCATACCAGAAACGTCGGTGTTACGTCAACTATTAAAACTTTTCTATCACTCAACAACAACACACGTAACGCAATGGAAAACGCAGGTTGGGTGGCGCCGACCACGAACATATTAAAAGTGAATGATGACGGCGAATTCAACTTTTGTATACCACTGAAAATGCTAATGGGATTCGCAGAAGACTATACACGCATCGTGCTGAACGTGAAACAAGAACTTATACTCCTACGCACATCTACCGACATAAACGCTATGGTTTTAGTAAGCGGACAAACGACTGCTAATTGTGTTCTTGAACTAGATAAAGTTTACTGGAAAATGCCTTATGTACATGTAGCTAATGCGTACAGATTACCACTGTTACGACTCATAGAGAAAGACCACCCGATAACTATGCCTTTTAGGACCTGGGAGTTGCACGAGTATCCTGCCTTACCACAGACTAAAAGGCAGAATTGGATTGTCAAGACCTCGAGTCAGCTAGAAAAACCACGCTTTGTTGTGTTAGCGTTTCAGACAGCAAGAAAAAATGTACTGACAGCACGCGCCGATGAATTTGATCACTGTAACGTGATCAATGCGAGACTGTTTCTAAACGACAAGTATTATCCTTACGATAATTTAAACTTGGATATTGGGAAAGACCGTTTTGCATTATTGTACAATATGTACGCCAGTTTTCAAAGTTCGTATTACCACCGTTTAGACGGCAGCCCAGTACTGACACCGGAATTATTCAAATCAAAAGCCCAGCTGTTTGTATTCGATTGTAGCAGACAAGACGATGCCCTTAAGTCTTCAGCAGTTGATGTACGTTTAGAATTTGAATCGTCAATGAATTTTCCTACACAGACGACTGCCTACTGTATGATACTACATGATTCGCTTGTAGAATATACGCCATTGTCCAACACAGTACATAGACGTGTTTAAGTCTTATTTTATACATATTTTGTAAATACTAGTTTTAAATATATATTTTCATATTTGTAACATTATAATATTGGAGCTGTGTGTGTGTGTGTGTGTGTGTGTGTGTGTATTTTAATTGTAAAACTAGTTTAGATATATTTTAATACTTAGATATATTTTCATACTTGTAACACTATAATCTTGGAGCTGTGTGTATGTATTTTTAATTGTAAAAACTCTTTAATATAATCTTGGGAACTGTGTGTATGTATTTTAATAAAATGTATATATTACACACACTTTATTATTATTTGTATAACCCACTCCATAATGTATACTTACTTACTTGCAGCAAACTAGCGAGCGTTGTCCACACACGTACCCTTAAATGACGGACGGACGTTGTACGCTTAACATTCAGCTATACCTAAAATATATCTTCAATTAGAAGTGAGGCATAATAATTTGATCATACACACACGCGTGCGCACACACACACATGTATTAAATTCAATAAATAATAATGCGCTTGATGATGTTTTAATGCAAATAATTTAGGAAAGTCTACATTCCACTTTCATAAGGAAATGGTCACCGCTTACAGCTATGCATGTCCACAACAGAATTAGAGAGATATAAATGTCATCATTCGCTGTGACCTGCTTTCTAAATTTGTTACATTAAAAATGTTTGTTTAAAGCAATATTTCAGAGAATTGTAACAGACATAATAATAATTTGATCACACACACACACACACACACACACACACACACACACACACACACACACACACACACACACACACACACACACACACACACACACACACACACACACACACACACACACACACACACACACACACACACACACACACACACACACACACACACACACACACACACACACACACACACACACATGTATTAAATTCAATAAATAATGCGCTTGATAATGTTTTTACGTTTAAATAAATCTGTACACTCACCAACTAGTATGTGTGTTGTCTATACACCCTTAATGATGAAAGTTGTGTGTATACTGAAGACGTACAATACTACAACAGTCTTTCAACTATTTAAAAAAATGCAGTGATAGCTTTCACGCAGGCGGTCAAATGAGAAATTACCACTATAAAAAAAAAAAGGTAAGAATATATTTCAGACAATTGTACCAGACATAATAATTTGATCATACACACACACACACACACATGTATTAAATTCAATAAATAATGTGCTTGATAATGCAAATAATTTTTACGTTTAAATAAAATCGGTACATACAATAAAATTAATATAAAAATACATTAAGAATATATTTCAGAAAATTGTAGCAGACATAATAATAATTTGATCATACACACACACACACACACACACACACACACATGTATTAAATTCAATAAATAATGCACTTGATAATTTTTACGTTTAAATAAAATCTGTACACTTACCAAAGAAGATGTGTATACTGAAGACACGTAAGACGTACAGTATCAGCATGCGCAAGCAGACAAATGAGAAATTGTCGCTAATTTACTTTGCGTATATATATTGTACACTGTAGTGGGGGAAAGCTCGTGTGTGTGTCCGTTTTTAGAGTAATTACTGTCAGCGGTGCTAATGCTTGACAGGTGTCAAATTAGAAAGTAGAGCGCCTGATTTAGACAACGTACACAAGGTTAATTACCTCTGGTTTAAGTTATCGAATAATAACTATATCTAATTCTGTATCGCTGTGTGTGTGTGTGTGTGTGTGTGTGCAAAAGCTCGTGTGTGTGTCCGTTTTTAGAGTAATTACTGTCAGCGGTGCTAATGCTTGACAGGTGTCAAATTAGAAAGTAGAGCGCCTGATTTAGACAACGTACACAAGGTTAATTACCTCTGGTTTAAGTTATCGAATAAAACTTTTGAAAATACCTTATTTCAAGGAGATTTTTTTATGCGTAACACTTTACCACACACACAGACTTGGCGTGTGCGAGAGAGAGAGAGAGATAGTTTTACTTACATTCAAATGTGAGAGAGTTTATATCATGATGGATAACTGTGTCTAGAGAGAGAGAGACAGAGAGAAAGAGGGAGGGAGAGAATTGATATCGACAACAATCATGATCATATAGTTTGAATTTCCCACCACAGAAAAATGTTGGCAGATCTGTTCTATACACACAATAATGCAGGATTGGTAACCCTGATCATATATTTTAATATACACTATAATACACACACACATATCAAGTTTGAACCCATACATAGGTTGGTAAACCTGATCATATAGATTTAATATACATTATAACACACAACAAATTTGAACTCATGCAAGGTTGGTAACCCTGATCATATATTTAATATATACACTATAATGCATCAAGTCGGAACCCCCCACCCACAAAGGCATAGTTATCGGGTGGTCTTTCTCTATGAGTCGTAACAGTGGTAATCTGTAGTCCAGCGGTGGTGGGGAGAGCGTGGGAAAAAATCTTGGACCGTGGGAACGGCGGCATCTCTTTGAACTTGGCGCGCAAAGGTGGCATGAAATTTTATTGGTGGAAATTCGCGGATGCTGCAGGTCCAGCGGTGGTGGGGAGAGCGTGGGAAAAAATCTTGGACCGTGGGAAAGGCGGCATCCTTTGTTAGTCAGGACCAGCATTTTCCCTCTACTACCAACAATTTAAGAATTTGTTCAAGGCCAAGTATTGGTCGGAGACCACCCAAAATCTAATAAGGGACAACATCTGCCATGGCCGATACAAGACACAATTTGGTAATACGATGACTGCGTACTTCCTTGGGAAGGTATGCCTGGCGAAGCACCTGGAACCGGCCATACCAGAAGAATGCCTGGTAAATAAGCTCTCCTACCATTATGATGAAGAGGTCATACGAGCAAGAAGGGGTAGCCAAATAAACACCATCCAGGCGATGACGGAACTCTTAGAAAACTATGAGAATGAGGAATACTATAGGCAAAGCAGAAGAAGGAATGAGCGGCCAGAATTCAGAAATAATCCGTACCCGAACAACAATAATCATCAGAACAGCAGTGGGTACCAGGGGAACCGATATAATCCCAATTACAATAATCAGAACCATACCAACGGTAGTAATAATAATAATAATAATAATAATAATAATAACGGTAATGTAAATCAAAATATTAACAGAAATAATAACGGGTACCCCAGTAATAGAAACAATTATTACCCAAATCCAAATGTAAATAGCCAGAGAAACCCAAACCAAACTAATAATACCGAACGGTATTATAATAACAATAGGGGTTACCCAAATAATAATACTAATAACAACAACAGGTTCTCCCGACCCCGGGTAAATTTTATACGCGCCGAAGGAAACTACCAACGCAGATACAACCATCAACGGCGGAACAGTTTCCATGAATACGAAGACCGACGCAGAAGCCGAGAACGGGATAATTCAAGGTATAATCCGCCTAGACGAAGTACCAGTCTAGATGACCCAGAGCGGCAACCAAATAAAGAACAAATATACGAACAGCAAACGGAACGGCTGGAACCCACTCAAGGTTTCCCAACTGACGCCTCTGTTGGTCCAAATATTAATAACCAGGATGATGAGAATTTAAACGGGAGGAGGCAGTAATAAATAATAAGGACCTTTTGCTGCTCCTATCGCCTGGGTATAAAAGAGAATTGCCAAGAGCAAATAATAATAACAATATTACAATTATTAGTTGTAATTACTTAAAAAACATACGAAACGAACTACTGGAGGAGGACGACACTCGCCTCCATAGTATAAATAATGAAATAATTTATGTTAATGCCGAAATAGAAGGAACCTTCGCACAGCTAATGATTGATACAGGTGCGAATGTATCTATTATCAACTCAATAGAATTGGAGAGAATCCAAGAGAAATGTGGTCAATTATTGCCGACTTTACCTATCAATAATATCGTATTAATCGGTGCCACTGGTCGCCAAAACAAAACTATAAGGAAGCAAGTATCGTTAAACATGATTAGTAAGGGTATAGCAATAAACATGATCTTCCTAATTGCGGCAGGATTACCTTTCAATATATTAGTGGGATGCGATGTGCTGAGAAAAAACTCTGCTATCATCGATTTACGCTCAGAGAAAGTATCGCTGTTTACCGGAGGTCTGACCTGGACGGCCGATTTAGTCGGTAGCGAGATAGCAATTCCCAGCAGTATCCACCAGCAAATTCGTAACATTAACCATATGAAAAATAACACAATAATTAACCCCATAATATACGACAACACGGACGAAGATTTATGGTCCCAAAAGATACAAGAGATAAGGGATTTCCTAAGCGGAATTACTAGGGAGAAATTGCCCATTACTCAAGCGAATCAATTAATCAGAATTTATGAAAAGTACCGCTCAGTATTTTCGGACGAGCCAGGCAAGGTAAAAAATTACCAATGTACCCTTAAGTTCAGAGATACAGTGGAGTTTAATAGAAAATCCTACCCTATTGCGCATTCACGAAAGGAGGCTGTAAGAGCGGAAATAAACCGGATGATTAATAGCGATATAATAGAAAATAGCCAATCTCCATACACCAGCCCCATTGTGGCTATTCCCAAGAAAAACGGCCAAGTCCGGCTTTGCTTGGATGCACGGGAAATAAACAAAAAGATAATAAATGATAGAACATCGCCCGGTGAGATTGAAGAAATCCTGAAACGATTCCACGGTACCAAGTACTTCAGTACCTGGGATACGGTGTGCGGTTACTGGCAGGTGGAGTTACACCCACGGAGTCGCCAGTATCTGGCTTTCATATTCGAGGGGCGCAATTACCAATTCAAAAGATTGCCCTTCGGACTTGTAAACTCAGTTGCCATCTTTGTGACCTGCATGGACCAGATATTTGGACAGGAAGCACTTCAGTTTACCACCGTGTATGTAGACGATCTACTAATAACATCAGAAACGTGGGAGGAACACTGCTACCGTGTGGAACACGTGCTTGAGAAGTTATCTGTCAGTAACTGAGCTGAAGTTAGAAAAATCCAAGTTTATTGCCAGAGGAGTGCAATTTTTGGGTTTTAACTTGGACGATCAAGGAATCTCACCGTCGGCAGAAAAGGTGGAAGCAATCCAGAAATTCCCGGCACCCAAAAACAGAAAACAATTACAGTCATTCCTGGGACTCTGTAATTACTATCGCAAGTTCCAGGAACAATATTCGGAATTAACCGCAAAATTTCAAACTCAATTGTCATCAAAAAATAAATGGATATGGTGTCAAGAGCAGGATGTGATTTTCCAACTAATTAAAGACAAATTTCTGGCAACAATAATACTTCACCACCCAAATTTTAAATTACCATTTTTTATGAATTGCGATGCCAGCAACATCAGTCTGGGAACGACATTGTATCAAGAAGACGAGAAGGGTCAATACCAAGTAATTAGCTTCGCTAGCAGATCTTTGAACCAGTGCGAGAAAAACTACACTGTAACTGAAAAAGAATTACTGAGCGTAGTATTTGCTTGCGGTAAGTTCCGTACTTACATTTTGGGTTACCCTGTTACAGTCCGAACAGACCATAAATCTATTTCATTCCTAAAAAGCTGCATATTGAATCATGGTAGACTAACAAGGTGGATACTTGCCCTTCAAGAATACCATCTAAAATGGGAATACATCCCAGGTAAAAAGAATGTCGTAGCTGATGTGTTATCCCGTGTCAATGTGGAAGAGCAAACTTTCGAAGGGGAGAAGGAAAGCGTACTAAAAATGTACCATCTTCTTAGCACCAGAGGCGATTTAACAACAATATTAACAAATATGAGCACCCACCAACAAGCAGACCCGAAATTGAGAAACATTAAAACTCGATTAGATGAAGGAGACGAAACCATTGCTCGATATTACCAACTAAACAATCAAATCTTGTTCGTTAAAACATCACTGAAGGAGGAGACCTGGAAAGTGGTTGTTCCAACCCAGATCGAAAAGGAATTAATAGTAAACTACCACATACGATATGGGCATATGGGCGCCTTAAAGGTGATAAAAGCTCTGGAGGAGAGCTGCCAGATAAAAAACATAAATAGGAAAGTCCGAATGTATATTAAAAGCTGTAAAATCTGCCAGCTAGTAAAAACAAATAACGAGAAGAATGAAGGTTTTATGATTCCTATAACCTCCCAAGCAAAATTGGAGAAGGTATTCCTAGACATCTGCGGACCATTTCCCCATAGTGGAGGTCGACACCAATATCGATACCTAACAATCATCATGGACCACTTCACAAAGTTTGTTAAGCTATACCCTACTAATCGAGCGACTACCCGGAAAATTCTGGGGATATTAACGGAGCAGTATATCCCAAACATGGGGAAACCATCTTCGATCATCACTGATCATGGAACCCAGTTTAAGGGTAGAAAATGGCGAGATACCTTATTGTCAATGGGCATTCGTACATACAAAACCTCGGTCTACCACCCGAGCAGTAATCCGGCAGAGCGGGTGTTACGAGAAGTGGGGAGGATCCTAAGAACTTATTGTCACCATCAACAAAAAAGGTGGCAAGACTAGAAGCCACGGAGGAATTCCTCAACTGGGCATATCATCCAGCTATAGGAATAACCCCATACTCCATCATGTACGAAAAACCACCCCCACGAGAGATCGCAGAAATCCTAGAGTTCCCTATAAACAATATTTACAAATTTGACAAAGCAAAATTCTACAACAAGGTGGCAGAAGACCAGGAAAAACGGCAAAATAAGTATCGAAAGGCTAGTGGTAAATTAATAACTTATGAAAAGGGAGAAAAAATCGTATTAAAAAATCGTGAACTACCCAGCACACTGGAAGGAATAACGAAGAAGTTATTGCTATTATACACCGGACCATATGTAATATCCAATATAAAAAATAATAATGCTTATGAATTAAAGGAAATGGATTCAGAAAGGATCAAAGGTGTATATAACCAGGCTTCCATGAAAAAATATTATGAGTAATTGGAGATATATAAAAGAATTTAGTAGAAACATATAAATTTAAAAACAAAGTAAGCACAACTTACTACCTAATATTTATGAAACGACTTTTGAATTAATGAAAAAGAAAAAGAATTTAGTAAAATACAAACAAATTCAAAAACAATGTAAGCACAACTTACTACCTAATATGTATGAAACGACTTTTGGAATACAAAATAAAAAGAAGAGAATTTAGTTGAAACAACCAAATTCAAAAACAATGTAAGCACAACTTACTACCTATGATTTATGAAACTATTTGTGAAAAAACTAAAAGAAAAAGAATTTAATAAATACAAACAAATTTAAAAAAATAAGTAAGCACAACTTACTACCTATGATTTACGAAATTAATTAAGAGAGAAAAAGAAAAGGAATTTAGAATAAAATCAACAAAATTCAAATACATTGTAAAATCAATTTACAAACAACAATTATGAAAAAACTTTCTGGAAGTAAAAAGAAAATGAATTGAATAAAACAAATTCAAAAAACCAAATAAGTACAACTTACTACCAAACATCTATGAAACTCAAATCATGGAATATAAAAGAAAAGAAAAAGAATTTTGAAGAATAACCACAACATTCAAAAGGAAGAGTAAATTCACATTACAAACAATTATATATGGAACCAATTATGAAAAAATTTTGAGAATAAAGAAATGGCAGTAAAAACCACTGATACAATTAAAATGAATAAACTTATTGTGAAGTAAAATTAATAAGACTTTTAAGCAAAATAAGCAGAGACAATGACCACATAGAATTAATAATTAAAGAGTGCATTTGGATAAAAAGCAAGAGCGGAATAAAATTTTGAAAAGGAAGAAATAACTATGTATAAATAAATCCATAAGAAAAATATGATCATAAAATAAATGTCAATTATAAGAAGAACAATTAAAAGAGTAATTGCAAGAACATAAAACTAGTGGAACGATTCATAAGAATTGAGAAAAAACAAAAATATAATACAAAATATATGCTACCAATGACCAGAGGAAGATTGTAATAACAGTCAGTGTATAACAGAGAATTAAAATAAATAAAAACTTTACACTGAATAACAAATGATAATTATATTAAACCAGCTTCCAACCATAAGAAGAAATAAAATGCCATTAAGAAAAGTAACTGAGATAAAAATTAACTAAAATAGAAATATTAACAGATCTGAGCAAATACGAAGTGAAGTATCCAAAGATATCTAATTTTTTTTTATAGTCATAAGGTGGACTATTCTTATGTAATTTTTATTAATTACTGTCTGTAGATAAGTCCAGCAGTATTATTATGTTTTGAGCAGAGATGATTTGCCTCTGTAATCAATAAATGACGTAGTATGGCCAGCAGAGTAGTGAAGCCTACAGTGCCCCTCTGAACTGCCCCAGCTCACGTGTTAGGGAATGTTAGAGAATAAATATCCCAAGGATAAAGAACCAAGTTAAGAAAAAAATGAAAAAATAAAAAATAATGAACCTCAGATGATTATTACTATCAAGAAAAATCCAGTTAATAATAAAATATAGATAAGCTCAAAAATAAAGGAGAAAAAAATTTAGAAATGGGTAGGAAGTAAAGAAATATAATTTATAATAAACATCATAAGCAATTATTTCAGACAAACCAAGTATGATCTGAACTTATCACTTCTGGAGGAGAGCAATCTGTAGCATGACAGATAATCCACTTAAATCAATTACCAGATGATCATTAGTAAAAATCAAGTATATGGAATATCCAGAAAAATCCAAATGAGAACCAAATAAAAAGCACTATAAATTACCATTATAACAAGAAAAAGTAAACATAAAGAAAAAATCTGCAACTAATATGAATGTACAACAAAGTAAAACCCCAGAAAACTAAAATTAAAATAACAATAATACCCAGGTAGGATAGGAGTAGGTAAGGAAGCTACCCAGACCAAGTAAACAGACCAGTATACATAAAAGTAAATAATAACGAAATGGTACTGAAGAAACCAAGAACGAAGAAGGAAGCTACCCAAAACAAACAAATATACCTAATGAACAGGGACAAGTGAAGATCACATAGAATAGAGGAAGTAGAACACGACCAATACCCAAAAGAAACCCAATAGGGAGAAAACAAAAACCCCAAAAGAAAGTAAATGTCACTATAGAAAGTATAACACCCCAACAAACTATAAACTCATGTAAAACTAATAAAAACAAAAAGTGTTTAAAGTGCTAAGTAGAAGTGCACCCAAGAAAGTTATTGTATAATTTAAATAGACAAATCTTAACAGTTCCCCCATGATTAAACAATTTGATATTATAAAACTATGAAAGGACTAGTGATAGTATCAAGAAATAACCGGGGACAAGTGCAAGTTATTAGATTATCATAAATAAACTTTGAGAAGGTACATGAATTACTGTACATTTAAATAACTTTAAGTGTTTTTTAAAATAGTATCATGAATGATATTTAATCAATTAATATGGTGAAGGAGCAATGAATACTCTTTCTAATAAAATGCCACTGTTTATATGAGAACATTCAATGGAATAAATAGTGTAAATAGATAGCTTGGAGTTAGTACATAAAGTGACGGGGAATACATCCCTAAAATTAAGAAAAACAGATAAGACTGTAACCAAATAGTTTTAAGGGAGTGTTAAAAATTTAAGGGAACAAAATGTTAGGTTCCTATTTCAATATATGAACTCTATAAATAAGATTTAGAAATATAGATTAATCCTAGTATTTATAAAATGTTATTTTGTTTAGTAGTTTGAATTAGGAATGCCATATCTGAATGTGTATATCATTCCTATATAGTAAAATGTTTTTTAGAAGTTACTGTAAGTAATCAGTACAAAAAAAGGTATGATTCTAAATACCAGATTTAATGTTAAATAATTGTTATGTTTTAATTGTTTAAAATCAATACTAAATGTTATAGTAGTAAAAGAACAAATTATTAATGAATATTATATTAGAATAGAAGGTCAGAAAAGGGTATGAACTAACTGCATTATTAAAAACTTTGTAAGTAACAACAGATAAAGTCTAGGCCAGATAATACATTTAGACTACATTATAATTGACAAATCTAGTCCTATAAACCAACTAAACTGATGAAATTTATGTAAGATAAACCCACCATATAGTAATACAATGTAACTTATACTTTATAAAGATATTGTCAGAAGATAAGTAAAATTATAAATAAAAATGAAATGTATTAACTAAAATTTCAGAGGAGGAGTAATAGATAAATGAATTATATCTAAAAACAATAACTAATGAACAAAATTGCAAGAAATTAAGGAAAGATAAACAATTATATCAATCTTAGATTCAGTATAATAATAATTATATCAGAGAAAATGGCTATTATCTGGTCAAGGACAGGAAACACGAATTTAAGCCTACTTTTCCAACATGAAAGAAATATAACTTTTTTAAATGAAAACTTTGTAAAACTATATTAATTAGTATCAAAATAAGCAAAATAGAATAAAGAAACCGAATATGTATTTAGTATTTCATACAGTTAAATAATAACGAAAATATTTTCCGTGTATAATGTATTGAAATAAAATGTATCGGAAGCTAAGGTAATTTGAAACAATGTATGATATATATTAAATTGGCTAAGATTTTCAGGAGACGAAGGAAATGAGAACAGTTAATTATTATCCGTTGAAGCGAACACTTAAACGTGGTTTTGTTCCGTATAACCTATACTAATGGCGTACGATAATTAAACCGAGTTCAGTACAATTTTGTAATTATTTTAATTTGAATTTTTAACTTGAGAAGGAGTGAAAACAAACAATAAACAGTGCATTACAGATAAACAGAACCACATACGCGTAAATAATTGAAATAACATCACTACAAATAAATTTTACGGACGAGACAAAAAGGGTTATATACGACACATTTAACCAAAGTGAAATAGACATAATAACACACATTTACACCAAGTGAACTAATAAACACTACACCAGGAACACTCATTTAACTCCAGAACTAATATCCACAATTGCTGAGACGAATAAACAGTGAAAGGACATCTTTATTGGAAGAAATATTCGTCGAGGTGATAGACGTTCAACTACGCATACTTCTGTCGGCCATTTTGATTTTCCCATCATTCTCTTCGAGGTGGAACAAATGAATGTCTAGACTGCATTGGTTCGAAAATATTACTATATAAACTTTCTATATTAATTAATAACGTTGTAATTGTTAGTTTTAAGACATTTTAATTGTAAATGTTATACTTTCTTGGCCCTACCCTTCTCTGGCTATTCTAACATAACCGTTAAAAGAAAATATTTTATATACACTGTTAATGTAAAGTTTTTGTCGACCGGCCCTGAGTAACGAGTCGATACTGTTGTCAACGATCGATTAATATCGATATTTTTTAATAAATTGTTAATAAACCTTCTAATTATGCAAATTGGTTGAATTTTTCTTTAAATATAATTAAAGAATAAGTTAATTCAAGGACACGGACTAACCGAAAGGCGGTATTTACGAAAATAAAGAGCACATTGAAGAAGAAGAAGAGCCGTCTATCGACCAGTACCGGAGTTAACCAGATTAACTTAGAAGTGATTTATAGAAAGTGACACCACTACACTATCAACCATAATACAATTAAAATTTTTACATCAGACAATAACAACAATTATTTCTTAAATACCAGTAATAAAAAACACGAAACAAATACTTTTTCAGAAAACAAAAAATTTTATATTTTTGAAATAAAATTTTTTTTTTATTTCATTTTTCAAATTATAACATTATTTTGTAAGTTACGTTACAAAATTGGCGCTCACAACAGTGGGGCTTAACGTAGATACACGTAACGTTACAAAGTGCATTAATAATTAACAGTGAATAATAAAGTGTGTTTTAAAAGAAAAGGAAAGTATAGTGTACATACGTAAAGTTATAATCGACTTATAACAAATTACCATAATATAATTATAACACTTTGTGCACATTTCAACTATTTATTCCACAACCACTAAACAAAAACACTATCAATATTATAATTTTTCACTTTTAAATAATTATTTCTTTGTTATTTAATGTTAAAGCGGTATAACCGATAGAAATCGGTTAACCTCAAAAGTCGACATCGTTTGACATACGAAATAATTGTTATTCTAGATCTAAGATATTGTTCTGTTTTATTGTAGTCACTCTTATATTGTGAGGTTTTGTGTTTCGTAAAAGACATTTTCTTTTATTATTATTGTAGTCAAAAGAATCCTAGTTTTTATTTAAATAACGTAAAAATACTTAGACATTGGTTTGAAGATAGAGAACATATTGCCAACCACTGAACTAAAAATTTTAACCAGCCGGGACCATTGTTTAAAAAGAAAAGGTTGTTATTTTATTTTAAAAGGAAAAGAAACAAATATAACAAAGAATAAAAGAAATTGAAGAGAATTACTTGTGTATGGAATTATTTTAAATACTTAACAATTTTTTTATCAGTTTCGGAATATTAGTGTTTGTTTACATTCGAAGAAAAAGTTGGTAGTACCTATTGCCCGGGTACCAGGTGCGATTTGAATTAAAGTAGGTAAGTGAATTCAATCAGCCTCCAGGAAGGAATTAAAAGAAGTTAAATAATTTAAATTAATTAAACCATTAAATGTATTAATTCATGAAAAATAACCTCAAAACTGGAACACTATAGGTACAAATCAACAAGTAAAGGTATAAATTAATATAACCACAACTCAAGTCAAATACAACACTCAGTTCTCAATTAACAATTTTTTTATTAATTGGAAAGTTTAATTGTTTAAGAATCAGCACAATAATTTATTTGTAAATACATTACAAATTGGTATCCACATCTTGGGGTGTTTAACCAAAAAACAACAACAACAACAACCTACTGTAATAGATTAACCCAACAAAAGTATTCTTATATTATTATCAAGTTATTAAACATTACAATATATTTTTGGTTTTTTTGTATGCATTTAGGTGTTTAGGTGTTCAAATAACGTTTTTTCAGCTGTTTTTTTTTTTGTTTGTCCTATGTAACATTTATTGCAATCTTGGCATTCAATTTTGTATATACCGTTAGTTGTTGTGTGGGTTATTTAGTTTTTGTAAATATTTTTATTAGTTTTGTATGCTATTTTGATATCTGTGTTTTTAAATAGTTTTGTTAGCTTTGTAATTTTATTATTTACGTATGTGAATGTGGCCCACTTTTTTTATTGTTGTTATTATTTATGTGTTGTTCATTTTGATTAATTCTTAATTGTTCAGTTTTTATTTTATATTTGATTTATTTTCTATTTTGTTTACAGTATTTTTATTGTATCAAATTTCATAAGCAATTTGGTATATTATATTTCATTCTTTGTCTGTTTCTTGTTTTTTTAGGGGAATTTTGTACATTCTGTTAAATAGCGAATAGAATGCTGACAGTTTATGTTGTGGTGGGTGGTCAGAATGGTTAGGTATAATGATGTTAGTAGAAGTTGGTTTTCATTGCATATTGTATGTGGTTGTTGTTTCTTGTGATGGTTATATCTAAATAGTTGATTTTGTTTTGTTTTCTTTTTCTTCTGTGAATTGTATTTTTGGATGTATGTTATCGATTTGTTTTAGTATGTTCTCTGCATTTGTCTTTTTGTTATTTGATACATATAGCCTATCATCTACATATCTTATCCATATGCCATTTGGATCAAATGATTTTATAATATTTTGTCTTTTGGTGTCTGTGTGTTGTAAGAATATTTCTGCTATTATGCTAGATAATGGAGATCCCATTGCTAAACCTTCTTGCTGTTGATAAATTTTGCTATTAAATTCAAAGTAATTTTGTTTTAGTATTAGTTGGAGGCTATTTTTTATTTCAGTTATATATTGTGTGTCTCCATTTTGTTCTTTAAGTTTGTTTATTATTATGTCTACTGTTTCATCTACTGGGATGTTAGTGTACATGTTTGTGATATCATATGATGTGGAAAATGTATTTTCATTTATATTTATTATTTTTAGTTTGTCTATTAATTCATACGTACTTTTTATATTATATACGTCAAGAAACGAACTGTAGCAGAAAGTGTTTGAATTAAAATATTAATAACATGGAGTAATTAAGATAGTATTTTTAAGGTCGTATTTTGTGAGATAAATTTGTTTCATATAATTATCCTTAACGACGTGCTTATCCTTGTTTTAAATGTTATCATTTAAAAGATGTTAAGTTACAAAAAAATTAATTACTGTGATACCAGTTTGTAGATAAATAAAAAATCGTCATATGGAATTACTTATTTCGTTATTTTGATTGTTCAAAGGTCTCTTTGAAAACTTTTATAATTGTACAACGTACCGGTTACAGATCAGAATAAAACTATTTAATTTATTATATTGTTCTCAGCATTTATGTTTGTTGAAAAAAAATGTAAATTTTGAATAGTGTGTGAATATTAGGTGTGGATATTAGCGTCCGGAAACTAGTGTTTGCGACAGTTGTATGAAAACTCACTGCAAGATGGCGACAGTGGCCACCGTTGTCACTCTATTGTTTCATTAACGTGATGATTTTGTTCTCAAAGAAGAAGTAAATACATTAATCTTGGCTACGTTGTTGTTATCTATAGCCCTCAGAACAGAATTTAGAAATACATCTCCGAGCAAATGTTACTGATACGTTACATGCAGGAACAGTAGTCGAAATTTTTGGTACTCTAGATAAGTAGGGTAGGCCTATTTGTGACAAAACGTCATTCGGGTGCAACGCACAATATTTAAATAAAATCTATTAACGTAATGTTCGTTACCTGTACTATAACAAGGAAACAATACACTTTTCTTATCTATGCATTACCTAATCTATGTACGTATTACCATGTTTTCTGACGAATCACTTGTTAACGTGAAATTAATGTAACGTTGATTACGTTTGATTATTAAACTTATAACTGGCTTAAATTTCTATGGCAAAGTCACGTCTTGTTTATTCTTGAAAGAACAATTGTACGAAATTAAGTGATAATTATTTATCTATAAAACCCTTAGGTACTTGATTACTGTAATAAATTTTCGTGCATGCGCTATTAAAAATTACTTGCGCTTTTGTTAAGAAGCGGTTATTGTATGTCATGTCTTGTACTTGTTTTAGTAGCTTTTGTTATCTGCATGTCTATTTGTTACTTTGGGTAAACTAATACTGTTGTCTATGTAACAATGCAAAAGAAAGTAACAATGTAAATAAACTATACATAGGCCTATGGGTATGTCTCTGAAGACATAGTAAATTGTGAAGATCAAAACATCAGGTAAAATTATAATGACGATGGATTTTCGAGAAAGAGAATTATTAAATTATTTAGACCTATGTTCAACAGGCGCAAATAACGATCGAAAGGCGTTTTTGTATTTTTGGTCTTTACTTCTAGGTTCCAGACTTGTTTCCTAGGCTCAGAGCGTGTATTATACAGGCTATACCTTGGCCGATAAGTTGATAATTTACAGAAACAAAATGTACATAAAAAATTGTACACTTTATATTGGACATAATTGAGCCATTGTACCTTGGACGCACTTCTACTTATCTTCTACTTACAGTATTAAAACGATAATAATTTCACGCAGTAGAAATTAAGAAAATTTTAAACGCGTTTGAACAAAATTAGTTAAAACTTTTGTTGTCGATGTTGTTTCCGTGCTGCGTGAAAAGTTCGTCAGTGTTGAAAGTATCGCTATAGAGGTCAAGGAGAGGTTTCCTGATGTGACAACGCTTATTAGAAGCTAACGATAACTGACTATAATTTTTTTTATTATAGTCATTGTTTTATGTAACAGACTTGAATTATGTAGGCCACCGGTCAGGGGCTTTAATTTATCGGTTATAAATGAAAGCCTACCTGTAGGCTCTTCCGGGCAATAGAAAACTCAACTAGTGTAGGTCTACTACTAGTAGTATTCTCCTGTGATCTGTTGTTAGTAATATGTTATTGTAATCTACTACTAGTTATCTTCTCCTATCCTCCTTCTACTATTAGTAACATGGTACAATAATCTACTACTAGTTCCAAACCTATCATCTATAATTTCCTACAATCGTAACTGCAAGTAGTAGATTATGACATTATTGACAACTGGAAATGAACGGGTCCGTTTGTAAGCAAAGTAAGAATAGTTGAAAATACTTTTACATATAAAGTAGTTTATAATAGTGTTGCTAGAAAATAAGCACGTGTTAATTTACACATATAGCACTCTATGCATGCAAAGCGTAATTTATGTTATTAAAATAGACAAGAAGAAATAATTACTGAAAAGCGGCATTAAGAAAAAATGTAGCGTCTCTCAAGCAAGGTGTCAGCACACAGAGGATTTAATAAAAAACTGTGTTAATTTATTAAACGCTTGAAAAGTAACAGAAAAGGACAAATGTTTTTTATCAATAGAGTACAAAGTACAGGTTTACGAGAGACGCGAGGCCGGAGGGTAGGTAGGTAGGTTATTCGACCCCATGCCGTCCCACCACCATCATCCCTCCGTTGCCTGGAACACAATTTATCTCCACCCTGACCGTAAGGGACGCGGCACAAGCACAAATCAATGTTACCCGGGCCTGGAGCTTGGACCGTGCGCGCGCACACACCTCTAGTCCTGCACCGACTGACCCTGATTGACCTCTTGCAAGCCTCCTGCCATGCCACCGTCTCAATCACTTCCAATAAGCAGAGGCCATTGATAAACAATAAAACCTGTGTCAGCCGTGCAAGCAGCGCACGTGTTTGGGTTCACCATTAAGGAGGAAATATATTTATATTCCCCAGGCTCACGCACAAGCCCGCGCGCGCGCACACACACTGTTATAAAGGAGATGATCACGGAAGAGCGTCCCGTTATCGGCAATCTCCACGGACGGTTTAATTTTCGTTAACTTACACACTGCTCGAAATGCGGTTCTAAATTAACTTATTAAATATTGGTGTTTAAAAATTTATTATTTTTCTGCGGTTGTTAATTAAAAGTTTCACACTGAATGCAACCATTGAACATAAAAGTAGTAAATTTCACATATGTACGTAAAGATGTATCAATATCAAGTAGCCTATTGTCTACAGGCTTAACAGTGGTTCTGAGTGGTTCTAAAACCTGCGGCACGTAGGGCTACCATGAAACTTTTATAGTATTAAAATTTAATCAGTTTGGATGATTATAAATGTTAATTTCAAACAAACAAATAGGCCTAATCAACTATTATTACTACTAATTCGATTATTACTACTGTTTATATACCTACTTCAATTCCCACTATTATAATTTAATAGGCTTACTTAGAAATACTGTATTATTTATATTCATTATATTTATTATTTCCCAGCATTTTAGTATTAGGCTGTACTTACTGTAGTTGTAAAGTGTTCTACGGTGAAGAATTCTGAAGAAAAACGTATTTGGCGTTCACACTATGTGAAGCCGGTTTCTATCCAGACATATACATTTTCCCGACAAAAAGGAAATACTGTTTTAACGTGGAAATACAAATATTAAATATAGGTAAAGTCAGTTGGAATTCATTTATATACGCTCCAATTATGTTTTACAGTTTACGTTTGTAGATCTCTTAGACTAAATAAAAAGCAAGGGAAACAATGGTTAGCTAGACGAATAGGAGTAGGTCAACTATTAGGCCTAGTATTAGGTGTGTAGAAGTAATTTGGGAAACCAAAACCTTCGATAAATACCGGTCTAAAATAATACTCAGTAGACAAGTGGCAGCTGAAAATATTTTATTAATACACGTACAATAACGGATATCTGGAGGTGAGAACGGAACAGCGATTGACATTAGCTAGTACGAATCCCATTTGCAGCGCTAAAACTGTACACAGTCCCGTTTGGAACGTCGTCATTCTTCCAGACATTTCCCGTTTTTTGAATGTATAGAGTTTAGTTTTCATTATTACGGGAAACATTTCATTCCGTCGAAGAGAAAATCTTACAATTTACTGAATGAGCGAAGCGAGTTCTCAGTTTTAACCCGACCGTTTGATGTTGGGCTGCCTATGTGATGCCTCACGATAACTCTTGAACGCATGAACCTATTTTCGTAAAACTTTGCGTGCGTGTCCCATACATTTACCCTACAGAACTCTATTGTTTTTGAGATTGATAACCCTCAAAATTGGGAGGGTGAGCCAAAAATGTGGGGGGGGGTAAAAATTGTAAAAAAATCGCAAGAGCCCTTGCGAGCATCAAATTAAAGGAAATTTTAACCACAATCTGAACTTAATGTTCACTTTTGAAAGTTCACAAATTTTGGGATTCCAGGGCTCAAAAGAAATCGCACTCAAAACACTCCAGGACTCCAGAAAGAAATTTTGTAAAATCGCAAAAATTCTTGTAGGATATGAAATGAAAGGAATTTTAATAACTAATGTGGTGGAAAGAAATTTTAAAATCTGAATGTGGAATTAAGCGTTGGAAATTTCAAAGTTTAGGACGCCAGAGCCCAAAAAATTGGTAAATTTTTTTATAAAATTGCAAATTCCATGTAACGTATCAAATGAAACAGAAATTTAACCAAAATCTGAATATAGTGTACAGATATGGAAATTTTAGAAGTTTTGGACATCAGGGCCCAAAAAAAGATAAACGATTTTAAAAAATTGTAAAACTCTAGTCGAGTGCGAGACTAAACGGAATTTTAACACAGATCCGAAATTTTATCGATTGTTGTCTCCTCTGCAACTGTTACTTTACTAAACAAAAATATCGGTATGTAGAACCATACACGACTTCCGTGTTCTAAGATTTATATTTAAAATAATTTTCGAAATGAAATATCTCCATAGAAACTACTTCTTTCTACTTCTTTCTTCAGCCTTAACCACAGTACTGTGGTCACTCACGTTATCCACCTCACGTTAGCACACTTGATTTTCACTGATGATGACACTCGATGGCACTGCTGAAACGTCTGGTTTTGCAGAACACATTGGACCACGGCCAAACAGCCCGGGAAGGAATTTTAACAACAAACTACTACTTCTTTGTTGCCGATATCGTAGTGCACATATAAAAAATTACCCCCTCCCCCTTCAACTACCCTTTTCATTTATAGATATTTCATCTACCTTTCTATAGTGAATTATTATAACCTTCCACTTAACCGATCTTCACCAAAATCGATAGACCTTGAGTCCTCTACAACACAGGCACATATGCAAAAATTATTTGATTCTGTTTGAATTTGCAGCAGTTTATCGTTCGCCATAAAAAGAATCCTACACACAGACACACAGAAAGACACTTTTAGGAAAATGACTTTTCTTAATGCTTTGAAGGTAGTACAATCAGAATCAGCCCTTATCTCGAAAACGATTATTTTCGCGATGACCATACCACCATTTCCTTACGGATCATGGAAGTAAAAATAAAAGGATAATCGGGATTTTCATATCTTTTCTGATAATTGAAAATTCATCTAACAATAAATGTATTGTCTTCAAAATACTAAGCGAGTTCTTTAGCTGGGGGGGGGGTATTTTTCGTGTAGTACTAGTATTTTTCTTTTACAACTATTTCTTTGAATGTGTGCGTGAAATGAGTCAAAACGTACAGACACTTATATACTTTACGTATGTAATGTAACTAGGTAGTGTAACATATAAATTACTACTAAGCTCCCTGAGATTCAGAACTCGCTCGCTGTTTTGAACACATTACACTTATCGTTAGGTACAATTAAGTGAAGAACTTATAATATTTTTAAAACTAGGATTAAAGTTCTTCGTATGTATAACTACGAAAGTGCTTAGTGTAATATCACGAGGAGGTGACCACACAGCCTTTCTAATACTATATATTCTTATTTCATAATTTTTGTATTTTTTGTTTGTTTTTTATGCATGCATGAATGAAGAGATCACAAATAATATGACAAGTATCGAAGTTAATTATTTTATATACAAAATAACAATCTTGTAGTGTTGCAATGGACTACAGTCGTCTTATAAATAATCTAAATTTTGTTCACAATTTTGACTTCTATTTTTTGCCTTTGGTGCATGTAGTGCACATAAAATTAAAAAAAATTCCAAAGTAATCACCTCATTTTGGTTCGGGTGAAACCTCCCTTTAGTCGGGCAGCATGGATTTAAAATTTCATTTCAAAATGTCGACCATTTTTAGCTCTGGTGTTCATTCCCAAAAATGAACTTTGTTAAAAGTCTCTTTAATTTGATATCCCATATAGATTTTTTCGATGTTTTAAACAATTTTTATCCCTCACATTTTTGCCTCCCACCTCCATATTTTTGGAGGAGGGAATGTACTTCAAAAAACAGTAAGGGTTCTCTTTGGGGTAAAAATGTGAACATGCATGCTAAGTTTATGAAAATCGGTCGATGCGTTATCGTGATCGTGAGACACCCCAAACAGAAGACAGGTAGACAGACAGACGAACAAATGTCAGATGGTCGACTTAAAACTGGGAACTCGCTTTGCTTTGCGAAGGTCCGCGTTATTTACCTGTTCAACTTATTAATTACGGACATATATATTCGCCACACGCGCGCGCGCAGCACACTTTAATTTGTAATTTCGGGTTGTTTTTATCACGCTTATAGCATTCAGTTCAGTGAATGAGTGGCCGTTCTGTTTGATATAGCCTACCAAACCACAAAACTATCCAAACCGCTACTTACCATCCACGTCCGCTGGACAGAACTGGGAAGCACAACGACGCTGATGCAGGTTTACCAGCGAACAACTTCAGAAACAAGAAACGCCCCGTTTAGATATGAAATTAAGCACCCTGGGCCGCCCTCATCTAATCTCGCCCACCACGACATACATACTCTTTTACATTGCTAATCCAATCCTAGATAGCCTACATCTTTACTAGGCTGACTGATGCAATTGTCACTTTAGCTGTGAGAAAGGTCGCTCACGATAAAAACAATGAGGATGTGAAGGGTAGGTTAGTTATTCCATATGTTCGGGGAACTTCGGAAATAATTCTAAGGATCGCAACGAAATATAGACTACGTAATGCCTTTCACTACCGCAACACTTTAGGAAAAGTTCTGTGTAATACCGCGCCCAAACAACCTAAATTAGAGTGTAAAAATGTTATATACAGCCTCCCGTGTGAACGTCGATTACGGTACTTCGACGGAACTTCAAGGCCTCTGAAGGTACGTCTAGAAGAAAAGGAAAAATATTAAAGAAGAAAAGACCAGCCTATCTAAATTAGCTGAACACCTATGGGATGAGCAACATAAAGTTCTTTTTTTATATAGTTTTCTTTTCCTGCCTTTAACTTTGTAGGTGGTGGAGGTTTAATATTAATTTTTTTCTGACGGTTCACGCTTGTTAGTGAACTAATCTCGAATAGGTTTACTTTTATACTTAATGTACTAGTGTTACTTACACCTGAAGACGACTACTGATTGTTTTGTGGTCCAAACGTTGCATGATAAATTTTACGATGGTTATTGTTCGACCTAACCCTTTTGATAGTCTTCACGTACTATCGAAAGTTAGGTTTAGAGCCCTTTTAACTTCTAATATCGATAAAAAGGTGAAAATATCATTTTTAAATAATACTCGTAAACGCCCAAAAGGAAACAGTAAATTTTGGCGTATCTTACTATTACTTTCGTTTATTTTTTATGGATATCTAAACTTAACTGTCAAAACTTTTGCAATGAATAGTAAAGTAGGAAAGTTTCGAAAATAGATCTGTTTTGTGTATGACTGTTTATAGAACTGAAACACGAACAGTGAGATGGAGGGACTAGGATGATTTTAAGATAGATGTACACACTAACAGAATCCAGAAAGCTTTTACCTTACAGTGTCAGGCTGAGTTCTTTTTTCTCGTGTGTACAAATTTTCTTATCCTTGGCTAGTACACTCTCTTCTGATGTTATTTCCCTCTATAATATTACTCTATGACTAAACTATCCCAATCTTCTTCAGATCTTTATCCCCCTTTATTGTATTCTAGGCAATTAAAAATAAACGTGGCAGTATTTGATACGATTCTATATGAAACAAAATATACTAATGTAACGGTCCCGGATCACTCAGCCTAGGGGATGGGTAGACAATAACCCAAAATATTATCCTCAAGTCACTTCAATAGGTAATCATTTGAGGGCGCCACCTTGTTTTCACACAGTGCTATATTACCACGACCATAACAAGGAAAAGGCCGACACTGCAAGATGATGACATGAGGAGAAAGTAAAGCCTGAGGGCCATCCAAATAAAAGAAATAAAAAAAAGAAGGATCTATAATGACCACTATTTATATTTAACACCTTAGGGGTAGTGAGTAGGATTGGAAAATAATTATTAAATTGTAAACAACCAAACAAAATTCTTAAGATGTGAGTGAAAGTGTGGTAAATTTTGGTCTGAACTATTTGTGAACTTAATTCTAAAATAAAAGAAAATCTAATTAAATTGATTACCTTAATGTACAACCACAGGTTTAGAATAACTGTACTCAACATTATAGAGAGCCTGACTTATTATAAAATTATCAAACTGTATCAAAATATCAATTAGGCTTAACCATATAATAATTCAAGATCAAATATCTCAATAAAAGCGGGAAATATAATATAACACAATTTAGGTGTCAACCTCCAATATAGCCCTTAATAGGTTTCAATAGATTATAACCTAATAATTACTTAGTTGTACAACCAACGACTCACACCTCAGATAACTTCCTTAAATTATTCCAAAAATTCTAATTACCATACCCCTTATGGATCCTTATTCCCGACAAACCATTACTCAAAAATACATTGGGTGGCCACCTCAACGCTGAAAGAATTAACATTAACAACACATACAAATACACTTAACATTTAATATACAGTTGGACAAAAAAATTCATGCAGTCACAATATTTAACATATAAATAAATTAATGGAGTGGCAGTTAGACAGTTCCTCCACAAGCCGGTGTAGTCGAAGTTAGGTTGCCGCACTAACAAGGTTACTACTCTTTGTCGGATATCAGAACAGATCCCGCACTCCAGTAGTCCGAGTATCAATATGGGAGTTCAATAATTCGAAGTAAGATTAACTACTGAGTCCCGTTAGGAAGGAGCAGTGAAAAAGTAAGGGTCTGGTGTGGTGATTTCCATGGGCAGCTAACTCACACTGAACTATCCAGAACATCTAGGCAGCAGTGGGGTTGAACAGGTAGGTGTTCAGCCGATCAGGCCTCACTTGGCTTACCGTGATGAACAATAAGCGACAGGAACAGTAAAGCAAAATTCTTGTTTGGCCAGTTGGAGCTGCAGCATTGTTATCCCAACTGATAAGCTTATCAACAGGTTGATCAGGCCTGTGTGCCGTCTCGAGTTGAATTCAACTTACTTCTCAGTCTTAATTGTAGGTTATTAAAATTAAAACATTACACAAATATTTCCAATTTTATTACTTTGAGGACGATGTTAGCATTAACACACACACACACACACACACACACACACACACACACACACACACACACACACACACACACACACACACACACACACACACACACACACACACACACACACACACACAAGCGCGCGTCGCGTGTACTATAGTGTATACGCTTTTTACCGGTAAGCTCCCTGAGCTGCAGAACTCGCTCACTATTTTGAACAGAATACGATGTTTGACCGAAAAATATCCGACCGTGTTAAACATTACGGGAAACGGTTGTGCAGCTGCACTGTAAATCGGTAACCAATCAAATGGGATCTTTTGACGCATGCGTGAAAAGTTGTGCCTAGAGATTTAGAACTGTGAAACCGCTTCGGGTACTTACGTTAGTCATTCGGCTGCCTTCGTTCTTGGCATTCCGTCCTACCTTCTGTATCAAATGTGCGTAAGGTTAACGTTTCTTTTGAACTTTTTGCGTAACATTTTTTAGTATAATTATTTTTATTAGGTTCACAGTTTTAAATATTTAGACTCAAGTATGAAGTTTTAGGGTGGTGTCTGTGGTTTATTAGTGAAGGTATACACGTCCTGTCAGTGTTTCGATTTAAAAATTTAAGTGTAATTTTAATTTTTGTAAATTTAAGTGTAATTTTTTAGTGTAATAATTTTTATTATGTATACGCGCTGAAATCATTCGATGTGAAGTTTCGTGTAACATTTTAAAGGGGTATTGACAATTTAACAACATTTGTAAACTTGGACATAAAACTATACCCTTTTCTATAATTGCTTCAGGAAAATATGTAAAATACTTAAGGTGTATTATACTGTATTAGTGTCAAGGCACTTATTCGATTTCTATGAAAATAAATAAAACATTTTCCGCTACTGATACAAATAGAATGAACTCATCATTCACGTTTTGTAATTACTAAATGAAATGAGTACGGAGATGTGTACATCTTGACACACACACACACACACACACACACACACACACACACACACACACACACACACACACACACACACACACACACACACACACACACACACACACACACACACACACACACACACACACACACACACACACACACACACCGCTCGTTTGCTCGCTCTCTCAGTCACTTACACATTCACTGTTAAAGACAATACGGTTACCTAAAACAACCGGAAACAAAAATAATTAATTTTAATCTGCTCCAGATAAATATGAAGCCAACCTTCATATCTTCTAATGTACGTGCTTTCCGTATTTTCACGTATATAACCGTAGGTTGGTCTTTCCTTTCCTCGTAATTTCCGTTAAAACCTCAAATGGTTACAACATGACTTCAAGAATAAGAATGACAAACTTGTAAAGACTAAAAAATTAGAATTTTTTATTACAGACTATTCACCATTCCGTAGACTTCTCTTGTTACGATTATGAGGGGGATAATTTCGAAGCCCTAAGGCACTCACTCGTGGCCTGTTGTGCATCCCTTCTCTTTAGTCTCGATAAATATCTGTACCCCATAGAGAATTGCTTAAGCTATGAAGCTGTAAAGTTCAAACGTCTACTGGAATTAATATTGTTACGACTGTCTGACTGATCGTCGTATGGTACAGTGGAAAACAAAATACATGACACAAATTAAATCACTAATCACCAGCTTTAATTATCACAATTAAACAGTTTATAATTAACTCGTATAATATTTCCAGGTATATTTGTTCACACCCAATAACAATGTCTATTAATAGAGTTTCACACAATTATTAACACAATACTACTTCACTTCAACGAATACTCAATCCGCACTAGCGAAAATCGCTCACGTAACTGAACTGACAACTCGGTTGCTATGGCTTTATATACGCCGCGCTGAGGTCCAGTACAGCTTTCCCTCCTTACTGCACGCCGGCGGGTTAATGCGTATCTCAAGTGTTCCTGGAACTCACTAAAACAACCTACTTGAATGACGCAACAGCTGCCACACTGGACGGGGGGAGTGGAGAATGTTCTGGATTGCTTGGTAGGCTTCTCGTAACAATATTTTAAAATAATACTGCTGAAAATTGCCTAAAACTCTGGAAACCAGTCTCTACATGGTGTTTCGCTCTCATAATTTTTAAGAACTATTTCAGCTTTTCATACGTGGTAGGAAAAACTTCTACAAATTTTTAAGCCTTCGTAAGACTTAACGACCGCCACTTAAAAACTTCTGGTAGAAAAATGTGTTTAGTAGGAGAGATAACTTATGACGTGGGTACCTAAATGACTTCTTTATGTGTGTTAATCTCTGAGTCTAAATTCATTCGGTGACATTTCAGTTATTTTTCTATATTTTTTATTACAACGGAATTTAATGCAAAAATAAGGTTAAAAGTTAATAAAATACCGGGCACGGTGATCCCATGAAGAAATTGCCTGAGAATAGTTTTGAAGAGGTCTAAGTAAATGAAATTATTTATTAACAGACTTTACAATATGATCTGATGAAAATTAAGTATCCCATTTGGAATAATATTTACGTTATCTGTTAATAAGGAAACGCTGCATATAAACTGTTACATTACAGATCTATTTTTTATTAACATCTCTTGCAAAGTGCTAAGCCTATTGGGATCTTATGTATGGTTTTATTTTATTACACACTTCTCCATTTTCCTGTATACTTTCATACAGTGGTCTGTGATAATTCAATAAACAACAACAACAACAACAACAACAACAACAACAACAACAACAACAACAACAACAACAACAACAACAACAACAACAACAACAACAACAACAACAACAACAACAGCAACAACGACGACGACGACGACGACGACGACGACGACGGCAGCAGCAGCGCAGCAGCAGTAGAAGCATCAACAAGAACAGCAACAGCAACAGCAACAACAGCAACAGCAACAACAACAACAACGACGACGACGACGACGACGACGACGACTTCGACGACAACGACATCATCATCATCATCATCACCACCATCATAATCAACAATAACATCAACAACAACAGCAGCAGCAGCAGCAGAAGCAGCAAACAATTAATTGTAAAAGTGATAATAATAATAATAATAATAATTATTATTATTATATTAATAATTACAATAATATTAACAATAATTAATTATAATTTTAAATCAGTAAGAGAGCAACTTACACACAGATGTATAAGTAAGAGAGTACACACTGATGTATATAGAGTTAAAACGATATTGGCTCTGAAATGAATGCCAAGAATAAGGTCACGGCAACTAACACATGTGTCATAGAAGGATTCGTACTATCATTATATCCAACAGAACCATTATATCGTTATAAATCATCCATCTTAGGATCACACCTAACACGAAAAGAGGAAGGCAGAGGTCTTTTAAATCTAAGTATAGCGTATGTGACAATTAAGTCATAGTATTCAAAAGATATTTTATTCAGGAGGCAAACAATATCGAGTTTGTATACAGCCATAATGTCAGGTATTTTTCATACTACACTGCCATGAATCTCGAGGCGCAGGGCCAAACAGCTGATACAAGGGAGTGAAAAATAAGAATTTAAGTGACAGAAAACAAGCATGGAAGTTAAAAGTGCTTCATGGTATATTTCCTTATGCCACAGAAAATGCAAAGAGGTCTTTATGGAATGGTTATCTCTTCTGAGGAACAGAGGGAATCATTAACACCATCCACAACAAGACTGCTAAAAATAACTATAAGAAGGATATTGAAAAATTGTACACATGTTCTCTTAACTGTTAGATGGAAAATAGTGCCTCATCAAACTGTCAGATTGTGAACTATTAATTTTACTCCTATCCACGTTTTCTCTGTGACCCTGTTCTGCGCCATGTAGTTCTTGGCCGATTGCTACCTAGTGAAGTACCCACTTACCAACCTTCTTGCTATGTCAGATTCTTTCCTTCTTCCCCTTCTCAGTGTATATCGCCTTATCGTAGCACTGTCCGTGCGGGCAGGGAGGTTTGCCGCTCCAACGAGGATGAGGTCTATGCCAGGGGTAGTGTAACTACTGGCTGGGACTTCCTTGGGGGTCAGGACTCAACCGAGCAGCCAGACGAAGCATTTCGCGAAAAACCAACCTTTTTTTTATGAACCATGTCCTTACCGATCACACTGTCCTTAACTGCACCTGACATTGTGTCTGGACACAATAGTTGTAAGTTCCAACATCAGATTCAGGCGTGGAAGACCAACAATCGTCTACTTGCCATGAATCTTTTGACCACTGACACCTCAAAAAAATTAAATAATTACCGACTCACAATGATAATTCTACGACATCAATAGAGTGTCGGGAAGAGTAGACCATACAATCACGTAATACTTTAGTAGACAATGAGTATTAGAAAGAGAGAATGAGTCTCCAATATAGACTTGTAAAGGATAAAGAAACTTGTTGTACTTATAAACTTTAAACTGCCTTATAGGAAAACAATGTTATATTACATTATGATTTGTCAACACGTACTGAAAAACGGATACCATCAAACAAACCAGAGCTATTGAAAATTTAGTGAAATTCCATAATCACTCAACGTTGACCTATTTCTTTTTCAGTTGCGTGTGTTGAAATAAGGTTTATAAATAATTGTATAAATAATTATATGAGAAGAATATTGAATAGCTCATTTATCCTGAACAAAATGGGGAGTCCAACCTTGAAGCTAGTCTCATACCCACCTCCGAAGCTAATTTCAACCCCCCCCCCCGAAACTCGTCTCATCCACTAGTTCCGCCATCCAAAGATCCAAATAGTTCAAACAAACACAAGCACGGTTGTAGATTGAGCCATGTAGATTCTCTAAGAGAGAATTAACAGTGAAAATATAATACACCTGTTAAATTACTGCTGCTAAAATTATTGTCAATAACAGTAATAATAATTTAAATGTTGAGATATATTAAAGGTTGTTATATTTCTTATAAAACTAAGTGTATTGTGATTAGTAGAGGAGGAAAACGGGCAAACATGAAGATAAGGCAAGACAAAATACAACAGGTGGAGTTCTTTAAATGTCTTGGAAACTTGATAAGTGAAGACATGGCCTGCACTCATGAAATTGGAGCAAGAATTGCTATAGCGACAGAGGCATTTAATGGGAAGAAAAGACTATTGTGTGGCAAAATTAATAAGAATTTAAGAAAAAGGTTGGCCAAATGTTATGTGTGGAGCGTTGCTTTGTATGGTGCAGTGATATGGACACTGAGGAAAGAGGATGAGAAAAGATTAGAAGCATTTGAGATGTGGGTTTGGCGAGCAATGGAAAAGTGCGGTGGGTTGATAAAGTAAGAAGTGATGAAGTTTTAAGAAGAATAGGGGAAGAGAGAAGAACCCTGAAGGTAATAGGAAATAGGAAAAGGAATTGGTTAGGTCATTGTTTAAGAAGAGACTGCTTGCTTACAACTGCCATGGAGGGTGTCGTAGAAGGAGAAAAAAGAAGAGGGTGTAGAAGAATGAAGTTAATAGATAGCATTAAAATCAGAGGGTGTTACGAGTAAACGAAAAGATTGGCATGCGATAGGACAGCTTGGAGAGCTCTTACCATGTGAAGACCTGCCTTAGGGCAAAACATCAAATAATAAATAATAATATTTCTCACACAAAAATTCTGACTTCGAGGAGACTATGTTTTAGAGTATGAGATTTATACTTTTCTTTTATATTTCTATCTCCTACATTCTGTGTGTGTGTTAATGATTCTGTGAGCTTAAAACTTAAAATCGTTTGTGAGGGCAAAGAATTCTCAGAAACCTAATGAGACGAGATTTTCGATATTCGCTGCCAGTTTCAAAGGACGTTTGTACGTTAGAGATCCTATTATTTCCGATAATAATTGATTCAATAAACAAAGTGGAAAATAATTGAAGTAAATCTATTTAAAATGTTGAAGTAGAGTTTTAATGTTGTTTAAAAGTCGTGCAAAGGCTCTCTCTCAGACTGACAAATCCTTCTTTGCCTCATTTAGTTCAGTCTTGCGACTTATTAAATACATAATCGCCTTATGTCTAATACAAATTAAATCCCCTAATATATTTAACTGGTTAAAGGGTTGAGCCAACTTGCTAAGCCTTTTATATATTATGATAGGGGCTGCAAAGCGAAACTTACATGCTCCTCATTGCATTCTGGATATTATTTAGGGATTAAAATTGCTACGAACACAGCACAATTCGATGTTCAGAATTATAGAAATGAAACGAAAGCAGAAACAAAATGAAGAAAACACGAGCTGCAGATAAAAGACGCAATAAGCGGCGAAAGAGAGACAGATAAATAGAAAAGATGAAAGAGGTGGTTAGACTTAAACAAATATTTACTTCAATTAGTACTTTATTTACTCTAAACAAATCTCATTAAAAAATAGGTATATATGTACATAAAGGCCTACATGAAAACCGCTTGTAACTGGTAACAACAAAAGAACATGTAACAACTTACAAAGAAGTACAACAATTAAAAAAAACTTGAATAAATCTTAAGAATGGAATGTGGTATGATCAGAGCGTGTACGATCTGCGGTATTAGACATCATTTTCATTAATACTTTTATTAGTTACAATTTTATTTTCTAAAGTAAATTTAATTATTTCGTTTTCGCCGAACTTTTATTTTAAGAAATTGGTGTCTCACGTTTTGATGTAATATGAAATACCTAATATTTCAGTTTATCTTGTTTTGTGTACAAATTTGTAAATTATGTGATAGAAGTTAGGTTTTCAATGGTGTTTAATAAATAAATTAACGGGAATATCTTCTTTAATTAATAAAATGAACAATTTTAAGAAACAGAATTAGGCACATAAAAAGTACACACCCGCGCGCGCGCAACGCATGTATATTATACATTATATACATTTAATATTTATTTATTGCTGTATATTCATTTATATAAATACGCAGCATGTAACATACTGTACATTTTATATATAATACACAGTATTAACCGATTATGACGATCTGCAACGGAACGGGGGTGTGTTATGCGCAAAGGAGGTATCAACTCACGACACATTTAGGCTATTGTTATTTCGTTTGGTTTTTTATCCTTAAATTTTTCATCCTCTTTATTTGGTAAAACAACGAAACATACAATAACATTTAATAATATAACCTACAACATTATTATAATAATAACTGTAATAATAATAATGACAACAACCAGATGATAAAACATTTTCCAACAAATTCATTTACACATACGCTCACAAATAAATGAAAAATCTTCAAAATATGTCTTTTGCCCACACACGTTTGCCATTTTATACGTAAGTCTCTAAATTTTTCCATAACAATCAATGCTTCTTTTATTGCCTTTATGTTGGAAAGAGCAAAGAAGTGAAACAGCTTACAAATAACTTAAGCTGTTGAAGGCTGTAGTTCTTCATCACTCTCATAATCAATAGCAGAAGCTGTCAGGTTTCCAATGTTAAGAACATAGGTCTGTATGGAATCGATGATCCATTATCATCTGTTCAACGCGATGTTTCTACGTCATTTTTCCTTTACTGTTTTTAAATTCTTCAAACACCTTTTTCCATTTCAATTCTTCAAAGCACGTTTAATTTTCCAGTGATGTGAGGTACTTTTTATTTTCCCTAAAAAGGAAAGTTCAACTTGCAAACACACACTGCTGAAAGACAGTCGAACTAACAGCATTATAACTGGTAAGAGACAGTCATCGTTGTGATATCTGTCTGTTACAGCTGGTTTCGTTATAGTTGTAACCATTAATTGTTAAAGAGGAAGTACCTTAATAAACGTGTAAATCATACAAATGCATGTGGCCGTTATATTTGCTTCATTGTTACTATCGATGTCGTAATAAACGATTCGGAAAATTATCAACTCATAGATATAATGCAATGATTTAATTTTTAGCCATTAGTATTGAGTAAGAGCGCTAAGACAACACTTTGTAAGTAGTAAACAAGCATTGAGTTTAAAACAGTTGCTTCAGAAATTCGAGAACAACAGATAACTAATTACGTAGTAGGTCGTAAGGCGTATTACTTCACAATTAACAACATCTCGCTCAGGTGTCTTACAGCAATTTTATTCCTGAGTATTGTTGCAAACCCCATTATATTTTACAGTGTATATAAACTTAATTCAGTTCCGCTAAGTAAGACGTGTTAATACAACGTTGTGTAAAACTATCCGTGTTCTCCTTGATCGAGCTACAGGCTTCTCATCCCCTACTTTCCTGTTTCACAACGGAGACCTCTCTTTGACTAGAACCGCAGTATCTCTTTACTTTTACTAAGCAAAATGTGCATCACGTGCCTTTGTTTTAACGGTATTATTAGCATCCCCTACGTGTAGCTGTTTCATTATTCTGCTTCCTTGCTGTAATCATTATTGATATTTTAATAACCCCAGACTCTGCTAAACCTAACCGTTCCGACTAACTATGATATTTCATTTAGACTAGTCACGGCGTTAAGCCGCTTATAACATACTGCTACTAATTTTGAAATGCTGTAATTCAACTGGCTGCTTTTAGTTCACCACAACGGATAACCGTTAACGTGGAACAACTGTCAAATATTTTTGCAAAATGTACAGCTCTTTTAAGCGCGACGATCTAAACTTGTTTCTGTCAAACATGTCATTAGTAGCCTTTTAGTAATCTATCGATGTGTTGGAAGACATTTTTTGTTTCGGGTGTGAGAAGACAGAGAACAAAAGAAGACACAGTCAATTTAATGAAGACTGGATACAAAATTTTAAATTTGTTATTCCTCAAATAACAGTAAAGAAGATTTCGATAATTGGTTAGCTGAATGTAAATAGCTAATTTAGGAAAACATACAGTATTGTATAGTAAACAAATCTGAGCAGTTCAAGCACTTTGAGCGCTGTAAAATTTTTTTGTATATAATGCTTTTTCTCTTAAACTATGCTACAACACAAATAAGCCACCCCAATACCAGGGATAAAAATGATGAATCAACAATATAAAAAATAATTCGTTTAAAATAAAATGTTTAATATAATGAAAATATAATGACAATGACACGACAAACGACGACATGACCTAACCCAAGTGATTGACCAAATAAAAAGAAACAAAGGAGAAGGGAAAACGAAACCAAACAAGAATGAAGATAAAAGTGAAGAAGGAAAATGAACACGAAACTAACCAAGTATAAAGGAAATAAAGTGAAACCGAATGAGAATACGCAGACAAATAATATAGAATATGAGAAGGAGAAATGGTACACTCAAAAGTAATATTGGAACGAAACCAATAACTAACCCATGTAAGAAATAAGTATTATTATCGATTAAAAGATAAATGTCAATGATTTGATAAAACCCAATAAAGGAATGTGATAAATAAAAGTACACTAACCCAAGAATTAGAGTTAGATGTGATAAAAACTCTATAAAGACATAAACTTAATAATAATATAAATAATATTTGTAATGAGAGAGATAGTGAGATGGTGAGAATATAAAATCAACTAAGTGACAAAGAAAAAGTAATTATAGGGATTACCCACTAATAAACACTTAATATAAACATTTAAGGAGTGCAAAAGTGAAAGTGTAAGACCCCAAAATAATTAGAAACAATATTAATAGGAATAAACACTTAATAATCTATAATAAACACTAAATGATTAATGGTGAACCATATTAATAATTAAGAATGTTGTTAATGATAGTATTAGAAGTAAACAGATAATAACCTGTAATGAACACTGAAGATTGATGGTGACATTATTATTTAAAAAAGGAATCGTATTGTTAATAAAATTAAGTTTAATAGTATACAATAGTATTTAAAAAGGGAGAATCCCATGAAAGGTAAATAGTTGGTGTTACCATGGATAGAAGGTAGAGATTATTTAAGAAATAAGAAATTAAAAATGAAATTAGTAAACACCCCAAGTTTTAAGGGATAATCAATTAAGTAAGTTTAAAAGGTGTGATGATGTTTATCAACCAAAAAATAATAAGGAATAAAATGAATTGTAAACAAACATTACCTAATAACTGTTAAAAAATTGTTTAATTAAATTTATGAATAGGATATGGCTGAAGGAATTGTACAGACCATAGGCCTAGATGTTATGTTTTAATAGTAAGTAATAGCCATATTGTTAACAAGGGCTAAATAAATAAATAAGAAAGTGAATCAATACAGATATAATTACACTGGAAAATCAGTTAGGAAATAATTAACAAGCCATGATGTAGAAAATAATAGAAACCTACAAATAGTATAAAATCAGATCCAAAACACATCAACAAATAAAACAACCAATTATAATAACAAAACCAAACACATTAAAGTAAAATGAGATATAATTTGTATAAAATAAGTAAATATAATCAATGGCTACTTAGGCCTATGAAATACCTAACTGTCAAAAACAAATAACTACAAATTGTATAAAATCAACAAGGAAATTAACAAATCCAAGGCGAGTAACTAGCCAAGGATAATTTGTAAATCATATTAAAAGAAAAATGTTAGAATAAGGAATTAAATTAAACGAGAAATGTAATTAACAAATATTAACATAATTGTACAAACATTAATATTTTATGGAACCCAACCTTATGGGATACAAAATAATCATTAAAAGGAAATAATAACAGTAGTGATAATATTTAATACATAGGGAGGAAGACAGAAGAATAAAAGCAATACAGTAATTTTGAATAATAATTCAATATTGATAACAATGGTTATAAAGACGAGATTAACCAATCAGAATTAATTTGTAACCATGACAACAGACCGTTGGTTACGAATTTTCCGTTAATTTGTAGTACTCTCAATGTGAAGCTCATCCAGATTAGACGCCAGATCTTGAATGACCTAAATTTTAATTTAAAATGTATAAAAAGTAACCAAATTCAAAAAGCAGAACCAGTAAGCAGCAGAAGATGAACAATAACATTTAACTGATGCCAAGGACCAATTTGAATCAAAATTAAATGAAGAAATTGATACAAATAACTTGAAAAACATGCCCGAAGTCCCAGACAATTGAAAATTGAATACGATGCAGCCCAATTCCATTTTACCTGAACAACGGTTTATCTCAAGCCTACTGATGTGTTAAGTATCATTAAATTATCCATATTCCAGAAATAAACTCACTTTAAATATTTCTCACAGTTATCTGAACTCTCACTATATACTAAATATAATTTCTTTCAAAGATTAAGTAAAATAAACAAACACTGAAAATTCATTAACTAAGGAAATTCATTAACCTAGTATTAGATTGCGAACTTTTGAAACACACTTTACTACACTGCAGGAACAAATTGTAGCTACACATTAGATTATATATTTAAGTACGAATAATGTAAGGTAGTGTACCTTTTATTGTAATCATTATTAATATTTTTCTTGTAATCACAAGGACCCAGATTTTGAACGATAATAAATGTAAACAGACAACACCGTCGCCATACTAACAGAATCGCTCGTTCAAAATCGACTTCGCCGAACCCCTAGAGATATCAGACTCATATTAATTGTCGGTGCAAAATTGTTAATAACCAAGAATAATTAGGTTGTCGAACAGAATAATTACCATTCAATAATTAAAGAAACTAGTACAGAGTGTAACCATTGTTTTTATTTCATAGGGAAGTGTATTGTATAAATTGTGTATTGTACAGCAAAGAGAACGAGAATGACGGCAAGCGCTCACGTCGCAAATCTAGCGAACTAACTGCTCGATTAAGAAGGTCGAACGAAGGCGGGAGCAAAATTTGAATGCTCCAGGCCGTCATAGTTAAGAACACCGTTTACCACACTATCTATTAATTTAATTGTTTTAAATAAACAATTTGGCGCCACCCGGGATTTTTAAACCCCTATTGAATAACAACAGGTAAGGTTTCCACTCGCGTTGTACTGGTAATTGAAGGATCGCAACGGACATCGTTAGCGCAACACATAGATGTAACGACACCCGTGTGAGGCGAACACACAACATATACCTTTTCACAAATACGTAGAGAACTTATCGTTACAGATTGGCTTCCATCGCGGGGCTTAAATAAGACGGACGAATAAATATCGTTACAACTAACGTAAGCAAATATTTTTGTGATAGAAATTCAGTTTTGCTATAAGAGAGTTTTAATTGTAACTATTATAGAGACATGGGGTATAACTACACATTGTCTATTTGTTTAATGAAAAAGAATTTAAAAGACATTCTATTTGTATTGTAGACTGTTTACTTGTTTTTACAATGATAATAAAATACAAAAGTTAGGAGCTAAGTGGCACTGGTTTATGAAATCGATCTAACCATTATAAGTATACGAATGAAATTGATGAAGTTAATCGAAGAAATTAAGAAAATTAAGTGAAGTTGGAAACATTATTTCCCGGACTGTTAGGCAGTGGTCTATTGTTTGTGTGGACAGACGTTTCGGCTACACTGTGGGAGGCCATCTTCAGTGTCAGAAACAATTGGGACGGTGTCCACCATTTCACCCCAGAGATGAGGTAGAGACTATGTATTTTTGCTTAAGAAGGCTCACTTATATATAGGTATATACACTTTCATACCAGCAAGATCTTAGCTGGAAAGCAGCATCAATCAGCATCAAGTGCTATGGTATATTATAATTATCAGCATCAGATAGCACTTGGTATAGTTCCTTCTTTTCCCTTCCACTACAACTGCATTGCTGGTATCTATCAATGTGATTCTTACTAGTCTAATTAGCTTTCCTGGGAAGCCAAAGATTTCAAGCGTCTCCAAGAACCTCCTTCTGTCCACACTGTCGAAAGCTTGCTTAAAGTCTATGAATAAAATGTCCAAATCTACCCTATAGTCATACGCCTTTTCCATTGTTTGCCGCATACTAAAGATCTGGTATGTAGTATTTCTTCCTGTTTGGAAACCGCACTGGTATTATTCTATTACCTCTTCTGCCGATTCACCAATATAGAAGATAAAATTTTGTAAGCTACATTCAGCAATGTGATACCTCTGAAGTTATTACACTCCTGCTTATCCCCTTACTTTAAAATAAGGGATATTAATCCCATATTCGAACTGTTAGATAGAGTCTCCTGTTTCCTAACCATGACAATCAGCCTGTGTAAGCACTGTGTAATTTTCACCCACCACACTTCTAAAGCTCAGCCACAATCTCGTCTTCACTAGGTGCCTTTCCATTTTTCTGTTTGTCAATGCCTTCTTCCATCTCATCTAGATATGGTTCAGCTATATGGTAAACTGGCCAGTTTGGGCCTCTACATGCTCTTACGTCAAAAACAGATATTGTATGCGTTTTCCTCACAACGACATGGTGAATTTCATTTAATCTATCCATTCCTGGTATCTTCCGCATTCCTTTACGTACGCTCTTATTAGCAAAGCATGTACTCATGATTAAGAGACCATGTTCTGCAAGCCATCTGCACTAATAACCTTCCATTTCCATTTGCCTCATCATGTAATGAATGCTTTCCAGGTATCCCCTGGAGAAAGTCCTATTTACAAATTTTAGCATTGAAATCTTCTAAGAGCATTAGGATATCATATTTTAGCACTCCTCTGCAAATCTACTTAACTGTTCATAAAAGTCATTCTTATCATCCTCCACAGCATCTTCAGTAGGCTGACACCATTGTAATACTTCTAAACTTTCCTTTAAGACGGAGCTTACATATTCTATCATTCACAGGTTCAAAAGCTATAAAACTTCTTCGTGTTTTTGCATTAATGAGAAAGCCTGTTCCATTCAAGCCCGTTCTTAATTCTGGCCCACTATACATTATGGTATAGTTCTTCTCATCAATCCTACCATTACCTTTCCATCTTACCTCATGTAAACCCAATACATCAATGTTATACTGGGTTATTCAGATGCAATTTCAGGCATTTTTCCAGTTTGGAACATTGTCCTTACATTCCATGTTGCAGCATTTACTATGTTGTTTATCTTCTTCCTTCTAGGCCAGTACCATGAAATCCATCAATACTCCGAGGCTCATATGGCAGATTCGCAGCAAAAGTCTTTTTCCGGGGTGGAGCAGCTAACACCACACCCAACTCCCAACCAGGAGGAACATGAGTTTTATATCAGAGTCCTCTTCTCCTAGGCAAACCGCGTTCACCACAGCTGAAGACCTCGGTCTGACCTTGGTTTTATATCAGAGTGTCCTTCTCCTAGCCTTCGAGGAGCCAACCCATTTCCATACAAGGCAGCATGGGCAGTACTTATTTAATGGCAGCACATTACTGGCCATGTCACAGCACGTCACCAGGCTTGTGGTTTTTAATGAGTGTGACCCCATGAAAAGTCACCCTCCCACGCCCTATTAATGCTGCCGCCTCGGTCCGGGACTGCTTATTCGAAGCTAACCACCATATCTGAGGAGGGCTGTTCGCCATCCGCCACCTGCGGTCCGAACTGTAGCTGAGGCTCGCCCTGGGTTGAATTTCCAGTCACGATTTGTTAACTTTTATGTTACGTATTAGACTTGATGTTAAAGTAGCCCTATGTGTTGAGCATAAATTTATCAACCTGTGAATACAAAAAAGTTTTTGTATTATCTCTGGGTAAATGAGAGGTTGTTAGCTATTATAAGATAACAGACATTAAATTCCTTGTGTAACTTCGTCATCCACTTTGTCTTCACCAAAGGGACACAACGCTTCATTTTAATATATATTTACACAAATTTGAACTGTTTCGCTGTCAGTACAAGGGGCCAATAAAAAGCACCTAACATATAACAGTATAAACATAATGTTTCTGGCTTATGCCTGGCAAGGGTGAAATGTGCCTTCACATAGAGACGCTCATTATTTTGATCGTGTTGTATGATTTCGTACTTCTTAGGTGCCAAGACAGTGACTTGTTTAGTATTAGTCTGACAGTCTACCGCAGAAAGAACCTCAAGCATTGTTTTAACAGAGGACAGTTTCGAAATGCGTTACGTGATTGAACACTTTTTTGAACGGGTTAAGGTAAAAGGTATGAAAAAGGCGCTGGAGTCAACGTTTCCGTCTAATGAAGCAGTTAAACGCTGGATTTCTGAATTTAAAATAAAATTCAGCGGACGGCCAAACAGGTGAATCACGCAGTGGACGTCCAAAGAAGTGTCTACACTAGAAACAATTGAGAAACCTACAAGAACGCCTTAGCAGATCGTAGACTGAAAAAGATTCGGACGTTAGAAACTTTTAAAATATCATCAAAACGCGTGCGCAATATTTTACAGGAATATTTGTGTGTGATAAAACTGTGCGCATAGATGCCGCGTTTGCTCACACCCGACAAAAACAATGGCGAAAGGATGATTTAACCTATTGTTTGGGGCGTTATATAATTACACTCAAACCAAAATTCTGCGTCCATTCATAAAGTTGATGAGACTTGGGACTCCTGAGACCAAACAGAAGTCAAAATAGTGGATCACGAAAGACAAACCAAACGCAAACCAGGCAAAGACAGTTCGTCTATTGAAGGCTATAACGACGGTTTTGGGATGCGCGTGGAATAATCTTGTTTGGTTACTTTGAAATCAATTAGAGGGAAGTAGTGAGCGAATTGTGACAGCATTTAAACAATGAAGGGCTAACAAAAAATTTGTTTTACTAAAACAGTGCACCTACTCAAACGTCAATTGTTTTGCTAGCTAAAATCAAAGAATTAAAGAATCGATTTGCTTTCTCAACCACAATACTCTCCATATTAGCCCGAGTGACTTCTGTCTCTTCCCTAACCTAAAAAAAAATGACTGCACAGAAAAGAAGATTTGCGAATGACAATCAACTCACAAATTCTGTAAATGGTTATCTTGAGAATCTCGATAAATCGACTTATCAGTCTGCCATAACCTGGAAAAAGAGTATCGAGTTAAATAGAGATTATGTTGACAGACGAATCCAAATTTAACGAAGAAGTGATTGTTTTCTTATTTAGGCTCGGGACCTTTTACCCTAACCTCGTAAGTAATCAACGGTAACATAAATAGAAGGTCGCGTTGAGACTAAATAACCCGCCTATATTACATAATGAAGAAACGCAGCAATACAAAACATTTTACTCTTATAATGGTTTATAATATAGGCCTAGAATATGTGCAAAATCCTTGTGTTGTACTAATAAAACGAACAAAAAATTCTGAGAATATTCAGGCCGAAAACATTACGTCAATACGAAATGATGTTCAGACGCAATAGCGTCTACTAGGTTTTCCTGTTGTCTTGTGTTAGGAAAAATCTCTGCCGTACCCTTTCACTGGTTTATTATTTTTAGATGACATGACCTGTTTACCCGAGTTGTTATTGTAAACAGATTTTGTGTCTCACGTTTCGCTACTTGTTTGTCTCTCTGAACTGCGTCACAGTTGGATCAGCCGTAAACTTGTGCAACTTAATGGTTTAATTTTTAATTTACAAATGTTAGTTAATCCACTGTTGTCTGTCAATGTGAACAGATAAAAGCGGGAGCCACAATTGTATCCAAAATATATAGAAATCATGGTCAGAAATAAACTAGGAGTATCACTGACACAAATGGGCGGAGCATTTGATATTCATAATAATTTATTTATCAATATTTTTACAATCAACCGTCTTTGATCCGTTAGATAAATAGATTCGTAATAATTTATTTATCAATATTCTTACAAGCAAAAACATATATACACTTTTATGATATACACTTTTTATTGAATACACTACATTATAGTACAATATACATTGTCATTAGACATATTCCACCACCTTTGAAACTCATCTCTACGATCAACCATTGATGGACTTCTATTAATTTTTAGCAGTCTATCAAAATTAAACGCCGGTTTTAATAATAATCCTTCTAATGTTTTCACTCTTGAAAGAGCAACATACGTTAATTCAACATGAAATTCATTGTCTACTAAATTAACAATTGCCTTATCTAATGTTATCCCTTGCGATCTATGTATACTAACAGCATATGCTAACATTAACGGAAATTGTTTGCGAGTACAAGAAATTTCATTTTTCTTGAATGATGCCACTACTGGTATAATGGGTATTGAATTCTCTTACAGAACTGGTCCTGTGTATTTATCGAAAGATACAAGTATACATATTGGCATGTGATCGTTATAATTTTTCCATTTAACTGGCGGGTCATAAATAATATCAGTTACTGTCCCAACTGAACCGTTGGCTAGTCATTTTGTGACCCAAAGATTTCTTCTAAGGATAACTCGAGCACCTTTACATAAACGTAATTGGGCACATAATCCCTGAGCTTGCTAGAGAGGCTTCTGGGCAATTATGGATTGCATTGATTAGAGCCGCGGGTTGTTTATTGCTTTCTAGTTTTTCATAATTAAAGCGTTCGATTTCAGCATTTTTTGACATTATACAGACAGTATCTTTGAAATTGTCCCCGATGTTGTTTACATAAAATCTTTTTGATAAGAGCTGATAATCTTGTTCAGTGATTGTTCCATTTGCGACTCTATTTAAAGTCTCTCTGAAATTTTTTTGATCATCACCTTGCTGTATCATAATCTCCGTTAAAAAGAAATCTTTTTTAAACAGTTTACATAAAAGATTCGATTGAATGGTCTGAACATTATTACCAACATTGTAAAGACTCCTGTCACAAACCGGTGGAAGTTGGGACCAATCACCGACTAAATACACGCAAAGGCCACCAAAAGGAACAGCTGAAGGACGCTGCTTTGCTTGTTTGAGTCGCATATCCACTTTGAAAAACAAATTCAAACCCAACATACTGGCTTCATCAATAATAACAAACCTCACATATTTTAATTCTTCTTCAAAAGCAATTTTGGATACACCTTCTAAATCTTTGAAAGTTCCTCCCCTTCTCTTTGAAGTATTTATTCTTAGAGCTGAATGAATAGTTTGTCCAGCAATATTGTTACCTGCAACAACAGTAGGAGCCATTAAAAGAGTTGCATTGCAGCCAAAATATGAATTAATTCTCCTAACCTTTTCATTAATTACACAGCTTTTACCAGTTTCAGCTTTTCCATGAATAACTGCAAGTCTTTGATTGCAATCATCATAGTCATTTAGCTGATATTCTAAGAAAGATAATATCTTATTTTATAGGTCGTTGAAAATAACATTGTATGATTCATGAGAATCATACTGATTCCCAAATGTTTCTCGATTCCTTTCGATGAAAGAAGTCTTTTCTATAATATAACGCGCTAGGTAGTGTGTCCGTCATCGGTATGTTACCATAGTAACAAGTAAATAAACAAATGATATTTACCGGCATCGAATCCGTTCCTATAGTTTTTAATGTTTTTACTATGCGATTGTGTTGATATGTTTTGTAATTTTGTATACAGGTACGTCTATATATTTTGTAATTGTCCTATATTTCTGTATAATATAACGCGGTAGGTAGTGTGTCAGTCATCGGTATGTTACCATAGTAACAAGTAAATAAACAAATGATATTTACCGGCATCGAATCCGTTCCTATAGTTTTTAAAGTTTTTACTATGCGATTGTGTTGATATATTTTGTAATTTTGTATATAGGTACGTCTACATATTTTGTAATTGTCCTATATTTCTGTATATGTTTTAATTGTGATATTTATGTTTATACGTATTTCTGATGATCCAATGAATAAGTAATGAAATACGATCAAATATGCCTCCTAAACGCCAGCAACCACCAACTGCTGAAGAAATTGCAGCAAAAAAAGCGCGTAATGCTGAAGCTCAAAGACGCCGTAGAGCGGTCATGTCAGAAGAGCAGCTTCAAGCAGAATGTGAAGCTAATGCTGTAAGTCACCAGCAACACAGAGAAAACATGCCACAAAATCAACTTCAACAAGAGCGTGAGGCAAACGCTGAAAGACAAAGGGTTGCACGCCAATATCAAAGAGGACGTCTGAGTAGATATGTCCGATCCCGCAACACCGCTTTGCTTCCCGATAACTTCAATGAAAACGAAATTGAATAAAGTTATCTTGGCCCAATGGACGCTAAATGTCCATTTTGCAATGCCACGCATTTCAAAAATGAATTAATGTCAAATTGGTGCCATAAAGGGACCATTGCATTACATGAAATACGAATGCATCCCTTCATTACAAATTACATGAATGGATCTGATCCAAATTCCAAAAATTTCATGGAAAACATAAGATCCTACAACAGTGCAATGGCCTTTGCCTCAATCGGAGCACAAGTTGACCAATCAGTGACCAGACGTTCAGGTCCTTTTTGTTACAGAATCCATGGGCAAATTTATCACGCTACATCTGCATTACACCCAAATCAAGGTGAATTACCAAAGTATGCCCAACTGTATATTTTGGATTCGGCCCAAGCCTTGACAGAAAGAATGAACAATCAACCAAACTATGGATGCATTCGTGTCGTAATGGAGAACCTCCAAAAACTTCTTGGAGATATCAATCCGTTCTCTAGAGAATACAAGAACATGCTCAAATTTGAACAAGACGAAATGCTAAAGGCAAATCGGGAAAACCGAACGCCAATTGAATACAGCATGACTTTCTTGAGAGAAAGAGTAAATAATGTGCTCCCCGGCAGAACCAACGCTCCCACTGCCAGAGGAGAAATTGCTGCCGTTTTTCACAGTGCAGATGGTGCACCCCCAGAAAATCGGGATATTACAATTTATCCGAAAAGCGGAATTTTACAAAATATATCCTTCGTATTGTTTAAATTAGCAGCCATCCTTACTAAAGCATCCTTATTAAGCAGCCTACCTTATTTAAACAATACGAAAGTTTTTTTTTTTTTTAAGACCTGAAGATGTCAGTAATGACGAAAAGCTTAGTCGAACAATAAAAAATTATAGCAGTTAGCAAATTCACAAAATATATCCATCCTGAGTAGACTCTGTGACCCAATGTGCTACCCTTTGCTTTCCCAATATGGGGATTCAGGGTGGACCACAGATCTGAAGAAAGCTGTTGGTCAAGGAAATGTGTCCCAGCTTCAATGGTATTCATACCATTTTGCCATTCGTGATGGAAACTTTAACGAGTTCCTCAACGCAGGAAAGCTGACTCACCAATTCATGGTTGATGCCTATTGCAAAACCGAGGCAAACCGTTTGAATTGGTTTCGAAAAAATCAAAACACAGTAAGAGCTGAAGACTATGATGTTCTTCACCGATCTGTGAACAACCACAATTTTGAGGACGATAACATATTGCCTGGAAAGAAAGTTATATTGCCTTCAACCTTCCAAGGGAGTCCAAGAAATATGGCTCAAAATTACCAAGATGCTATGGCCATAGTCAGGAAATATGGCAAACCTGACTTATTTGTAACATTCACGTGCAATCCTAAATGGAGGGAAATCAGGGAAAAACTTACTTCCCGGTCAGCAACCATGCGACCGGCCTGATTTAGTAGCAAGAGTGTTTGAGTTGAAACTGAAATTGCTACTTGAAGACTTAACCAAACACCATAGATTTGGACGTGTTAGGGCTATGCACCACGTGATCGAGTTCCAAAAACGTGGTCTACCACATGGGCACATATTGCTATTCATGGCCCCGGAAGACAAAGTCTGGGAGAATGAAAGAATTGATAAAATTGTCTGTGCAGAACTCCCTGATAAAGATGCCCACCCGAGGCTACATGAAATTGTAAAATCCTGTATGATACACGGCCCATGTGGTCCATTAAATCCAAACGCACCGTGTATGGAAAACGGCAAATGCACAAAAGAATTCCCAAAAGATTTCTGTGCCGAGACCAACAGCAATGTCAATGGTTACCCAAAATATCAACGCCGAGATGATGGTAACTTTGTTGAACTTGGGGGAAACAAAGTGGATAACAGATGGGTGGTGCTATACAACCCATACCTGTCTCTGAAATATAACGCCCACATTAACGTAGAGATTTGTAGCTCAATTCAAAGCGTTAAATACCTCTTCAAATACGTTTACAAGGGGCATGACTGTGCAAATATTCAATTCATTACTGTTCCCACAGAACAGGAAGCTACTATTGAATGGGACGAAGTAAAAAATTACTTGGAGACCCGATATGTAAGTGCACCTGAAGCATGCTGGAGGCTCAGGGAATACAAAATGCACCACCAAACTGATCATGTGGAAAGATTAAATGTCCACCTTGAGGACAAGCATACAATATGTTTTATACCAGGCAAGGAAGCTGAAGCTGTACAGCAAAAAGCCACCAAGTCCAAACTTCTGGCTTGGTTTAAACTTAATCAGGAAGACCCTAATGCCCGAGAGTATTTATATATTAAAATTCCCGAACACTATACCTGGGATGACAAAAATTCTAAATGGAAACCACGTCTTAGAGGACATGAAACTACAATTGGCAGAATGTTTGCCGTAAGTCCCACGGATAGAGAAAAATGGTTCCTCCGAATTCTCCTTCTCAATGTTAGAGGAGCAACATCTTTCGAGGACCTAAGAACGGTCGAAGGAAATCCTATCCCCTTTGCAACTTTCCAAGAAGCATGCATTGCAAGGGGATTAACTGATGATGACTCAGAATGGGATACTTGCCTAACAGAAGCTGCAACCCATCAAATGCCAGTACAACTTAGGCAGTTGTTTGCATTTATTTGTATCATGTGTGAGCCGTCGGATGCAGCAGCATTATTCGACAGACATAAGGACAATCTTATGCAAGACTATAAGAGACGCTTTCCTGATGGAGAAAAAGCTCTCTATTTGACGCTTAAAGAAATTGAATCTGTCCTTCGAACACATGGAAAGTCATTGGTAGATTTTGGCCTAGAACTTCCAGTCGGCAGCTATGACGAGCCAATCCATTCTGGAAAATATTACGATTCAATTGCCGAAAAAACCATGTTCGAAGAAAAGTTTCAAATGCTCAACCCAGAGCAAAGAAGGGCTTTCGACAAAATCAGGGAAGCAATTGAAAACCCTAACTTACCCAAACGTCTATTCTTTATTGATGGACCTGGCGGAAGTGGTAAAACCTTCCTTTACAACACAATCGTGCACTATGTGCGTAGGAAAAATGAATTAGTCTTGCCATGTGCATTTACAGGCATAGCAGCAACTTTGCTTGAGGGAGGCAGAACTTCCCACAGTCGTTTCAAGCTGCCTATTCCAATAAATGAAACATCAACCTGTAATGTTCGACATGGGACTAATACGGCAAATGAACTGGAAAAGGCCAAAGTGATAATCTGGGATGAAGCTTCAATGGCCCCAGCACATGGAGTAAATGCAGTTGACACACTGTATAAAGAACTCTTAGCTGAAGATCCAAAAGTTCCTTCTAAAAAACCGTTTGGAGGTGCGGTCTTTCTTTTCGGTGGAGATTTTAGACAAATTCTCCCTGTTGTTCCACATGGGAGCAGAACCGAAATACTTTCTTCATGCATGAAGAATAGTAAGTGTTGGAAAAATATTCAGGTCCTAAAGTTAGACCAAATCATGCGTGCCAATGAGGACAATGTCCCATCAGAACACCGAGTTTTTTCCGATTGGCTTTTAAAACTTGGGAATGGAAAACTCCAAGAGCCTGGATTAGAGGAAGGCATCTTCGAAATTCCTCCAGTCTGCATTGATGTATAAATGGATGTATTGTTGCTGCTGTCTTTCCTGAGGTCATCCAATCAGGAGATGTCAGCATTGCTAACCGTGCAATCCTGACTCCAAAAAACCACGAGTCACTTGAACTTAATGAAAATGTCCTTAGACGAATTCAATCTGAATTGAAATGCTATACCAGCATAGATTCTATTCAGCAAGACAGTGCAAATGCCGAGGAGGCAGCAAACTATACAATGGAGTTTTTGAACAGCTTAACATCTGGAGGTATGCCTCCTCATAGACTTAACTTGAAAGTTGGTGCAGTAGTAATGTTGCTACGAAACCTTGACTCAACAAGAGGTCTTTGCAATGGCACCAGAATGGTCGTCAAGCAAATGATGTCAAAAGTCATTGACTGTGAAATCCTGACCGGATCTTTAAAGGTACCAGGGTTTTTATTCCAAGAGTTATTCTTGCACCCAGTGACCCTGACCTTCCCTTTACATTAAGACGAAAACAGTTTCCATTTAGACTTGCTTTTGCTATGACCATCAACAAAAGCCAAGGGCAAACACTGGATTCAGTTGGTATTTATTTGCCATCTCCAGTATTCAGTCATGGACAACTTTATGTTGCATTTTCAAGAACAAAGTCCTTTCAGCAAGTCAAGGTAAAAGTCTTAGGAACTGACCAACAAGGCAACTTAAAGAAAGACCACAGAGTTTACACCAAAAATGTGGTCTACAAAGAAGTTTTCGCCCAATAATTAAATTTCATAGCCAATATGTAATTAAATGTATATGTAATTAAATGTATTTAATATATGCCAATAAATAATTAAATATGTGCTAATAAAAATGCTCGCCACCCGGGCGTAGAACGGGTACTTCAGCTAGTTCTTTATATCTAGATTTGTAATAGGCTGCTTCCCAATTATGAAGTAAATCGATATTACGATTACCTAGACCAACATAAGTTGGTAGTACATTAGGCATTACTGCTGCTATAGCTATCCAGTCTCTATCGTCAAAAAATATCAAACTCGTTATTATTATCCTGATCAATTTCAGTTTCTTTTGTAATTAAAGACATGTGTAATTGTTTGTAAAGCTGTCCAAAATTTTGTCGGGTATAAGCCATAAACCGTGTTTCATCTGTACTTTTCAAGTCTTCTTCATGAAGGCCAATGCTTATGTAAAATCAACTTTTGTTTACCATATAATTCAGTATTGACTGCATTGTGATTGTTGTTTACTTTAGAGGAAACTTGTACAATTTTTTCTTTTCTGTTTGTGCTAATTGAATTATTTCTTCCCTTAGAAGATTTTTTAGCAAAATCGAATAATATTATTTCTTCCATGTCTAATGGTCTACTACTATAAAACTGAATGAATGAATTACTGTCATTTTCACTATTGGTGTCATTAATTGCAACATAGTCTTCTATTGTTATGACAAGTATTCTAAAAGTTCTGGTACATTGATACAATGGAATTCCATGGAGTAAATGTCATGTTTCGCAAGCCCCGAGTCTCTTTCTCCGATCACTCTTATCATCAAACTTTTATATGCTCGACGAGATTCTTCATCCGGGGCTTTCGATACAACGATTTCTTAAAAATTTCCGTCAAATTTTTCGAAGCAGGTTCTGACTTTGAAGCATATTTGGATACATATTCAACCACCTAGTATAAGGAGGTGATTATACTAAAATCAGTATTTGCTCTCCATGTTTGTGCGATGACAGGATTATATTGATTCAGGAGTTCATCATTCCTTATTGGTGTTGTAATATAACCGTGTTTGTGGTTTTTGATTTTTACTTGGGGTTTTAACTTCCCGTTTATTTTTGTTTCAATTTTCAAGAACTTTTAGTTTAGTATATTATTTTTATTGATTTATTTATTTCAATTTAATCTAGCATTGAATCCAACGTAAATAAATCCGGTTCATGCACTGGAAATTAGTTAGCGAAGTAGTTTTCAACTTCGGTTAATTTATTTTTAAAATTGTTGTTCTTCCGCCGTCTTGACGAAATGGTGACGTAGGTTCCTCACTGAAAGCACAAATACTTTGCAAGAACAATCACTTACTTGTGGTGAGTCTTGCCGATCTTGCAGGGTCGATGTAGCAATCTAATCTGTAGATTAACTTACCGTATTTAAATTCACCGCTGCGTATCGAGCTATCCAATGAGAGTCGTGCACCTGTTCTGAAATCTATTCTATGAAATGAACTAACTGACTCCGTGGTTTGCTCGTATAAAATAATAATTTATTCAGTTGAATATGCTCTTCAATGATCTAAGGTATCATTGATTATTTCAATTCAAATTAAATAACATGAGTTGTTTGTTTTATAAAAATTTGTCTCAGGGTGGTAGAACTGACTTACAGTATCAGTGTATGGATAAATGCTTTTTGGTTAGAATTATTTAATCCACATGTGTGTGTGTGTGTGGGTTCTTTTAGTTGGCAGAATAGCAAATTATTGAATAGAACTCTTACTCTACCGTTATTAGGCAGTTTGATAATGATTGCAATTCGATCATCACTTAATAATTAACATTCAATATTATAACCATGCCTGCTCTGGACATTTCAGGTTAACAAAATTATTAAACTCAATTGACAATAAATGATTTAAAGAACGTTTGTTAACGTTAAAATAACTCTTGATAAAACATTTAAAAAGTGAACAATAAAATAATATGTTGAAACAGTGTTATTGAATGGAACATCTGAATCATTATTTGACTCTACAAAAAGGTAATTGTATGGTTGCAAGTATTCATGTAGCTTGACAACCTTAAGTTCTTATCCATAGTAAACATAAACATTTAAATAGTTATAGTATTAGACTCTTACTAAATTACAAAACATAAATAACATTGAAAGTTTTCATTAACTTTCGTTAATTGTTCATCCAGCTGACAATTCTCAATCATTTATGAATGATGGTTGTTTGACCTATGTTTAATAAATGACAACTTTAATTAGGTGTGATTATGTCACACTAAGTATTCATACATAATAATTGATTGCTTGTTTGAAAAATTCTTAACAATAGAATATTCAAAATAAGTTGAGGATTGTCTTTAATACTGTTGAATGAATAATATTGATAACCACCTTAACCTATATGCTTTATTTACATGCATTATTGGAATGCGGTTCGATTATATCGTTTCTCAAATTCTTAATTAAATATGAAAAATCACTGTACTCCCTTTATATTTAAAATTAAATCCCGGAATTGCTCTGGATTATACACTGAGCAATCCTTGTTACGCACTGTTACACTTAAACACCTTCAATACTAAAGTATTTATGTTAGCACAAATTGAGGTTAGGTTGCCTTGTTTACAACGGTGACGCGCACAAATCATATGCACAGCTGTTTCTTTACGCTGACGATTAGCCGTCTGCCTTCCTCTGAAGTTGATTATAAAGTGTCGGGAAAACGCATCTCATTCTGCCGTTCGGTCTTGTGATCGTTGAAAATTTTGCTAATTTCTTGGATCTGATTGGTTGACGATCTTTAATTTGATGCACATACCCCCTTCGCGCATTATTTTAATTGTTGTTTTTAGCGTGGGGTGTTTGGTGTGGAGATTATAAACATTTGCTCGATTTGACACAAATATCTTATACTTTTAATAACTTTTTTATTACAGCATAGATTTGAAATCTAAGCATATCACTGTATTGGTAACACTCGGCTCTTTATTTTGAGTCCACTCATGGTGTGCTTTGGTCCATTATTAAGGGAGTTAATGTCTGAGATTATCACATTTCACTATTCACTATTAATTGTACTCATTCTTAGATTAAAACTATTCAATGGCACTCATACCTACTTGTGGGCATGCCTTCCAAGTCCTCTCATACTTCTTACTTACTTGTTACTTAAATCTAATGACAAAACATATTGCTTATGTTAACATTGCCTTAGCCTATGTGTCTGTTACTTGTATTTACGTATTATTTTTAATTAAAGGTATTTGGGTACCTTCTGTATGACCCCAGTTGTAAACAATAAGTGGTTTCAACTACTGTGAGTCATTGTTAGTGGGAATCTATTGTTATTCCTTGGTAATTCTGTTATTAATGTGACCTCTATATTGCACTATGAGGTGCACATTTGTTTTCATTCTTATTAGGTATTCTATTGTTCATTCACTTTATCATTTAGTTAGAATAGTTTAACAATAGTAGTATCTTGATACAGTAGTCTAGTGTTTTTAATTCATTAGCCTGTTCCTTAGTGTATAGCATTGGATAACTGTAATTACACCTGGTGTCACATGACAGGTGTCATTAATTGTTCTTATTATACCTTATTTCCTTGCTTATAATACTCTTATACTATTACAATAGTGGTATTATACCTTACTTGTGGTATGGGTATTAGTCTATTACTTCTATTTGGCATTACCATGTGGTTTTGTTTAGGTTTAATATAGTGAATCTCATTTTGGCTGGTTTTGGTTCACTTCATTTACTTAAATTCTTATATAAAATTCATTTTTGGTATCTTATATTGGTATGTGTAGGAAGCTTATTATTTCTACTTGGTTTAAGGTACAAAACATTTTAGTTTAGGTAGGTTTTCCCTACTAATAAATATGAACTTAGGTGAACAGTACCTGTATCTTAGGTTATGTGGTTTCCTTATTTGTAGCAACAATGCAAGTGTTAAGTTGATACAAATTTACATTTTTTTTTAACCTTATTTTTTCAAGTCTAGTTTATTAATGATAACTGGTAATTTATTAGTCATTTCTTTTTCTTATCTTACATGATTGTTTGATTATTTGACTAACATTTGTTATTATTATGAGACAATTTTAATACTCCATTACATTACATTTATGCTGTGCATAACATGTCATTATGCTTGTATTTACAGCTTCTTTCAAATTAACAGTATTGTTACTTCCATTCTTATATAATATAAATGATGTCCTACTCATTTACAATATGATCAGTTGTATATTGGTCATCTCATTTAGTCAGTTGTTGTCTATCTTTTCAATCTGCAAGTTTTCCAGTTATTGTTCATACGGGTAAGATGTTAATCTATAGTTGACTAGCTCTTGGAATCTATATTTTATGCCATGGTTGTTAGGTGTCTTCCTCGTAGTATGTCTCTTCCTTGTTTTATTTGTTCCTTACTGACCGAAAACTATTGGGTTGTTGGTTTCTGTGTCACAATCATTGTTTGTTGCATCTTCTTTCTTCTTATAATGTTATTACATTTTTAGTTACCATTAGTTTTATTAACTCTTGTGTTGTGAGTTTATTCTTGTTGATGAGTTGCTCATGTAGTTTCATTCTTGGCATTTTAGATTAAACACTGGGTGTGCCTCCTTGACTCAATTATTCTGACATGTGCTAATATTTTGGGTTACTGAAATATTGGGCTCATATGTCTCGTTACAGTGTATATATCCAAATACTTTTCTCATTTTTCTCTAGAAGAGATTGCTCTTGTAATTCTTTGAGACATTTGAACCTGCAAGTATATTCTTTGCACTTATTCTACTTAAGTACAATATCCTTTGGTACATCTGGTATGTCTTTGGAAAGATAACCATCGTTGTCGATAACAACATCAGTTGATCTAATCCTTGAAGGATGTATAGTTGCCGGAGGAGTGAATGGCAAAGGATTGACTGCATTAACCCAATGGTCATAATACATATTGACACTCAAAATGTCTTCCTCAGATGCATTATCAAAAATTCTTGGATCAGGAGCACCAGAGATCCAAAGAAGACAGTGTACATGACATGAACCACGATGCTGGAATTCGAAACGAAACCAATAATCTGAATCTGAGAATATCTTACAGACGACATTTTTTATGAATAAAGTTGCACGAAACGAAAAATAATCTTCAACAATTGAGGGATTCTTATTTATAAGTTTTTGCCTTTGCTGAGCGATTCTAGATTCATCTAACGTTTCCTCTTGCACGAAATTACAAACCATGAGTCGTGCCAGATCAGGCCACCAAAGATCAGCTGCACTCAAATTAAAAAAACCCGTAGGAAGATTATCACACTGCTCAATCATTGATTCTTGTTCACCCCTTCGTTGAAACCAGTAAGATTTTGATCCTCTTATTTTTCCACACCAATAATATAAACTTCTTATTATTTGAGGATTACTCGACAGCGTGTTTCTCAGTTGCTGTATTGTTCCACTGAAATGAGATTTTCTAGCAAATATTGTCCCTCGTTGAATAGCTTGATGACGCTGAATAGTGTTCAATGCAAAATATCTGAAACTAGGATCTTGTGCAAAACGTCGGTCTTTATGTTGCATCAAAAAGTGCAAAATATTCAAGTGCTCTAAGTTTCATACTACTTGTTCGAGTATTATCGTTTAGTTCAGCAGATCCGTAAGGTAGTAAAGTGGGAAATGCCATGCTTACATATACTTTGCATGAGAATAATTCATTTATGATATCAGTACCTTGTGGCCATGGAATTACATTATTCACTGCAGATTGGAGTCGAACATCTTCTGTGATTCTAATATTCTCCGGGATCATACTTTTATAAATTTCTTCAGAAAAGTTCTCTTCATCTGTATTCACCTCAGGTAAATCAACAGTGGGTATCATTCCACAAATACTATAATTTAATGGAAGTTGAGATATTTGTTCCATATCAATGATGATATTACTATAGAATGGATTATTCATTTTCAAAAAATTTAATGCTTTAAAAAATTTTGTCACGTCTCACATGAAAATCCCGATGTCTAGTAACACTTTCCTTTCTTATAACTATAGTGCTCAGTGAAGCGGGTGTAGGAGGCAAGGAACTAACAATCTCCGTTATATTTTGACCAATATTTATAATATTTCCCTTATAAGCATATTGACCGGGAAAGCCTCTCGATTTCACCCTATAGGCCTATACACACGCATCACTGGTTTTACTCTTGCTATCAAGATTTATTCTACATAAGTGAGATCCATCAGTTCTGTAAGTACATCTTTAGGATCCATACGATTAACGGCAGTAAACTTATTTGGGTTTCGCTTACACTGGGTACACATATCAAAAAAATGTTTGCTGCATCAACACTCAAGAACAATTTACACTTTCATAGAATTCTAGAGATCGTAAATTATCTTCAAATTCATTCTGAAGATTCCTATATCCTGTGTTGTTTTGATCATATAACACATGATTCATGTTATGTTCTGCAGGGCCTTCAACAGTTGCTGCAGCAACATTTTGTCGCTGTCTCATCCGTCTTTGATTTGTAGTTAAACGACCAATATTTGGACCTCTTCTCAGTCGAGACATACTATAAATATTACGTATACCGTATATAAATTGATGAATAAGAATGTATAGAATATGCGTATAACAGAAAAAAGTACTTAAATAATAAGTACAAAATTTAATAAGATAATAATTTTAATAGAATGTGGAAAATTTTATAAAGAAGTATAAGAATAATAATTTTAATAGAATTTTGATTAAAATTTACCTGAACTGTGATTCGTTGCAATATGTAATTTAAAGTTGCAGTTGCATCAGCGACTACATAGATTCTTGTCTAAAAATTGACGCTTGTTCAACACTTAAGTCCAATCCGTACATCTGGCTACACCATAGAACAATGCAGTACTACTGTTTGAATTAAACACGTGTGAGACACGAATACAAAGTGTATACAGCTAAATCTTATGTTACCGAGCGACAGCCAGCGCGGGCGGAGTGAGCCGTACACGCACACACCGGCATTTGTGATACAGCAATATCTTATCTTATCGGACGACAGCCAGCGCGGGCGGCAAAAGACGCACACGCAAACGCACCGGCACGCGAGCGCCGAAATCGGCCAGTGACCGGTGAGTCGCCTAGCGCGAGTGAGACAGGGCGCCGTAGCTGGGCTCTTCCTTTCACACGTTTAAGCTAAGATTTTTAAAAAATCGTAATATCTTTTGAACCAAATAATTTAGAAAAATAAAAATTACATGTGTGCACTCTACAATACAGTCCGGATACGTATGAAAAATTTTATAACATTCGGTTGAGTAGTTTTGGAGGAGTTCGCTGTCTAAGTTGTGCACCGAGTCACGGCTAAAGGGCTATGCCTGATTTCGCTACGCTCATTAGAGTCCGCCCAATTAAACATAGCAACCTTACGTTTATAAAAGAGTTAATACCCGGGCTAGGTAATGTTAAGAAAAAAGTAGGTAATGAACGTCCACTATTAAGTACGGTTTTAATAGGAAGATAATAAAGGAATGAACTGAAACTATTTTTGTTTGTGCAATGCAAATATCATACTTGTTTGAGTTAGCGCTGATTGTCTTTTATTAGTTTCCACCAACGAAAATTCATAAATTTCTTTCTTATATTTATATTGTTACGACTGTCTAACTTATCGTCGTATGGTACAGTGGAAAACAAAATACAAGACACCAATTAAGTCACTAATCACCAACTTTAATTTTCACAGTTAAACAGTTCGTACTTAACAAGATTATACAGCTGCGTACCTACGCATAACAGCTGCGGGAATAGAGTAGAACAACGTACCAGAACGTTCCGTAAGGGCGTAACACTTCTTCTGCGTTACGTAACAATATTTTACCACAGGAAAAGTGAAAAATTACTTTTAACAAACAGATTTGTTACATTTAACATGGTGAAATGTGGAAATATATTTGCTCAATGCCTTGTAAGGAAGACCTTCAAAAATCTTTATTGAAAGTACTTCAGTATTCTTAGAAGACGTATGAAAGATATAAATGATTTTTCTGTTTCATTCCGATAAATTTTCAATATTTCTCCCAATCACTCTTCTTTCAATTCCTCTATTGCGCTTATTCTTGTAATCGTGTTCGATTCTCTGGTTGTAGTGCAGTGTCTGATTAAAGTGTCTGAATACTGGATGCTTTCCGTACAGTTAATGAATTTGGTTATAGCCTAATCGAATCAGTAGTAGTCGGGGCTATTTATAGATCATTTACGTTCAAAGAACACAAATGAAAGCGATTAAAAGTGACGTTCGTAGTTGCTGGTATGGGAGTACGGTGCTTTACACAGACACTTTGCCAGCCACGCGGAATCGAAAATAACAAAAAGGTAGAAAAAACACAATCGAGCGGTGTAGCTTATATGAGATTCGTTCGTTTGGTGTGCAACCGATACGCTTAGGTAATAACACGTGTGAGTTGGAGCAGTAGTTTGCGGGTTTCATTTATATCTGTGTGGCAACACATGTTGGTATAGCTGAAGTTCTGGTGTGTAAATTATCAGTGCTTTTGCGGTGGGTATACGTGTATAAGAAGTTAAGATACACATGGTGCTTTCGATAAATTATACGGAACTACACTTTCTTGCAGTGTGTGTGTGTGTGTGTGTGTGTACAAATATATATTTATATTTACATATGGCACATGAAGTAGCGTAACATATACGCACATGTTTACAGATTTACAAACACTTATTGTTTCTCTAAACGTTACCAGAGGTGGAATATTTGTGTGTAAATTTTGAAAAATGGATGTTCACTCTATTAAGAAAACAGGTCTTGGCCATACTAGGAATCGGTAGCCATCTTCAGGCCAAAAATTTAAAAAATTAAATAATGTTAATAAGAATTAACTATAATCTATGACTCCAATGACAGAAAGTCGTATGAACGATACTACCAAACACTATATAGGCTATATGTAAGCGTATTGACTAACCTTGGAGTCAATTTCATTCGGTATGAAATGAATGAGTGGCAGTACTCTCAAGGAAAGTCAGGAAACACACACACACACACACACACACACACACACACACACACACACACACACACACACACACACACACACACACACACACACACACACACACACACACACACACACACACACACACACACACACACACACACACACACACACACACACACACACACACACACACACACACACACACACACACACACACACACACACACACACACACACACACACACACACACAACTAGTTTTATTCAATTATGTTTATCATATTTTATTTAAATTTATACAATTTATTTGTAACAAAATTAATTAAATATAAGTATATTACTGCCTACTCGGAACACAAAGTTGTTTATTGGTAAAAACATGAAAGTTTTACCTTATAGCCTGAACCAGTTTTCGCTTATTATAAGCTTCGACAGAGGCTGCCACTGAGAGCGCTGTCCGTCTTGTTTTTGGCGACGGCGCCGACTTTTGAACGATCGATGTTGTGTGTGTGTGGGGTGTGATGTTCGAATAATATGTGTGGTTTGAATTGAGTCTGTTCGTTTAGGATGTCGTTTTTATGTGTTTTTGTGTGTTTGTATATTTTCAATTGTTCTAGAGTGTCTAGTTTTCGGCCTTTTGTGTGTACGTGTAGAATATTGTAACGTTGATTACAAATAAGAATAATAGTATAATGACTTGCTGTAAGTCTTATACAAAAGGTTTTGGTTGCGTTGTTATTTTTTAAAAAAATTTTCTTATTTATGCTTCATATGGTTTGCGCCAATTTGTAACGTAATTACAAATAATAGGAATGGTGAGATGAATAAGAGCTTGCAATATCTCTTTTTCAGTAGGTTGTTGTTGTTGTATTTGTTGGTTAAACGCCCCACGTTGTGGATGCCAATTTGTAATATAATATATAAAAATTATGACGCTTGTGTTTCTGATAAATAATTAAACTTTTAAATTAATAAAAAAATGGTTAAATAATAAGCGAGTTGTGTATGCGACTTATGTTGTGGTTAGAGTTATACCTTTACTGATTGATTTGTACCTATAGGGTTCCAGTTTTGAGGTTATTTTTCCATTAATTAATATTTTTAATGGTTTAATTAATTAAAATTCTCTAATTTCTTTTCATTCCTTCCTTTATGCTGATGGATTCACTTACCTACTTTAATTCAAATCGCACATGGTACCCGGGCAATAGGTACTACCAACTTATTCTTCGAATGTTCATTAAAACACTAATATTTCGAAACTGAGAAGAAAAAAAAGTTAAGTATTAAAATAATTCCATACACAATTAATTCTCTTCAACTTATTTTATTCCTTTTTATATTTGTTTCTTTTCCTTTTTTAAAATAAAATAACAACCTTTTCTTTTAAACAATTGTCCAGGCTGGTTAATTTTTTTTAGCTCAGTAGTTGGCAATAAGATCTCCGTATTCAAGCCTAGTCTACAGATTTTGTACGTTATTTAAATATAAACTCGGGTTCTTGTGAATACAATAATTAAATACGAAAATGTCCTTTGCGAAGTACAAAACCTCACAATTGTAGTCATACAGTGACTACAATAGAACAGAACAACATCATAGATCTAGAATAACAATTAGTTAGTATGTGCCGACCGATGTCGACTTTGAGGTTAACCTATTCAATAGGTTATATAGCTTTAAACATTAAAAAACAAAGAAATAATGTTTTAACGTGAAAAATTATAATATTGGTAGTGTTTTTGTTTAGTGGTAGTGGAATAAATAGTTCAAGTGTACACAAAGTGTTATAGTTGTATTATGATAATTCGTTATAATTTTAAGTATGCACACTATACTTTCCTTTCCTTTTACACCCACTTTATTATTCACTGTTAAATTATTTATGCACTTTAACTCCTTTCTGCTAGTATAAACTCTCACGACACTTTTCTCACTTTTTTTGGTTATGTTTTGATGTTTACGTTTCACCTAACCAAACCGAGGTTCTATTCTAATGTTAACTTCGCGGCTATCTCTATTGCGGAGGAGACGTTCTTTTCTCGATGAAATCTCACACTAGTCTCTTGGCTTAGCGTCAGTCTTTGGGTTGATACACACAAAAGTGAAAAATTCCCATTGGTCGATATCTAACTCATTGTCGTGGATGGCGTCACTTTTCTGAGATCAAAATGACTAAAAATTCTTAAATTTACCATAATTTTCTTATGCTAAATACAATTGTAAAGATATTATTACCATTGGATTGCTTTTAACATTGAAAATGTTTATAAGGACGTGTCGTACATTTGCGGCCGATCGCTGGTGCGTGATCGACAATGGGAACCGGTGAGTTTCCATAGAAACTACTTCTTTGTTGTCAATAACGTAGTACACATGTAAAACGTCGCTTATGAATGCGACTACATTTAACTTATAATCTGTACATTGGTAAGTGAAGAATGAATTCATTGATTGGTGAATGAAGAATGAATTCATTGATTTGTGAATGAACATAAATATATATAAATACACATAAATATATATTTTTTAGATTTATTGAAGCATTTTCAGTGCCCTTCTCTGTGCATTGCATTTGTGCAATGCCTGTACATTTTTTCTTCTGATCATTTTAAGATCTCACAAGATATGTTTCAATACAGTAATTCTAAAAATGAACAATTTTAATGTTTGGCCTATGCTAATAAATTATGTCTAAAAGTTATCTTTTTTGTTCCATTACTAGTTTTCTTTGTTTTATATATAATTTTATGTTACTAACAAGCATTTTAGTACTAGTAATTATAATTATGAACCTTAACTTTTATAAAACCGTTGGCTTGTTCAATAGGCCTAAGAATGTCTTGTGTACATTGGACTATTCTTTGTTTCTTACAATAAAATTGCTTAATTCTAATACAAGTTGACATATATTCTTTATTCATTATAGACCGTATTATTTATTACTGGACATTTCATGATCTAATATAACATTTATACATAGTAATGTCCCTGTCTACCTTCTACAGTAGATGCAGGGTTTTTGTCCAAGTAAACATCTTGTTAATTACATTCTTATTAGTACATTACAAACATTTAAGATTACTCGTGTCTTAATCTAATAACATATATTATCTCTTTTTATATTGGACATTGTCTATTACAATTTTTATACATAATATTGTCTCATTTTATCTACCAAGTAGATGCAGGTTTTGTGTAACATTTATTTCTTACTAACTACATTATAATCTTGTCCATAACCAACAATATTTATTTCTTATTTCTTTAACTAATAGTCAGTTTATCTGTCACACTTTCTACTACTAAATTATTTACATCTCATTCTTCTTTACATCTTTAACATTCTGTTAACATTCAATATTAATCCTTCTTTCCTACCACACATTACAATATTGTTATACAAAAATAAAACTTTTATTTTCCATTTATAACATAATGATCTCTATCCGAATTGTCTAATTTCTACCAGTTACACTCAGATATAACTACTGAATCTAGGTTTATAGTTTTTTATCTTACATTTTCTTTAGGTTATGTTGCCATGCTTCCAGTTACTGGTTATTCAGCTAGGCTCTGCACTATAGTTTTTTACCTATTCTGTACATGTTTTCTTATGCAGTTTACTGGAATTACTGTTATTAAGTTCATTCTATACATGTTTGATATTTTAGTTTCTTATTTTTCTTTACAATGGTCTTAAATTTACTTGTGAATACATCTACTTCATAACACAGGTTTATTACTTTAGTATTGTTTTGTACTTCATTATATTTATGACAAACTTTATGTTGAGTGAAACGTTACGTTACAATATCTATGTTGTTATCGATGTTTGTGTATGTGTGGTTTCCTTCAATGAGGCGGTTTGCAAAGGTGGATTCAGTAGTGGAGTGTAGTGGCTTTGTGTGTTCAATATATCTTTGTTTGAAGCAACTTCATGTCTGGCCTATGTAGAATTTTTGCAATTTGAGCAATTTAGTTTGTAAACACCAGGTAGAACAAATTTGTTTTGTTCTTTGTGTGTGTCCTGTTTTGTTAACAGTTTTGTATGCGATTCTGTATCCTGCTTTTTTAATTTGTGGGCTATTTTTTCAGTGTGGTTATTGATGTATGGTAGTGTTATGAATTTATTGATTTTATGTCTTTGTCTGTTGTTTGTTTTGTGTAGGAGTTTATTGGCTATTGTTCTGTTGTATTCGTTAGATTCTGCTAGATATTTTATCGTGTTTAGTTCGTCTTTGTAGTCTTTTTCATCTAGTGGGATGTTGTTTGGTCTGTGTATCATAGTTCTGAAGGCAGCTAGTTTGTGTTGTATTGGGTGATTGGAGGAGTTGTGTATCAGTTGTAGTGGGTTTTCTGTATATACTGAATTTGTGCCTGTATTCAAATTTTGTGATGGAGAAATCTAGAAAGTTTATGGTATTGTTGTACTCGTATTTAGGAGTGAAGGTTATGTTTTTGTATTTTGTTTATGTGGGTTAGTAGGTGTTCCGAGTCGGTAGTGATATTTAGTTAATCAACGGACACGTCATGGACAACAAAATCCAAAAATTAATTAATTTTATTTTGTTTTATTTATGTTATAAGTAAACAATTATTGACTCTGACGATATAGAAAAGAAGAGTTTGATGAGATGTACGTAAGGAAATAAATGAATAAAGTAAAAGTTTACGTTTACCAATTTTATCTGTTGATCACAACACTTTTCGAGGCGTATGCCTCATCATCAGTATAATCATTGCGTAGAGTTTGTCAGAACATTAAAAAGACAACACGAAGGAGATACGCATAAAATGCGTACATAATAAAACATAATATTAACACATACGCGGAATGCGTGTAGCATTGATGGTGCACACCATACGAACGTTACTACAGGAGTCGTGCAGTCGCTTGAATGCATCACGACGAGTCGTGTAGTCGCTTGAGCGCATCACGATGAGTCATGTAGTCGTTTGAATGCATCACAACGAGCGTGTAGTCGCTTGAATGCATCACGATGAGTCGTGTAGTCGCTTGAATCCATCACGGTGAGTCGTGCAGTAATTTTCATATAGTGCGCACCATCAGTTCTATGTGAGTTGATAGTGTCCACCGTAATTACTAATCAATATAATACTAATCTAATATAATCACTCTATAATACCAATTACGGAGTGATTATACCTGCTGATGAGGCATACGCCTCGAAACGCGTAGTAAGCAACACAATACGCGTTGTAATCATAATACGTTCTTTGGAGTCAAAGGACGGATACAATTGGTAAATTTAAAATCTTATTTTATCAATACGCCTGACTTATGCTGCTTAACATTAATCTAAAAGTAATTTAATTGAATACTTGCACGAGTACTTTATATTACAATAAAATAAAAGATATACAGGTACGCATACATACATATACGCACCTTCTAATGTGATAATTAATAAGTAGTGCTTCCCTAGTCATTTTCCAGTGACATTTGAGTAATTCGTGTCCAAATCGCTCAGCCTTAATCGGTCAGCCCTTTATCTTGTGAAGGGCTAAAGTCGAGGTAGGCCTACCTTCTATCTCTTGTTTCTAAATCTAGAAACCGTCGTGGGGATCTGCCATCCCCCCGCTTAAACAAATGTCCTGCACCCGTCCCTTGAATTTTCTTACTTCCATAAATGATATCATCGAATATAATTTTGATTGTACGCCCATAAAATTGTTTTCATATCACGTCTATTCACAGAGTAGTGCTTCCCACATTTCTTAGCCCAGTGCCAGTTCTCTCGTTCTCATTGTCCACAGTTCTGACACCACTGCATTAAGCCTAACTGATTTAAAGTTATTCTTTTTAAGCAAAACAAAAGTTTGTTATTCTTTATATTATTGTTCATTACTCTGAAAATACACAATATTCGTAAATCTCAGAAATATTAACCACTGTAGAAGCCTCTAATAACTTAAGCATACATAGGTATACACATACGTAAACACACACACACACACACACACACACACACACACACACACACACACACACACACACACACACACACACACACACACACACACACACACACACACACACACACACACACACACACACACACACACACACACACACACACACACACACACACACACACACACACACACACACACACACACACACACACACACACACACACACACACACACACACACACACACCAGGGGTGGCTCCAGGAAGCAATTTTTGGAGGGAAGTTAACATGGGGGGGGTTATGGAAAGCTAGAAATAGGATCAGTATAAGTGAATCAGTATAAATGACAGGACTGTGTGAAGATACAAATAGCGTATGTAATTGTCAACAGGTTATTTATAATATAGTTTACATTATCAATAAGTTAATTGACGTCCATGTAATCTCATCTGTGTTTGTCAGTTCATTGTTCTTTTAATAATATTCACGTAAAGGTTAAAATACACACTACTCATTTATGGTATGTATCAAACTAAAATTAACACGAGTAGGCCTAGATGGCAATACTAGGTTTTTATAATAAATGGATGTTTATAATTATTATTACTATTATTAAACCATATAATGTTAAAGTAAAACCAATTCTACAACTTAGAATTAAATGATGGAACAGAAAAATTAATTTTTTATAGAGAATGCTAGTCTAAATCAATCAGTGAAAATTGTTATTTTATTATTACTGAACAGAACCATGCCTTGAAAGGTCTCAAAATGATCAGCATAAAATTACTGATTAATGATAGTAAAATATTTTTAATTGTTAGTAGCATAAGGAAGTTATGGCAGTTTTAAGTTTTTTAATAATTTTGATCAAAAAAGGGACGCTTAACTCGTCGTCTGTTGATGAGCATCAATCAGAAAACGAAAATTTTAGTAATTAAACACGGAAAATTTAATAATTCAACCAATCAGAATCGTTCAATTGTAAGGTGAATTTACCCATAACGCACCGCAAACGATCTTCCAACGGTCATCAAGCAGTAACGAACACCTCTTCTGTAACGCTTAAAACATAATTAATCTCCACCCCAAAGTGTAAATATTTTCAAACCGAGTGAGGTTAGGTGAATGTAAACAAACGACATCTAACTTTCGAACGTGAACGTAACCTTAAAATGAATCGCAAGTGTTGTGCATTGTGTTTTAATAATTAAAGGACGATAGAGTGAATAATTAAATAAAGTGAATTATAAAGAGAATATAAAGGAAAGGAAAGTATAGTGTTTATTTTGAGAATTTATAAGAAACTTAATAATTAATGATCACGATCCCATAGTAACTTGTAATAGACACTTGTTAACTTATGTTTATATTATCACTGTATATAAACACAAACACTATTAATATTATTTCATGTTTAACAATTGTATTTCGTTATTATATTCAAAGTTTCACTAAATAACTTAGCCAGACTAGGTTAACAACAACAACGGGGACTGTCCGAATTACGAACTGTTCGTCACTTTAGATTTTAAGTTATTGTTTTATCGTATCATATACAATTGATTATTGTAATGTTTTGTTCTTCAAAAACATACATATTTTGTTAATTGTTGTAGTTAAAAGAACTCATAAGGGTTATATGTCCAAACCGTAAACATAGCCTGCATCTCTGAGATGACGAAAACTCATGCTACCAACTATTGAGCTATCAATGTAATAAGCCTGGTTAACTAATTTGTATTACGAGAAATATTATTTCATTTTTATATCAAGGAAAAAGAATTAAAACCAAATAAGAAAATAAAGGAATATGGAAGAAAAGTACTAGTGTACGAGTCATTATTTTTATAGTTAACGATATTTTCGCACTACACAATTATTAGAGGTTACTTCAACTCAAGAAGATTAAGTTGGCAGTATTTATTTTGGAACAAACCGTGCTATTTAAATAATCCAACCAGGTCAGTGAACTCTAATAAAGCAAAGAGAAATTAAAATAAGATATAAATAAAACAATTAACCCAAACCAATAATATCTCCATTAATAATAAATATTATTTGTAATCATTTGATATTACAAATTGGCGCCCATTTATTGAACTATTCTAGTGAAAAAATATCAGCTTAATAACCCACGGTAGTAAGGTTATATTACCTCTAGACACAGTTAACCACATATTTCAATAGACGTCAGGGTGATTTACAATATATATATATATATATATATATATATATATATATACACACGAGTTTCTCTCTTTATATAACTATGATTGTTTGTTATGTGATTATTTTCGATTAGGTTGGTTTATCTGATCTAATTCGGGCCTCTCTCGTTGGTGCGCCGTTTTGTAAAATAGCAAGGATCTTCTTGGTTGTTGACCATTTTGTAATATAATTTCTTGTCATCGAATGTTTAATCATTCTAATTGTATTTATTATAGGGGTTAATTAATTGAACGCCTTTATTAACGGAATGTTATGATTAGATTCTACCATTTAAATGAGTTGATTCAATCTGAAGGTAGCCTTATGGAATAACATCACCCGACGTAATCGTTACTCAATGTTGCTTCTGGATTATTTGTTTTAGTAGTTAACTTAATTATGTTGGAATTATAAATAAGTACTCACTTCGAATGTAGATTCTTCATTGGTGATAACACTGTTAACAAGTCATTGTCATTGATAAAGAATGAAATATTTGAATGGCTTCACTGCCGCCGGTGATGAGTGCTACCAACTGATCTCAGAAGTAAACATAACTTTACTCTACTACTAAAATCTTTTTACCGAAAGGAAATAAATTCATGCTCCATTAATGTTGGAAAAAGGCGATTTATTCATCGTGTCAACTGATCCTTCATCCTTATTAAAACAATCAACTCAATTATCTTTGCTTTACAATAAACAATTACGTTTTCTGAAACTCGTATCCCAGGGTTGGTACCTTGTTACATAAATTGTTGGTTGACAAAAATCGTCAAAGTTAATTTTAAACAATAGGTTCTTTGAACTGCAAAATACGGAACTAAAAGATGTCAATTACTACTAGAAAGTCTAATAGTAGGAGAGTGATTACATCAAATATAGAAAATCTTAAACTAATATGATAAACAATACGAAGAATGTAATATGATAAAGTTCCAAGACGACTGGCGTCTAATGTTGAAGTTAAACTTGGTTTCGAGGTTATACACAATTAACCTTGATTTGTGAATAAAATATTTTTAACAGTGAATAAATTTACAATATTAATAATGTTCAGAGTCTTTTTTAGTGTTCATAATAGTTCATATTGTTCAATAGGTTATATAAATTTATCGTATAGGTCGATAATTCTAGTAAGTATAAATAATTGTCACTATACTTTCCTTAATTCACTTAATTGTAATTTATTATACACTATGCAATTGAATGTACACTGTTAGACCTTTAATAACTTTAATTGCTTTATACTTCACAACACTTTGATTAATTTCGAATAATTAGGTTAGAACGCCCCGTGTTTACTTTCGATACCGCACTGCATTATGGTTGAATCGCTAATTACTGGAGCGTGGATCCCGTCATCTGCACGGCTATAAAACTATAGATGAACTGTCAAAAATTTGCCCGTCGTTTCTCGCGGTTCCTAAAACGTTCGCCCCACAAATCTCGCTATAGGTGATTTGATTGGTCAGAATTGATGACATTCCTTTGTTGACACATCCTCCCCGCGTTATTAAAATTATTTAATTTTGTTCAAAGCGTGGGTCTTCGGTTTGAGAGTCTAAAAGTGACGCCAAACCTTTTACAAAAATATATTAAAATAATTTATAACTTATATTACCTCCTTATGCTCATTGTGAATGCTTAAATATTATTACCATTGTCTGGGATTTGTTTTGATAAACATTTGACATCCCACAAGACATAATTCAGTTTACAATTAACAAAGATAGTATTCCTTACTTATTACCTATTACAATATTTTGATTAAAATCTTTCTTACAACTATTATATTAACATTTTGATGTGACATAAATTGAGTATAATTACCACAAAGTCCTTAGCTGTGATAATTTAACACTAAAAACATATAATTGTGACATAAATATAGAATCCTTGGCTAGGCTTTATGAGGCCTATAGCACCATGAGTTAGTTTAACTGATTATAATACACTGGTTGTATGTTAATGGTTTATTACATTTGACACATAATTTGGATTAACCATATCAACTTTTGGTTATCTTTTTTCTACTTAAGACATGCCTTGTTTATTGTATATTATCACTTAAATTGCATGAGTTCTTGTACAAGCAGGCAGCTTATTATTTCTACTTATTTCTATTTAATACACTTGTTTTATTAATAACATCTTATTTCTAATTCATCATTTCAGTTTCTTGTAAGTTTTACAATGGTTTATTACATCTCCTTATTCTTATTTGCTTGTTAATTTAAACATAATGAACCCTGTATCTAGGTGTATCAGGTCATGTTCATTAGAAACTATTAATTGATTATTCTTTTTGTTATTTATTGGTTGGTGTTTTGACCCATAGTTAGTTTAATTATCACTGATTGTTTTAATACTAGTTACATGCATTAGCTCTTGGTATTTCTATGGTTTTTTAATGTATCATGTGAGTCCTGTGTACTCTCTCACATTTCATCACGTTGTTTCACATTAAGTATAATAATTACAATATTGTGGTGACTAATAGCTGTCTTAGAATCATATTTATGTGATCTAGTTACATCTAGATATAACATTTAACAGTTTTACATTATTTTTACTATATATTTTGGTATTTATGAGTGTAAATTCCCAGCTGGCTAGGTTAGGTTGTCTACCTTCACCTTTACTGATTATATTTGGTTTACATGGTTTGTCTTATCTAGTCATTTTACTAATTTCTTACAGTTCATGAATAGTACTATCTACTATTTATTATTTTGATTACAAGTATTCAGTTTGTCTTACTTTTTAAATACATTTTTAACTACTAATCAGTCCTTTCTGATATTCAGTTATTTACATTAATGGTATTGTTAGAATGTAAAGTACAATGTTATACTCTTAGGTTATTCTTTATCATATCTTTTACAATCATATAGTCATTACTTCACTCTCCTAATCTTGTTGGGTATCTTTTTTGTATTTTGAATCTCAGTTATTGTTATGTCATTTAGTAGGTTTTGGTCTGTTATTTTATATATTTATTTTTCTTCAATTTGGAGTTCTATTCTCCTATTTCCTTTATCTTATAGATACTCTCTTCTTTATTTATAGTGGCTGAGTTATGTTATTTCTTCTTTACAAGGAATTTTTGGTTTGTTCTTAATTTGTTCTCTGTATAGTTTCATTATTATCCTCCTCCTAATCCTAATCTAATGGGTAATTGTATAGTCACGTTTGGTTTAGTCTTTAAGTCAGTTTGTCTTTATTCTTATAACATTTATGCTCATTGACAAATAAATTATATTTTATTCCTTTTAATCATCTTCATAATAAATCTTTTTCTTTCAAAGGGTTATATCTTACTGTTTCTTATGATAATTGACTGTTTTATAGGGTTCATCTGTGTTTTGTGATATGGTGACGTTTTGTGACGTTTTGTGACGTTACAATATATATATATATATATATATATATATATATATATATATAGGCTAATAGATATTTAATAATAGAAATAAATAATATATTTAATATAAACATTATTATTTAATCATTAACATTTGGGAAAATGTACAAATATACAAACACAAAACAAACTAATACCTGAACAAATACAAATCAATACAAAACATGACACAAATTTTCAAAGCACTCAACATCGAAAATACACAAAATACTAATATATACACCACAATCACACACAATAACACCAATTTAAAATGCCAAAGACCAACAGGAAACCATAGCAACAACCAACCAACACACAAGTACTCCACAAGATTCAAAATTAGGAAGGCTGAGGATGGGAACACTAAGTGTCCCGAAACATGTTCCAAATAAGAAAAAACATCTTAAGGTAAAGTTATTATAAATATTAAATATATTATATACATCAAGAAATATACTGTAGCAAAAAGTGTTTGAAATAAATAATAATATTTGTTTTCACAAGAATATATTTGTGTAATTTTTATACATTAATACGGTATCTACAGTATAAATTGTTATCTTCAGAATCTATATACAAATTTGTTTACATGTTTGTACTGCTATAAATGTTATCTGCTATAACTGTTATACTCTTTTACAGTTACCACTGTTATACAAATGTATTCTTGTGAAAACAAATATTATTTGTATATTATTAAAAATTATTAGACAAGAATTGTGTGAGAAATAAAAATGTGTGACACACACGCGCGCGCCTATGCACAGGGCTATAAACAAGCATTTGTTTTAATAAGGAGTTGGAAAAATTGTTGGAAATCATCCAAATTTAGAACAGATTTGTAAATTAAGCTGTTTTTGGGATAGGAACACATGCGGAAAATTCACAGAAATTGTAAAAATAAAATTATGAAAGGCGCCCACGTAAAATTTTATAAAATAATGGATGGCTGCCTTCATATTTTATTACGTTAGGAAAGCATGGTTCCTCGGTTTCTGGGTAATTTCTAAGGAAACTTCCCATAACACAAATAAGTAAATGTCAAAGTGGGTGAGATTAGACAAAACGTGGACTTTAAATGAAAAGATTAAGGCTCAGATTATAATAAAAATGGTGCTGGTCGAATACGAATTAGCAAATTGTCACCAGTGGTTCTAAATACATATCAAATAGAAGGCATTATGTTGGTAGAGCGAAGAGGAGATGGGTTGCGGAACGAGCCAATTAGAGCCAATTCCCTGGAGTGAAGATGGTGTGTGTTTAGCGTAAACCAGTATTCTATGATATGAATGCACACATAATTATTCAAAAATTATGTAAATCGTACTAAATGACTACTACAAACAGAATTGGAAATTTAGTGCAAAAGTTGTCTTCTCCCCTTAAAACACAGTGTAACAATAATGAGACAAGAATGTTTGTGTGTGCGCGCGTACATACACAGCGCAGTCTTTACACACATAACGTAAATTAAACTATGTTGAGTGGTTTCTGCACACAATTTTCAATATTCCCTTATTTTAAGTGAAACAACAAATAAAATACAGTGAGGTCTCCGCATATCTCAAACTCTCTCTGCCCCTCTCTGTAATTCAGTATAATTTTTAAAACGTTTTGTTTAAAGTAAGATAATATTTGTTTATTTTACTTTGTCTACGTTGTTACATGACTAATGAATTAGTTTGCATTATTAAAGGCTAATTTATTACCTTCAAGATGTGTGTGATTGTGTGCATTGCATAAGAGAGGGTCTGTACATAAAGTTACAACGTTTTAAGCTGAGCGATTGATACTTTAATGGTAATGCAGTCCTTCACACATAAATTTTGTTCATCGCTCTTCTTACAAATTTTAAATAAATGAATATCTTTTGAGCTATTGATTTTAATTTTAAAAACGTAGCTCTTCAATACGTAAAATACACTTCTATGCTCTTTAACGAAATTTACTTGATTAACAATTTAACTGAAATATATTTGCAAATATAGTGTTAAAACAATTATATAAAATAGAAAACACATAATTTTAATTGAATTTTCATTGGTAATGCGATTTGTATTTAATATTGTAGTCTTATTTTAACAAATATAAAATCTTTGCGATTAATTAAATGAAGTTTAAAAGTTTATAAAATGCAGTTGTTTATATGGTATATTAATAATAATTATTATTTATTCTCTTCCATGGTGTCCGTCGGAGACGTCGATGCTGGACTGAAACACTTACATAGTACATTGGAATTTTTTTTATCACATTGCAATATTTATATGTGAATATATCCGATATTAGTATACTATATACCAAGTGAATGAATGGCCAACTCTCAACAAAAGGCAGAAAGCATATAGGCCTACACCCTATGTTTATTTATTTATATTTACATTTATAGTTATTTTATTTCTAACAAATTTTACATTATAAAAAGGAAAGATTATTAACTCTAACGATGTTGAACAGAAGGATTCAATGAAATAGGCCTACACATGAGACAAGAAAGTAAAAAAATGTTTGCACTGTAATAAAAATACACGTTTGTTTGTAATAAAAATATAGGCTACGTTCCCGCACAGACAGACAGACAGACACACACATGCGCGCGAGTGCGCGCAAAGCACTCGATGTTAGACTGTGATCCGATTATACTTGTTACATTATTTTACGTAATTCAAAGAGTACTTCTCCGAGTTCTGTAGAGCTTGATTATGACAAATTCGCGGACTTGTGGCCGTTTTTACAAACTAACCGTTTGTTGGGAGGCTCACGTGTACAGCCATTAAACAACCGAGATGCACTCATATTACGCGGAGCTTTTGCAGAGCTTGACTGAAATCGTAAACTTCTGACTGGTCATTGTTTACTTCTTCTACACAGAAATTTTAGTAAGAAAATCACACGCATATTTTACAAATTCCGGCTTAATCTGGTCATGAATTGTGTAGGAAAGTTATGGATTGTTCTGAATCTGAAGAGAAAATTATCTAGAATATTGTGTCTTTTTATAGATTTTCAGGTATGAGCCATTCATAGAATTATTAAAAAAAAACACACACACATTCACCGAACGAATAGTACAATGAGTTATGGCAAATTTTTCGTTATACTTTGAGTTACACTCTCGTCAAATTCTCATCCCAATATCGTAGTTAATAAGGGCGCTATAATGGTTTTTCCAATTAGCGTCTACGCCACCCCCACACACACATAAAAGCGCGCATTTCGACTACCGTAACCCAGCCTTGTTTGGTACATTTGACAACGATAATTAAGCACATTTTGGTATATCGTACTACACCTTTGCACTTACAAACTTTGACTTGTAATCTAAAATACAAAGTTGTTTACAAGCTATAGTATAGTGTCTTACAGCTACACACGAACATTTGGTACAATTCCTTTTCTTTGACTTACGAAATTATTTTACGATTTTTTTATGCTTTTCAAAGATGTTGAATGCATCTTGACTCGAACTCATGTACAACATAAATATACTGTGAGCACGTGATACATCGCTTTTAGCTATTAACGACTTATGCACATGAATGTCATAAATTCAAGCGATAAGGAATAATTTTACTCGAAAATTTTGGTGTAAAAAAGGTGGAACGTGAGCAATAGGATCATTACGGTAAAATCGGATGTCGAAGGTACGAGACCTGCCAGTTGATCACGTGCCGCTGTAATGAAATTGTGCCGTTATGAGAGCCACTTCGTCACGCGACCCTTTTAATCCCATCTCTTTACCCGTTGGCTTTCCCACTCGTGGTCGAACAGAAACGTGTATTTCTCCTTTCGAAAGTTATACCAAATATCTGATAAACTGGCTTGGTATGTCTTGTAATAATTGGAGATTCGAGACACATATTATTCACAAGTGCTTTAAATAATTAAGATTTTGTTTTGTTTATATAAGAACTAAGAACTTTAGTCTAGGAAGTACAATAGCATAAACTTCCTAGACCTCTCTATCACAAAATTTGAACACAGACACAAATTCAGTATCATAAAACTCACTACACTTGACACACTAATACACAAGTCCTCCAATCACCCAATACAACATAAACTAGCTGCCTTCAGAACTATGATACATAGACTTAACAACATCCCATTCAATGAAAAAGACTAAAAAGACAAACTAAACACGATAAAATATCTAGCAGAATCCAACGGATACAATAGAACAATAGTCAATAAACTCCTACACAAAACACAAAACAAACAAGAGACAAAAACAGAAAACAACAAATTCATAACACTAGCATACATCAATAACCACACTGAAAAAATAGCCCACAAACTCACAAAAGCAGAATACGGAATCGCATACAAAACTACAAACAAAACAGGACACACACTATCAAAACACACACACAAAGAACAAAACAAATCTGATCTACCTGGTGTTTACAAACTAAGTTGCTCAGATTGCAACAAATTCTACATAGGCCAGACATGAAGTTGCTTCAAACAAAGATACATTGAACACACAAAGGCACTACACTCCACTACCGAATTCACTTTTGCAAACCACCTCATTGAAGCAAACCACACATACACAAACATCGACAACAACATAGATATTGTAACGTGACGTTTCACTCAGCATAAAGTTTGTCATAAATATAATGAAGTACAAAACAGAAAAGGCCAAAAACTAGACGCTCTTGAGTAACTTGAAATATACAAACACACAAAAACATAAAAACGACATTGTAAACGAACATACACTTTTAAATCACACGTATTATTCGAACATACACACCCCACACACACAACATCGATGCATCATAAGTCGACGCCGTCGCCAAGAACAAGACGGACAGCGCTCCCAGTGGCAGCTTCTGAACGAAGCTTATAATAAGTGAAAACTAGTTCAGGCTATAAGGTAAAACGTTTAGTTTTTACCAATAAAAAACTTTGTGTTCCGAGTCGGTAGTGACATAATTATATTTACCTAGAATGTCTTCCCTCACATAATAATACAATACGCACTGTCGGTAATAACAGTAATAACAGGTAATAACAGTAAGGCTTGTTAAGTTTACTATATGTCAGAGAAAAACAAACACTTTACATCTGAGTCTCACAATTCCGGTAATGCTGCAACCTCAGCAGCGCAAACGAGGACAATACCGTTGGTGCCGGTTCACTTTATAGTTAGTCAAGCCTCTTCATTACGATTAAAATACCCGTCGATGTAGGGAAGCAGTGAAATGTGTTATTTGTAACTTTTTTTTGCATCATATTGTGTACAACATAACTAGTTCGTTTGGAAATGTTCTTTTCTTACAGTTACGTTTTACCGCATTATTTCGCTTTTCACGTCGCCTTCTTAAGCGACCTAAAAATCTTTTCAGATTATTCCTTAATATCAGTAACAGAAAGTTAATGACAACGCGTGTTCAGACTTATGGGAATATGCCGAGTTTGCTTCAGAACGTCCTGTAATAAGGATGTCATATTACTAAGTATTTGCGTAATGTAATGCACACGTTTGTTGACGTCGCTGTAGCATGGTCCGTCGTGTTAGGTAAGCATGCCGTTGATCAAAACTGACGAAACTGAAATAAATTTGGTTACAAATGACGTGACGTGACGGAATGCGTATGGGCAGATTTAATGACAATCGTCACCTTCTATGTGGTCGTTAAAACCCTAATTTAAATCTAGAGTATATGCCTATAAACGAGGATCGAATTGTCTTCTGCTGACACTATAAACCGAAGTGGTCTGAGATACCAATGGATTCTATCTTCAATTATACAGATGCCCAATCTTCTGATGTTCCCCTCAACAGCATCCCTCTATTGACTTGTAGGGCGATATTTCTTTCTCTTGCCGAACTGCGTACCGTGAAAGATTTTCTGGACCTGTAGGGCTTCATCCATGCGCTGTACGTGGCATGCCGTTTTATACTTATAGTGTGCATTATTTTTACAAATGCATTACACTTGTCCAGAAAGGTGCCATAGCCATATTTGCATAGCTCATGCCATTCTTGATTAATTGTTTGGCATTACCTTGCACTGCCTTCGTTGATTGGACCGATTATTTTTTCCAGAGTTTTTCTTATTAACCTGTCAAGTTGTTTGCAAATTTCCTTCCTGAGAAACCATGTTTTGCTGGCGTACACGTCGAATGAGCGTTTTATATGTTTGTAGCTTTGTTTTACTTCATGCTAAGAGAGTACTCAACAGTAGCGGATTCGGAGGAAATTATCTTGGGAGACTATACAAAATTACGAAAAACTTGACATCCATTAATGAGTGAGACTTTTAATCATAAAAAGACCTTAGTCTATGAACCTGGATGACATTGTAGAATCTACAGATTCTAAAAAAAAATGAACGGAATGTTAAAAGTATTCTATGAAACACTAAAACAAACAAAAATTGATAGCGAATATAAAATAAATTTAAGGTGTTAGCTAGATATAAGAGTGAATGCGGTCAAAATCAGATATTGCGATAGATATTAACAGAGCCGAACAGCGAAAGCGCTTCTAGTGCCTAGGAAGTATATTTACTGAAGACATACATGTCCTCTAGAACTGAAGAGAAAATAGCCTTCGCTGAAAAAATGACAGAAAAATTTGTTAACATTCCAGAAGCGGGAGTTGGACATGAAGACGTATTTCAGAGTAGCAGAAATGTGGATACGGTAGAAAATTAAGAATTAGTTGGAATAAAAGAAAATTAAATTTAGATTTTGAATAATAATTTAATAATTTTATAAAGAAAGGAGAAAATTATGTTATTAGAAAAGAAATGAAATTTAAGAAGACCAAATTTATAAAGTGTATTATACATAGTGGCTTTAAAATAAACATTCTGGAAGAAAGGAAGTCTTAGGAAGAAAAGGAAACATATGAAAGTGTATTTCGGAAATATAAAGATAAAAATGGGTTAAATTTATGAGCGTTCTTCCAAATGGTACGAGAGCAGAAATCAGAATCTAGTGACAGCAGCAATTATGAATACCGCTTGAATGATGATGACTGTATTTATTATATACATACAATGGAATATCTGTTTTATTTTCTGTCAGTAGGTATAAATTCACGTTTTTATAAAGCTTATAGATTCTAAGCTATCCATTGCATTAGTTTATCCTGTCATGTTTGCTAGAAGACCGTCGCTCCACTAAACTATTTTATGTACAAATATTGTAAAACATTGTGACGTTGATTGTTTAAAATGTAATATAATCTCCATAATTAATATCTGCTGCTTTGTAATTTCATTAAAAATTAGCAAACAGAATAAATTATGTTTTTTCTGTTTGCTTTTGAATTTCTTTACAATTTCTTAATTACTGTTTGTTGATCAGTAGTGTTTACGAAAAATGAATGTACACTGTGGTTTGCGTGAGTAATACATATGGGCCTCAGATCTTGGTTTATTTATGATGATCACTGTTCACACTGCCCAGTACTGTGTAAAGATGTACTGTGACAGTTACACTACCACTATTACGTGTAACGTATCAGCTGAAGTGGTTTAATGCGCTTGTAGAGGACGAAAATTAAGTGCGTGGATCCATTTTACGTTGACGCTGATTGTGAGAGCTGATAAAACTCGAGTACTTTATAGAAGAGAGGTGGTCACCTTCATTGAAGTATAATGTAT